>OW679194.1:155151594-155271745 GCA_940337035.1 Agriotes lineatus
GTCTCCATGTATCGTTGTGTGCCGGCTTCTTTTCATACAGTTAATTCGAAAGGGAGGGCTGAAAAATATTGGTAAGATATGTTGCAAATGTATCAGCTCTTTTTTTCTTACTTTTGGGCCAGTTTTCATCAGGTTTGCTTCAGTTTACATTTGGTTTTCCAAAGTGAGTATTCTGCTACGTATTTCTGTATAACCTCTTTAAATTCTGTGCTGCATTGTTCAGTCTATTCTTATCACTTGGAGATCTGATGTTATGCTAGAGTCTACAAGTCTTCGTTTTCAGCTATTGCTCTTTTTACTATTGTAAGTAAGGTTTTTTGCACATCGCTCATTTTGAATTGGAGAGTTGAGTTCCATGGCACGCTTCATATAGGTACTACGATTTAAATGCTCTACTACATTATCAATTTCATCTGTGGGCTTGAGGAGTACTTCTTAGTTTATTCTCTCATTAACCAGTCTCTAAATGAGTTCCAGTCAGTCTTCCTGATGCTGAGTCTAACTCATCTGTGCCTGATACTTATTTGTGAATTTAACATAACTGACTTAAAAAGGTCCGAGGATAAGTCGAGACATTGTTCAATTCTTAAATAGTTTTGTGCTATGCTTTGTGACACGAAGTCAAGCAGATCTAGAACCTTTCTTCTGTCCATAGTCCAGTATGTGGACTGTCTAGTGGTGAGGTAATTTAGGTTATTGGTATTCAGTAATTTTAGCAGTTCCCAGTCATTAGTGGTAAGTAGTTACCTTTGCACCCCATTCCTGATAGTTCACATTGTAGTTGAGGATGGGGGAGCAACGATGGCCAAATCAGCATTAATGTATATACCACAAAATAGAAGAGGAGGGGGAAGACTCGCCCAGACATGTATAAATGGAGTTGCACAATAACAGATAGAGCCATAGAGGACGATTGGAGAAATAGAGGCTTGGCGGTCGAAATGTGGAAAGCAGTAAACGCTGTAGAAACCCCACGATACAGATAGACAAATCAAAAATAAAAATTACAGCTATGTTCATGTGCAACTTAACAGCAAAAATTCATGGCCAACCTTCATGCAAAAAAGGAATGAATGGATTATACGTATCTGTGTTTTTTGAAAGGTGGATACAAATATAGCAGTGATGTATTATATACGGTTATATGTCAAAATGAGTAACATCCATTTTTCTTTTGATATACAGTATACAAATACGCTTTATCCTTTTTGCAATTGCGAGCACAGCACACTTCTTTTTGTTTTTCAAAAACGTACATTGTTGATTGGAAGCCGAGTAACGCAGTTCGGAAAGTGCTAGACTTGCATTAAGCAAATCCTCGGTTTGAATCCCGCAGGGGCCGGAATTTTTCCGCAGCTTTGGCGATTGAAATCGGGCTTGGTGAGACCATTCACAGTTGAGCACCAAATTAACTGTGCTCTACTCAGAACCACAGACCTAAGAGATAGAGTAACAAGGTCCACACATCACCAAGACACACACCTAACACACAATGGTTGCTAAGCAAGCATGAAAGACACGATCCAACTTTGTATCTAGCAACTTGGGGCAAGTTGAGCACTACAACGCCAGATGTTACCGTTCAGAGCGCCAGCCTTTACACCGTTAAGGTAACAAGAGGTTAATGATTATACGTACATACATACATTGTTGATTACTACAACTTTTATGAATGACACGTCAAACTAAAGCATTTTTGTGTAATAAAAATAATGGGCATTTTACGTTTTTTTACATTAAGTTATTATATTGCAAGAAAATATATTCATGTACTTCCTTGAAAAAACATTGGAGTTGCGAAGAACTCTTGCAAATTATAGTCATGTTGCTGAAGTGTATCGTGTGTAATCGTCTCGCCTACGTTGATTAACAAAAACTGTGCTTTGCAGTTTTTATTAATCAACGCAAGCTACATGTGTGACGAAACAACCTTGAAATAAAACTTTTTATAAAAACAAATACAGAAAAACTTGAAAGACTAGAAACTTTCTGCAATGCGTAAGGTGTGCTCATATCATGCTAAATAACATCTTGACAATGTAAATTTTGACACTTTTGTCTTAGGGTTGGCAGCACAATTGAAACAAAGATAAATACATACACATTCTTTTGCTTGAGAAAAAGATGGCACCGTACAGTATGTCTTGGTTATATTGGCACAATAGGGGAAAATTATTTTGTATCTATATCCTTCGAAATCGCTACGATTTTAACTTGATTTTTGCCTATGATTTTTAAAGTGTAGGTTTTTTGGCAAAAGTATTCAGCTCTATTGATCAGAGGGTTAATATATAAACACATCCATAAAAAAAACTGACGGTGGTTTTGTTTTGGTTGCAGCAGGCTCGTCTGTTTTCCTTACATTATTGACATTTGAGAGCATCTGAAAAACTATAATTCATATTCTTTTTTGGGTATTTCGCCACTCTGCAAATTAAAATTATTAAATAACGTAAATAACGAACGTTTCGAGGGACAATCTGCCCTCGTTATCAACGAATAACAATTAAAAAGGAACAAGAAACTTTACTTTTTTCACGGAGATTGAAAAAAACCACCAACCTCCAATTCATTCCTTGTTCCTTTTTAATTGTTATTCGTTGATAACGAGGGCAGATTGTCCCTCAAAACATTCGTTATTTACGTTATTTAATAATTTTAATTTGCAGAGTGGCGAAATACTCAAAAAAGAATATGAATTATAGATTCACGCCACAAAGAAGTTTCAGAGATTATCATCTGAAAAACACTTATTAATCTGAAATACGGCAATTGCTCTATATGGTGGTTTTTTTAATCACCATATGAATTTTGTCTTCTTTGGTATTACGTTTCTTCTTTTCTTTTTCTTTCTGTTTAGTGTACACCTCTGTTACTGATTTCAATGTCGAGGTTTTTCACTGTACTTTGACTTCTATTTTTAAAACTATTCTTGGTTATATTAATTTACTCATATTATTTGTTCATTAGCACATACTTTCTCCACTCTTTCCTATCCATTGCCAACTGCTTGCCTCGGTTCCAGCTGATTCTCCTATTTTCCAGTATCCTCACCATTACATCATTCCACGATCGTCTTGGTCTCCCTCTAAGTCTGTTCCCGCTTGCTTTGGTTCCTTAGATCTGCTTGGTGACACTGTCTTCCCCCACTCGTTGTAGATGTCCAAGCCACCGTAACTGGTTTGATTCAGTCATCTCTGTTAGCAGTTTCACTTGTTATCTTCTTCTGATTTCATCATTTCTAATTCTGTATCTGCGACTCCTGCTACATTTCTCAAAAATCTCATTTTCTCCTTATCTTTTCGTTAATACCTACGATTCGCTTCTACACACTAGTGTCGGTACAAAAATAGCTCTGTAGATTTTAATTTTTGTCTATTAACAGTCCCGGCTGCAATTGTTATCTCAAGATTACTAGTATCTCTTATTCTTACTTACTGAAATTTTTCTTGCCTTCAAAGTTTCACTCCATACAACTAACTTTTGTAGCTCTCTTTTGGTCTCTCTATGGTCATGCTTCGTGTTTTTTCCTTTCATTCTATCAGTATATCATCCATTAGCGTCATGAATAGTATTGAATTTAACACACCCCCCGTCCTGAACTCTTTAGAGGCTCTGTTTTCGGTTCTGATGGTTGCGTGTTCCTGTAGATCTTTTGATGGCTTGTCTCAGATTATTTTCTACTCTCTTCTTTTCAAGTATTTTCCAGATCTGCTCTCTCAGCACCCTGTCAAAGATCTTCATTAAATCAATGAAGCAGATGTATAAGGACTTATTAGAGTTATTATTTTTCTCCATAATCTGCCTTACTCCGACAATTGGGTTTTGCACATTACGATATGCTCTAAATCGTCTCAATCCTAGTACACTATGTAGACGTGGCTCAATAATCCTTCTTAATCCTTGCTCCGACACTCTTTCATACATTTTTCCAGGCACTCTAGGTAACAATCTTGATTCCATGCTGGTACGGTTGCCATACGTCCCGCTTTTCGGGATTGTACCGATTTGGAGCAAGTTGTCCCGCAACAAAGTGCTGTCCCGAAATGTCCTGATTCTCCAAGAAAATGAGTTGTTTAACCAAAATAAGTGTAATCAATATCTAGCTATTCGCTATTCTGGAATCTGGGTTTCAAAGGATTTTTTAAAATAGGCGGTTAATTATGGGTTTATGCGAATAACACCTCAGTTTACATTAAATATAAGTAAAAGTTAAAAGAAATATCAAGTGCCAAGAAATATGATTGACACAAGAAATCAAATGTAACTACTGCTGCGGCAGCAGAAACAGATGCAAATGTGGATTGATTTTAAAGGCAGTGTCTAATACATTAATGTGAAATTAACATTTTTATTAGAGCTTGGTATTAGTGTTCTTGTTAAATTTATTGTTATTAGTTTTCCTTACGAATAATAATTTAGTTTATTTCTTTAGTATTTAGTTTCTAGTTTTTATAAAAATAAGTACGAAGAAATAAAAAAACTTGATATCAAAATAAAGGATTTAATTACTTCCCCCTCCCCCTGTCGTAATTTTGTCGCGAAATTGTTATTTTCAAATATGGCAACCCTACATGCTGGCTCCTTTTTGAGTTTTGGAAGTATTACAATATTACAACACAAATAAATAGTTAAATATTATGGCCATTTCTCAATCTTCTGGCATTTTCTTTGTCATCCAACTTTGTAAAATTATCTTATGAAACAGTTTCATTCCCACTCTGCCCATGAACTTTAGCATCTTTGGTTTTATGTTATTATGCCCCGCAGCCTTTCCTATTTTTAATTTCTTTACTGCACTTTCCACTTCTTGTTCTGCGCCCAGCTATTTAACTGACACTAGAACTATTTAAAATTAAAATCTTGCGTTTTAAGAAATGTTTCTTTCATTTGTAAGAAACAAATTTGTATGTGGATAAAATTAGGCTTGCAGTTTATCACACAGAACAACTGTGACTGCAGAAAGTCAAACACTCACTTCCTACATATATTTAACCCTAGAACGCATGGGTGGCGTCATAGGAGACACCACCTCATAGATATATTAAACAAGATACATCCACGCGGCGACATAGTTCAAAATGACGTACCTTTTATTGCTGTCACTCTCAGTGCTTGAATTACGTATATTGCTATCCTTTAGAGAGGTACCTTTGCTTGCATAGAAAAAAATCTGGTGTGATACACGCACACAACTTCCTTTTACAGTGATCTTATAATTGGGCAAAAATTTGATTTTAAATTTTTAAGCATTTGTCAAAATTTTTAAAAAATTACAAATTCTACAAAAACGGTGCAAAATAGAGCGTTAGGTGAAGAGACAAATTTTCTTTATAATTCCAAGCTGAATTCAAAAATGTAATAATATACCGGGTGTTCTATTTAAAATAGGAGTTAATAAAAAAAATAGAAAAAAAACAAAAGAAACCCAGTTTAGAAGTATTCAACTGGAAAATCACCTATCTCACATCAATACACATTAAAAATGTAATAAAAATGAGGAGTTTGAAAAAAATCGTTAGAGCCGTTTTTGAAAAAATCGAAAAAAACTGAAAAATCACAAGAGTAAACACCTACTTCCGGTTATGCGATTTTCTTCAAAAGCTTGCTGTCTCATCTACATAGTACACAAAACTTATATATAAAGTTTCAACGCCATACCTCTTTTCGTTTTTGAGATATTCTGTTCACAGACACACAGACAGACAGACAGACAGACACACAGACAGACAGACAGACAGACACACAGACCAATGAAAAAAAATATGTTTTTTGGGATCAGGGGACTCTGAAACGTGAAGATCTGTTGAAAACTCAATTTCGAATTTTTGGGGTGAATCCAATACTTCCTTTATTGTAAAAGGAAGTAAAAATTTGTTGGTGGCACTGTAAGTCTATGTCAAATTCGAACCTCGAATTTGACATAGACTTACAGTGCCACCAACAAATTTTTCAAAATAGAATTTTTTATTGTTCCACTTTTCTATGCAAGCAATGGTACTTTGATGCGATATTGAAAGAAATTCGAACAAAATACACGCACCGATGGAAGGATAAATCTTCATAAAAATGACTATAAAAAATGGAATACAGAATACAAGTCCTCATTTTGATTATAAATATTAATTGAGCTCTTTATTATTTCAATGAACTACGTGAATTACAAGTTTGGCGTAATTTGAAATTTGAATGACACTTCAAAACAAAGCACTTGAAATTCGTGCGACTTGCGGCTAACTAGTAAAAAGAAAAAAACAATACATTACATGCATGGCAGAATGAAATGGAGAGATGTACCGAATTGTTTGATATGTTTTCTAAGCACAAACATACGTTTACCGCGCATGGCTGTATCTGTTTAATAAATCTATGCACCACCTATTTACCTATCTAGTTCTTAGTAATTTGCTGTTATGTTATCATATTCATATTTTCAGTACCTCTCCAGCAGATTATTGTTGATAGATCCCTTTCATTTTTAATTTCCAAAAATTGTTAAAAGCTTTATAATTACTTTTTTAGTTACTTGGTGTCGCCATATATCTAATACTTACTATATTGCTAGCGGCTTTGAGTGGGAAACTTACCGATGAAGTGAGACACACAACCAACTCCTTCATGTATACGGTGAGCTGTGCGCAAGCGCGGCGGCGTCGTCCGCCCAATGGGGAAGTGGTCAAGCTTAAAATTCGCTTCTAAAGGCGGAGTTCAAATTCCCACGCATGCGCACGAGACGCGTTATACTCTAAGTGATACTATGTCGGCGCCGTAATGTTTTCTGAAGTTTCCAGGCCCTACCAGCAATATATGTGTATTATATATAATCCGTTCACGATCTTTTTGGGACAGAGATGGCTATGA
Organism: Agriotes lineatus; assembly: GCA_940337035.1. NCBI lineage: Eukaryota > Metazoa > Arthropoda > Insecta > Coleoptera > Elateridae > Agriotes > Agriotes lineatus. The sequence goes on from OW679194.1 coordinate 155,158,456, forward strand.
TTTTTTCTTTTCATGTTGGACTAACTGATTCGGTGATGTAGGGGCATGGCTAACTAAAATTTATATAGCAAAGCTATCACGGCTATTCCATAAGTGTCACTTTCATTGTTGTAAAATGTTCTTATGACAATTGCCAACGCGTACGGTTTTTGCGCCATCAGGTGGTGAAATACAGCACCTAAATCTGGTTCTGGTTGTTGTCTTTACTAAAGATATTTTTTAGGTTATAAACGGTTTTAAAATAAATGTTTGTAAAACCTACAAAAATGGAATTTGGATAATTTAAGTCTGCACGATCTTGAATTTTAACTGTTAAATGTGCAGGTAATTCGACATCTTCGTTTTCAGTTATGCTTGATGTAGTTGGAAATGCTGCAGAACTAGTGAAGTTACTATAATGTGCAATTTTTGAGGATGGCAGTCTTCATAATACCACAGCGTAATAGCAGACGAAGAGCATGCCCAGCAATTTCTAGCATTGTTGCGCCATTTGAAGCAACTTTCTATCGCATGTGTGCAATCATTGCCTCCACTGCATTCGAACTAAATGAACCTGTTAATACATAGTAAAAACCAGCTTCTTGAAGTAAAAATGTGATGTATAATGATGTACTTTTAGCAGTCAATTTCAAGACGTGAGTCTTTCATTGGATAAACCTAGCAAACCAACAGATGCAGAAGAATTTTGCATAGGATCAATATAGTTCTGAAGTATTACGTCCAATCAATAGTCTTTCGTCAGAAACATGAACCAACGGTGCGGTGCAGTGCTGCTATCTAATTTTTGCAGAAATTGTTCTATTACACACATTATGAATCTGGAAAAAGTCGTATATGCTTTCTAAACATTTCACAGTAGATGCTGTTGACATTTTGAAATTCAATTTGTCCTGCTTTTAAAAACTGTAAAGAGGCAGTGGCGGTGGGTGAAAAAATCTGAACAGCATGTAAAATATAAATTTTTTCAAAATCTGATGAGTACAAATTCTTTTTCGTTAAGTACCGTACAAGCTTACTTAAAAGGTAGTCCATTTTGCAGATCATGTACTGGTTTTAGGAAAGGATGTTCCATGTAGTTTTTTAGAATTCCACCACAAAAAATCTAAATCTAAAAATTATTTGCAACAATTCTTAGAACAACGAAACCACAGTCAGAAGACTTAAGTACTCTCATTGTTAACGAGTAAAAGTAATTAATTCTCAAAGAAGAATGAAAAAATATCGTGCTGGAATGATGTATCTTGTTGACAATCCATGTACTTACATATAACATAACAACACATTTTGTTTGCTATTTGAGGTTTATTGCAAACGGTTGTATATTGAGTATTATCTACACCATAGATGCGATCTTCAGATCTGCTATACTGCACTTTCTCCTTAATTGACATATTGTCAATAATTAAGAAGCAAATTCTTTCTGCTGGAAGTGTTAATTAGGCGACTTTAGCCATTAAACGTTGCTTAATTAATTCATCTGAACAATTACAGTCACCAAGATACCATAACAATGTTTTTGATGGTAAACTCGCTAAATAGTTTCTGCAGTGCTGATATCCTTTAGGAGAGCGAAATCTCCATACTGTACACATATGAATCGAAACTTCTGACTAACGAGGAGCTTTTTTTATCATAATTAAGAACAATTTTTGCACGAAATTCTGCTTTTTTGTCTCCATCGTCAGCATCTTGGAATATTTTATGGAAAACATTTAATTTGCCCCAATTTTTCTGTATATCATTCTAAGTGGTTTTATTTTCAATAAACTTTGAATAATTAACACTAATCCGCTTTAGCTTTAAAGTCAACATTTTAATAGTAGGTACATATACTGAAGATCTGCAATTTGGGCTGGAGATATAAGTTCAGCTTGGGTTTCTTTTGAATGGTTTTTGTAAATGTTCTTGTTCTTATTTAATTTCAAAATTAGGTAAAATTTTCTAAAAAATGTACATAATGGTACTTCTAATTAATGTGATAAAAAATATGTATTATCTACAGTTCCAGTTGGTGTAGCGTTTTTAATCAAACAAGTATTTTTGTCAAGTACTTTTAGAGAATTCTCATCGAAATGGTTAATACACAAAGTAGGGTATTCAATAAGTTTAGAAATATATGTAATACATGAATAATAAATATTATAAATAAAGGTAATGTAATTAGTTTTATTATTAATTAACACGTTGAAGGACAGTTGCCGACTTCATATAGGGTTGTGTTGTGATACACTGCGATGCTTATCAGCGTTCTGCACAAGTAGGAGCAAAGAGGTAGATAACTGTAAGAGAGCTGTTTGGGGCAAATAACTCGTGTTTGTGTGACACTGATATGACTGTGTACGTACCAGTGGTGACAGTAACAACTGGATTATGTACTATTATTTTATATGGAAAATTAGATGCAGTGCAGCGTTCAGTTATACTGGTAGATACAATTAAGGACGCTGCTCAGCGTTAGTGTCCTTCAACGTGTTAACAATATCACTCCTGAATTAGCTTTGAGCCATTTGGTACGAATCTGCATATCGCTTGGAAATTCAAAAAGTGGTTTGTTTGGATTTCCACAGGTAAACCACTTTCTAACCATTTTAAATAGCTTTGAAAGAACCTGTTTATATAAAAATTACTGACTCAAACTACGGCAATATGAATTTGAGGATATAGTTGATTGAAATATGACAAGTTTTCAAATCTACCTATTCAGCAGTATTTGTTTTTAATTTGAATATCGCGGTAGGCCCTGATTAAAAGTTCAGAATAACACTAAGAGGTGGCGCCAAATGACATTTTGTCATGGCATGCTTTACAGAATCATGTTTTTATGTTGATTGTAATGGCTGTATTAGCGTAAGCTAACCTAAATATTAGTTGGCTATGGTAGGGGATACAACTTTTCTTTTCTGTCAGTGTCAGTTCGACATTTTGTTGCCACCACATTGCCAGATTTATTTTTTTAATATTCATATGAAAATAAATGATTTATCAAGTGTGTAAAAATAATTTTAATTTCCGTCAAAGGAAAAGTCAAAATGCCGAAAATAATTTTGCTACAACAAAAAAATGTCGATTAGGCGTTGCTATTTCCAATTCAAAAAGGACAGGCCAGATTTTAAAGAACACGAGTTGATGTCGAGACTAGAGACTATATTTGCTGTACGTTAAAATGATGCACTATTTTTACATACTTGTAATAACGTAATGTTAAATCCATCTGGAAAAGTTTCAAGCTGTAGGTTGCAATTAGTTTGAAAGTTCTTTTCCTGCACTCTCACCTTGACTATTTTTCAGAAAATATTGGTGACGAAAGCGAGGAGCAAGAGGAGAGGTTCCACCAAGATCTAAAAGACATGGAAAAACGGTACCAGGGACAGGGTTGGGTAACGACACGTCGAAAATTATATTCGACACGTCACGTCGAAAATACGTGTCGAATATGTTGAAAACGTCGAAAATTCGCGTCGAAAATTGAAGAAGTTATATTTTCATATGATTCAAATATTCCCGCCTTACTTCTTTTCATCCTTCCGTTTCCTCCTCTGCTGTCATGTGTAGTAGCTGTCTTGCCTGCGTGAAGTGGTATGAGGTTGCGTGAAGGAACAGTGTCTTCTTTATATCAATATTCTGGACAAGATTTGAAATTAAACGAGTGATTGTACAATCAACACAGACGACGGCCTAATGTATTTGGCAAACTAGAATATTGTTGCCATGTCATCCTAGTAAATAATAAATATGCATAGCAATAGCATGCACATACGTGCTGCCAGCCCCTTTTATTATAAAGTTAACCTCAATCAATTCAAATAGATTGTATTGTAAAATCATCGTCCATTTGTTTTAAAAGTTTAAGCAACCTATTTAAATCTTAATCAATATACTCAACTTCCAGCATAATGATTGGAAATTCATAGGCCTACCTATTTTCTACATAATGTCGTTTTCCCAAGTGTCATCTATACTTAATAGGCAGAGAAAGAGACTGATCTACGATTAGCATGTATACCGTGCACTAGTTATGTACCTGATGAGTAGTCTATTAATTCCTTTTAGTTCATCGTTCATTTGTTTCTTAAGTCAAAAGCCCCATTTAGGCGGTTCAATGTTTTGTTCCTTTCTTTGAATTCAAGGACCAAACACAATTAAAATTAGCAAAGATAATAAAATACAACAATACTTTCTTCAGATTGATCATATTTGTCCTTGAATTCAATAAATCTTGAACAAAACATTGAACCGTCTAAATGGGGTTTAAGCATTGTATTCAAATCTGGAAATTCATTCCTACCTACACAATGTTGTAGAATTTCCTTACCTTTAGGTAGGGAAAACAACTGATCTGACCAGCTATCATTACAGTGTTTAACTGTATAGTATCTATTTTTTTTTCAAATTGATTGATTGATTTTTCAATATTGACATGCCCTTTGTCAAACTGTCATCGAGTGTGCTGTGTGTGTTTATTTAATAGTTTTACGTTATTAAGTAGAATAAATATTTAAATGACGCTGTAAACTCGTCATGTAGATGTAACATTTAGCATGTAAGAGAAAGACAAAAAAAGAGGAAAAATTACATTAATATCACTAAATATGTATTTCACTTTATACCTACCCGAACTCCACTCACTAGTAATTTTCGACGTGTCGTTTATGTCCTAATTCTAATTTACGACGTGTATATTCGACGCGTCAAATACTAGGTATAATACTCGTTTTCTACGTCGAGTATTATACCTACCCAACCCTGACCAGGGACGGTGGAATGTAAGCATGATGGCGGATTACTGCTGGTGCCTCAAAAGAGACTGTGGACCTGATATTCAGCGAAACAAAAAGGCAACAAAGCGTTCATTTAAAGGAAAAATAACGCCACTCTATTAAATTTGTTATAATAGCATAAAGAATTAAAGATTTTTCTATTTGCTTTTCTTTATTGTATGTTTTAATATAACGTCGTAGTGTTATAATGCAAGTTTGGAAAAACATATAATTGTCATTATTTGTTTTTATGATTGTAAGAAAATGTGATGTGATAGAGAAAAACTGCTTTCCATTTTGAAATTAGTACAACAAACTTCTTTTAGCCACGTTAATTTCGGTCAAATCCCAGTAAAAAAAATCTTTTTGTAGATCTGTGTAATTTACTACCTACCTACTTACTACTATTTTAGTGTTGAAATGTTATGTGGCAGATGTGAAAATCAACATAAAGTAAAATCAGCAAGCCAACCATTTCCCAAGATATTTACAATTTTCACATGTTAATTTTTATAAGACCAATATTGCTGTACTAAATTTATTTGGCATCAACTTGTGGCGTCTGTAACCTTCCACACCAGCAAGCAAGCAAGCATGTAAAATAAAGTGGCATATTCATAGCATGTATACAATTCTTATCCAAATTGAAATAAACATTAATATTGAATGCTTTCCTTATGCATTCGTTCTCATTTTTGTTTCTGTCGTCAATTGTCAAATCATTTCAATTTTTCATCCTTAATTTAAACAGAGATCCGGCAACAATGTACCTATTCAAAAAATATAACCTTAAACTGAAAAAAACCTAACCTAACACAAAAAGTGTCAATTTCCATTAGGGAGTTTAGTTGCCACATAGGTACTGCCAACAAAATTACTAGATGGTCATAGCCTCACCTGACCCGAAAAGATCGTGAACGGATTATATATGGGTGTCGCATATGACGCCATCTATGCAATCACGTAACAAATTTTCTCGGTAGGTGTTGGTTGGTAGCAACTTGCCATCTGTCAGTTTACGTACATAATTTTCATAGTAACGTAATGCGAAGTGGAATTTGTTAAAATAGCTATCACTACTGTCTTTATAGGATTGCTAGTTAGCTATTATACTTGAGCCGCCGAACAGATAGAGTGGAGCAGGCAACCAAAATAACATATTACAAAGGTCACTCAATAATATCCTTCATCTAATAGACGTGTCTGTCCGGAACGCTGTTTTGTCTGTCTGGGACGCTGTTTCAGCAGCCAAACCGTAAGAGATAGAGAAAAAAGTTATTAAAGTTATATGTTTGGAATGGTCATGTCAGGTCAGGAACCGAATTTCAGTCTCTTAACACTAATTATTAGCTTAATTATCCTAATTCTAACTTTTTAGGTTAGATTCTAGGCAAATTTTATCAAGGCGAATGCGACTGGTAGTTTGCTACCAACAATGACGTCATATACGTACGTGTGGTGAATACGCGTTCTATTTGCAAAACGGTCTTTTTTGTTTTATTAAATGAGACATTTGTCTCACTGGACTGCTAGTTTTAACTATAATTACTAAAAGAAAGAGAGATGGCGACCCTTATAATTAGAACTAATTTCAATTGACATTAAATAACTTTTTAAGGTTATGATGCAAATATCGAGAGATCCAAAAAAAATTATCGTCTGCGAGGTTAGCAGGTTAAATTTTGCGTCAGTCTGTGATAAAACTGACGCAAAACCTAACCTGATAACCTGCAGTGTAATTTATGTGCTGAACAAAGACTACCGAGTGATTTTTTAAAAACTCAATTGTAGCAGACCCTGGATAGCCTGAATCAGTTGGCAATACTGAAATGTATTGTTGGTGACACTGCAAGTCTATGTCAAATTCGAGTTTAACAGGTTAGGTTTTGCGTCAGTTTTGACACAGACAGTGTTACCAACAATACACTTCAGTACTGCCAACTGATTCAGTCTATCCAGGGCCTGCTGCAATTGAATTTAAAAAAAATCACACTGTAGTTATTTTTATTTGTCAAAACTGTTTAACGTAGATATTACTACCTGATCAGTTCCTTAGATTTAACAATTTATTTATTTATTTATACTCACAAATAAATATTTTAACAACTTTAACTTCCGTTTTGCGCTTTAATATGCATCTATGCAGTCAAAATTAACTTCCAGATATTAAAAAAGGCGTGTAGTAAATTTAAAGTGCCTCATTAAACAAAAAAAGGTGTGGTGTCGTACACATACAACACCACATATGAGTTAATGTAACTTTCTTAGATGTATGCGTTCTAGGGTTAAGTACTTAAATAACTATTGAAATTACGAATAGAGACCTTAATTTTTCAATTTGAAAATTGGTGTGAACATTTATCTATTCTAAAATTCCATACAAAAAACTAACTACCGAACATTTTTATAAAAAAATATTAAAATCACCTTGATTCATTTACAATATTTTTTTGTTGTATTCTACTTACATGCATCTAATATTGGAAGCAATATATATCCGAGTCCTAAATGCTTTAACAACACGGCATACAAGACTCTACCGATTTCTTCCACTGGATGTTCGAAAGAAAAGTCTACACGAGTCAAAAAGTTATTTTGCTTAGAATGCTGCTCTACAACGGCGAGGAATGCAATAACATACGAATCCTAGTGATAAAAAAGTAACGTTAATAAGTAAAACTACTAATAAATGAGCTACTTTGAAACTTATGCAGTTAAATAATTACCGATAAACGACTCTCTGCTAGAGCATTTATAAAGGAATTGATTCTATCAAAAGCCATTTGCCATGTTTTGAGCGGCTTTTGTGATACATTAACCTTGGGTTCTGTTGGTGTGTTTCCTGCTGTAGAATTTGTGCTCCTGGCCTCACCCTTTTCCTCTTCGTATGGATTCGGGGGTTGAACAACCTAATTGTCAAACAAGAGATAAGTATATTAAAATTAATTATCATTGTGCTGATATCAATAGGATAAACCTATTTAGTTAAACGACCACCGATGTACAGATAAAAGTGAAAATATTCCTTTTTTATCAAGTACGAAGCAATAGAAAAGATTTGCTACAGAACACGTCACCTGCAATCCAGCAGTAAGGAACGGCGCATTCAACCAGTTTTTGGAGGTAATTTCAGCTTGTTGTTGTGGCAAGCTTTGACGAATGTAATATGTATGTAGGCCCAACAAATATCCTAAATGACGTTCAGTGTCGAGCAGAGTAGACGCTACATTAAGACAATCAACTGGAGTTTGTGGCAGTTCAAGTTCAGGTTGGGAATAATTGCCCACAATGTATGCATCCATTGCTTGTAAAGCTGCTAAATTATGTGGCGAACTACTAAATAAGTGACTTGCGTCTTTGCCAGCATATTTTTGCAATAATTCCATTATACTTGAATTCTCGCATCTGTAAAATTCAAATGATTATTTATCAATTTTTAACTTTTGCTCTTACTTTGTTACATATTTTGATTATCTATTAAAATTAATGTTAGATGCATGAGACAAGAAAAAAAAACTAACCTATAATCTTGAACATCGTATACTTTGTTATTAATAACAACCCACAGACCACCATCTAAATTATGATTTTCTAAATCAGCCTTTCGAATCAAGGGTAATTCTTCATGGTTTTTATATAAATAATGACTAGTACGTGATTGAAGTATTCCGGGCCAAGAAATATCATCTGTGTCAATAGCTTCAATATCAGGCATCAAGCGACACAGTTTGTCTAAAGCCAACAATAACTCATCGAATACCCGTAACCAATCCATAGTTATTAAAAATAACTTTACTTCCTTCTGCAGTAATACAAGACTAACAATCAGTTCTGGTAGTAAAACATCTACAAAAAATACAATAGTCACTAAAACCACATTTACAAAATATGTGTACAATAAGATATATAAGGGTAAGTGTAGACATTTTTGTTCCAGTTGCAATGAAGTGACAATATTTTAAACATTGCTGCACAGAGATGAATGGAGCAATTTTTTTTTTTGCTGTTTTTGAAGGTGCAAGATGTAACACACTTATTTTTCAAAGTAGAATTATTAATTAGCCTCTCTGCACTATACTTTAGGATAACGCATTTAAAATTTTACAATGATTTTTTCTGTAAAAGTTTGAATAACACCTTTATACATAAGTTAACAATTATCAAATTTCCAAATGTGAAATATGTTCAAAATTTGAGCTTGTGTTGATAGCACATATAAGCCGTTCACGATCTTTTTGGGACAAAGTTGGCTATGATTTTTTCTTTTCATGTTGGACTAACTGATTCGATGATGTAGCGGATGCAACTTTTTTTTTCTGTCAGTGTCTGTTCGACATTTTCTTGCCACCACATTGCCAGATTTATTTTTTAATATTCGTAAGAAAATAAATGATTTATCAAATGTGTAAAAATAATTTTAATTTCCGTCAAAGGAAAACTCAAAATGCCCAAAATAATTTTGTTACAACAAAAAATTTCCATTAAACGATGCTACTTCCCAAATTTAAAAGAACGCGAGTTGATGTGGAAACTAGAGAATATCCGGCAACAATGTACCTATTCAGAAAATATAACCTTAAACTGAAAACAACCTAACCTAACACAAAAAGTGTCAATTTCCATGAGGGAGTTTAGTTGCAACAGAGGTGCTGCCAACAAAATTACTAGATGGTCATAGCCTCATCTGACCCAAAAAGATCGTGAACGGCTTATAGCAGCCCGAATACATACAGTAAACATTTTTTATAAACAATATTTTTGAAATCTGTAAGCATTGAACGTATATTTCTACAAAAATCAAATTTAAAAATGCTTGGAAACCGTAAAGTGAAAGTGTAAAAATTTGTAAAAAATTACTTACCAACAATATCTCCCTTTAGTATTTCTAAAACATATAAATAATTCTTAGTACTGGCAATAGCAACTTCGTATGCATGATTGATCGTATCAGTTACATGAACTGTCAATTGATATAAATATTTCTTCAACAATGACTCAGCAGCATGGAGGCAGTTTTGATCTCTTGTGAAAATTTTTGCTACCAACAATCTCTGAAATCGGAGCAGGAGACTAAGACTGGGTGTTGATAGGTTTTTCTGTGATGACAGTTTACTAGAAGTACTGAATTCTTGCAAACGAGACTGTGTTAGTGAACTACTATTCCTGAAATCATTTTTGTTTTTAAATATAACAAGAAAAAAAATCAAAACTTTGTATCTTATAGATTATTTCAACAGAATCAACACCTAACGGACTCGGAAGCGACACTCTCTGTTTAGCAGGTGCTTAAAAATCAGCATGTAGTCATGCTGCCAGTGAGTAGATTTGTGTTTCCATGCATTGGTTTTAACGCAATTTGAGCGATTTACGACTGTGTTATATTGGCAATTAATAGAAAAATGAGATTTATTGGAACATGAGTGCATTAAAAGGTGGTCGGTGGTATGCAATCATATATGTAATTTTTTGAATATCCCTCTCTTTCAATATGGCCGCCATAGCGGAAATCGACTACTCGAACATCAAAGGTGCCGCTGCGAGTGTCGCTTCTGAGTTCGTTAGGTGTTTATTTTGTGTTATTTCCTTTATATCCATAATAATGCGTAATTACCATTAGTACAGTAAAATTAGACAAAAAAATGCTCAAACCCGGGAATCCAAAAAAACTAAGGTCTGACTGTCACAAGTTGTTCATTACACTTTGCTCTAAATTTGGTAAAAAGTCTTCACCGCCAGAGCATCGGGTTTGCGGGGGGGGGGGGGGGCGTCAAAGAGCTTATTGTAGCCTATAAACATTTAAAGTATGTTAAATTTCCAACAAAATTTGTCCTATACACTTTTTGCTGCGCCCAATAGATTCGGAGATATAGAGGAGGTAAAATTTAGTTATTCTGTCGGAAATAGTAGGAAACTTGCTTAATTTATCAAATTATTGGAAATTAGATGCAGAAGAGTGCTTGATCGAGCTGCACTGTACACTGTATAGCAAGACAATGAGTCATATCCCTCCCCCGCCCCTGCCAAATCTACACCACTGCACTCCTGTACTCTTGCCCACTTGGCGCAGCCACTCAGTCTTCTATTCGTAACGAGATTAGGTCTAAGTATTTGAGGTTAGTTGGAGGAGTTCTGATTGTGCGTTTGTCCCTGTTATGTAGGATAAGGTTTATTGGTAGTACAGGTAATTTTTTCCGTGTTTTTGTGGTGTTCAATTACAGTATTTTTGTAATATTCATATGCAGTTAAGAGAGTGTTTATGTTGTATATCAGTGTAAAGCTAACAAATAACAGTTTAATCAGGTGCTAACAATAAGTATGTAGCTATAAAAATGCTTAACCTAGATCAGGGATGACCAACCCGCGGCCCGCAACACTTTCTCATGTGGCCCTTCAACTTTTAAAAGTTCCTACAGTGTCTCGCATCCTCATTGTACCCTAGGCCTGTTAATTTAATTTTTGGAAATGATGCTGACATCACAGATAGGCACTGATGCCATCATTTCTAAAAATTAAGCATCGGCATTTCTTGGTATGAAATAATGATGTGTCGATCAGGTTGGACTCGGTACAAAGGAATGAATCCGGGTCAGGATTGATTTGGATGGAATCCAAGTTTCCAGTCTGGATTCGTTCCGAGGTTCGAAAAGGTCACGAAGACATCAATTCTCGCAGACATTCATTCCTTTGGCACTGTGTTCTTCAATCCAATACAATACAATGTTTTCTGAAGGTTGGCGGAAAACACGAAACGAAGGTGGTGTCCGTTTGAAAGCCTCAACACATGACACAGCCGAAGTTGCATGCTTTTTTATCAGTTATCAGTGATTTATGGCCTTTGGCGTTTTTGTAGGTACCCAATTGGATTTTGAAACATAAAAACATACCGAATTACCGACTGCGTGACCACTGACAAAAACAAAGATATTATGTAATATCGAATGTCGGATATCAAATCAACTGCCTACTTATGTTTTTATTTCTTGCAATTTGTAACACAGGGAATTTCAGGTTCTTAGTTTTAACATTTTTTCTTCACCATTTAATATAGAAGTGGATAAGTTACAAATGGAATTAATAGATTTACAAAACGACACGGATTTAAAAAATAAATTTCAAAATGTTGACATACATAATTTCTATCAAAATTACATGAATGTCGTCTATATCTGCAAATATAGACCAACTGATGGCAAAGAAACAATGTCACATTTCTCGTTAAATAATCGTTTTCCACTTATAGCTTTCGCCGTTTTTTTAATAATATTTCTATTAATGAGTGTTTTATTTCTGTAATTATTTATACTAGGTTTATTTTGTTAATAAAAAAGATATTTTGAGTTCATCATTCAGTGTTTGTATTATCGTAAGTTTCTTAAATGCGGCCTGCACAACATTTTTAAAGTTGTACCTGGCCCGTAAAGGCAGTTGCAAAGCAGCCGGTGCAAAGAGAGTTCAAGTTAGTTACTCTACCTCCCACCACAGCAGCAGCCAGGGAACACTCACTGAGAGTGTACCATCAAGTGCAGAAGAGGCACGGATGCAAGAAAGACCCCCTGAAATGGGAATGAAGAAAGGTCAGTGGGCACCTGCGCCCAACAATAACATCTCGTCCTGCTGTTCCAGAACCCTTGCTTCACATGATCTCTTGTTCATGCAGAGGAGAGTGTCTCAACTACTGTGTGTGTCGAAGAAGTGGCCTTCAGTGCTCAACCATGTGCACCAACTGCGCTGGATACGGATGCAGCAATACGGAGGTATTCATTGATTATGACGAGGAAGAGGATTTACTGTTGCCAGTTGAAGAGGACGAGCAAGGACCTATCCGAATGGATTCAGATAGTGATCGAAGTGACAATGATATTTCTGAATAATGTATTGGTTATAGTTTTCATTTTTCATTTCTCTGACTGCCATGAAGATTTTTTTGTGTCACATACCTACTTTAAGATACGAATTATATACCCATTTCGGATGTAAAAACATGAATTTTATACATTAAATTCCTTTCTTATATTATCAAAATCTTTGGGTTTTTTATTTATTGAATCCATCTCCCCTCTGTGTAATAGTACACTTCAACAAAACAAAAGAAAACAAAGAAAAACGCTAATTTCCAATAATTTAACAAGCAACTTTTTTACTATTTCCGACGGTATAACTAAATTTTATCCCCTCCATATCTCCGAAACTATTGGGCGCAGCAAAAAAATGTATAGGACACATTTTGTTCTAAATTTAACGTACTTCAAAAGTTTATAGGATACAATAACCTCTAAACTGAAGGGTTTCCAAGCGATTGCAAAAACTTACAGTTGTGACATCTCCCCCCCTCCCCCCAAACCCGACGCTCTAGCAGCGGAGACTTTTTACTGCATTTACAGCAAAGGGTAATGAGCAACTTGTGACAGTCAGACCTTAGTTTTTTTGGATTCCCTGGTTTGAAGCTAATTTTACTGTACTACATGGTTTTGGTCAGTTTAATACTGATAAAATTTAAAAATTAAAATTTTACCGCCTAAAAATCTCTCGTGTTAAACACTCGAGATTTTGTTGCGCGGTAAATTTACTTGACAAATATTTTAGCAAAGCATTCTGACAGAAAATGTCAAAATTTAATCGGATATTTTAATGCATTTGGTATATTACTTTTGAATATTTTGTATTCGTGCTTTTACTGTAAGTTATATTGAGATAATTGAGACTGAAAAATCCAATTCAAAATAAATATGGTATTAATTTGTTATTTGGGAAATTGTTGATAAAAATGGGTTGAATATTAAGTATATTTCTTTTTAGAGAAGAACATTCTAACAAAGGTTTGAATAAAATTAGTTTAAAATTTACATATAATCTTGTAAGTTAAAAAAAAAAGTTAGCTAACATACTTGAGCAGCTGTTTGACTAGATGAAGTAGAGGAATAGTTGTATGCGAGGTCAAAATTTCAAATGTTTCCTCTGCATCGGCTAATTCTGCCATCTCAGTCTTTAGTGCTTCATACAATGCTGTCTCTAAACCACCATCTGCCATTAGACTCCAAACCAATAGATCTGTCATGAAACGATGACCACAACTGACAATGCTTGATTCAAGTCCTAGAAATGGTAAGTTAAGTAGCACTATTATATTAACCGAACTACAACATTTTGGCCTACCTGTACTGGCAATAAAGAACTAAGAGTATGAGCCCTCTCATTAGCAGTAGGAAGTAATACACTCCAACCTGCCTGAAGTGTAGCTTGAGCCGCCTGTTGTAAAGTGAGAAGAATGCCCGATGCACTGGCAAGATGTACCACTTTCAACTTCAAATTATTTAAAAGTTTACTTCCGGGTCCCAAACCCAACGTTTTTTACATCTATACTATTGCAAATAATGCAGTGTAACTAAAAATCAAATATAAATTACATAACTTTATATTTCACACTAACGAATTAAAAACGTATTTTGTTTGTTAAAATTGATCACAACAAAATAAAAATGTATTTACTTGTAACTGCAATAAGTTCAATGCAGAAATAGCAATACATTCTTTATCTTGACTAATGGGAAAGTTAGCAGACATGGGTTGTTTGGAATTATCACATACAATTGCCTAGAAGTTGGTCCAGCAAACTAAAATAAAAACAATTCCTTGTTCTCATACATCAATAAAAGTCGTCAATAAACTACAAACCGAAAAGTATGTTCTGTGAGATCAATTACAAACGGAACGCGGACACTAGCTGTCCATGAATTAAAATCAGACCATACAAAACTCTGAGTTGGACCACTGCAAATACCAATCATCCTTTGCCCTTGCAGAGGTTCGATTAACACAGGGTGTTGTATACATGCTTCTCCATTATCACAAACTTGTTTGTATTCATTTTACCCCATCCATAACCTCACCATGATCAGACAATGCTAGTGCATGCCCCGATCCTAAGCTTATGGACACAATATGTTTTCCTGCAAAGAAATTGATTGATGTAAGCATTACACAATATTATAATACTATATACAAGTTTATATATTAAATTATTTATAACATGATGATGAGCTGAACATTTCTTAGAATGAAGTAGAAGCAAGATAGATATGTATAATTTTGAATATCGTTTTATTTTTCAAAATAGTTTCCTTGAACATGAATACATTGGACTACTGTTACTCAATCCCATTATGCATCACACAAACCCCCAATATGTATTTACATGCTTCAAAAAGTTGGCATTAAAATGCTTCAAATTCTCCTGACATGTTCGCATATGAATAAGCTTTGATCGCAAGAAAGTAATCACAGCTCATATTTTGCGGAAAGTTTTTCATATCAAACTCTTCGTCTCTTCATTTCGATGCTGCAGTTTCAACTATTTCCCTCAATTTCCTTCCATTATGATAAGGCTAAATTTTGGATCATCTCTGATGTGATAGCACTTTTTGGTCCACTTACCTACTGTTAAAAAGGCAGCAGCAGCATATAATAAAGTGTTGTTCATGTTAGCATTATTCAGTTGCAAAAAAAACACTTCTTAGAAAAGTATTCTATTACTGCTCGAATTCCTTTTTGGACACATCTCACAAACAGGGACGGATAGGCCCTTAAAATCTTAGCGAGAAATAGACATGAAAGCGGACCAACAGTGTTTGAGTGGCCCGTCTAATAGCTGGACATACCTACATTGAGGACCAAAAGTCCCCCCCCCCCCCCCCTAGCTTTTGAATGTGTTAAATTATTTTAGTCACATTTTAGAATGGTAAACTTCACCAATTTTAATGTTTTTCTATAGCACATGTTAAAGTGTGCTTTTATCAACTCAAAACAAAAGGTCAAGTTTTACTTTAACAGCAAGGGTAGATAAAGTATCACTTTAACATCAAGGATAGATAAAGTAATTTAATTTTCTAACTTTTGTTTAAATTAAATATGACAGCTTCGTATTATCGTAGCAACCCGATCTAGCTACTGACGTTTTGAAATGTGATTGACTGTCATTATTTTCTTTTGAAATTGTTAAAGTTCTTGCTATAGAAAAAATATTGTATTATACACGACGATAAAGTTATTTCTATCCACTCTTGAATCATTAACGTCGACTCGACTTCGTCTCGACGTTAAACGATTCACTCGTGGATAAAATTTAACTTTATCGTCTTGTATAATAAATTACTATTTTAGCCAACTGAGGTGAATTAAAAATTAAAGATAGCCGCTCAGTACCATATTAAAATTTTTTTTTTTCAATACAAAATGAAGCTATGTGGCACCTCATATATATAAATATCTATTCGGTTCACCTGTCATCTGTCAAAACTGGACCGTGCATTTCATAACCAACCAAAATAAATTGTAGTGACTATTGTACTAGTACCAAATTGCAGCGACTATTGTACTAGTCTAGAAATCAGAAAGAGAAAGTTCAAGTGGGTTGGACACACACTTTGCAAGAGCCAAGACGAAATCGCGCATGGTGCTTAACATGGAATCCCCAAGGCAGGAGGAGACGCGGCCGACCAAAAAACAGCTGGAGACGAACACTACAAGCAGAGAGCAAAAAGTCTATTGCCGAACTTAGATACATGGCGAGAAACAGAGTCAGTGGAAACAATATGTTGATGACCTATGTGCCTAATGGCATAAGGATAATGATGATGATGATTGTACTAGTACTCAAGTGACTTGTGAACAAATTAAAATATTTATTGAAGATGTTTACACAAATTGTATTTTAACAGGTGTAACTAAGTGTAGTCTTTTTAATTCAGAAAATCGGTTTGGTTTACTGAATAGTCGTACATTCGTAGTCAAACTTAGGTAGACTTTTTGGGGTGGTATCACTCATGTGCAGAGCAACTCGTCCTATTTGTACCCATACACAATGGACCTTCGTGATACCTACTACCCCAAAAATAATCAACATAACTTTCAGAACTTATAGTACCGGGTGTCTTAAAATGAATTACATCTAGTATGCTTTGAATTTCCCATTATGCAATCTAAAATTTTACTTGAAATTGGCAGGACTGTAAGTCTATGTCAAATTCGAGGTTAGCAGGTTAGATTTTGCGTCAGTCTGTGTCAAAACTGACGCAAAACCTAACCTACTAATCTCCACGCTCCATCTTTTCATTAAAAATGTGTATTACTTATCGCTATCACAATATGTTTTGTTTTTTATTGTATTATTAAACTTTCATTTAATAATTTGTTTAATAATAAAATCACACTCACTAATCTACACATTTAGACAATGTGAACACACGTGGTTTGAATTAGTTCACATTATCGAGCGTCTGCTGTAGTACAGTCAGACCACGCCGTTCGCGGCTTTGCGGTTCGCTGATTTGATTTTACGCGGGGCACCTTTGTGCTCCTTTTTCTTTACCGTTCGCGGATATTTGCTTTGCCGTTCGCGGATGGAATTGTCAACGTTACCTGTTTCAACTTTCACACACTAACGGCCAGTCTTATAAAGGCCACTAATCTGACGTTAACTTTAATTCGCTGTTAAAATAAACAAAAGCGCATAAAAATTTGTTTACTAATGAATAATATGTCATAAGCGCCAACGTTTTGATGAGCTTTTGTTTATTTTAACAGCGATTTAAAGCTAACGTCAGGTTAATGCCGTAAGTAAATAAAGCAGACGTATGAGGTTTATGTTATGAACACCTAAATAACATTATTTATCACGAACTTGTAAATACACTTATCGAGCCTATTTCTTTGAATCTCTTATTACCAGAAATAAATTGTAGAATTATAACTTGAATAAACAAATGGACATTCAAGCTCTAGATTCAAGTGGCAGACTTATGTTACGTATGGAATTTTAGTTTGTATACGCACGTTTACGTATTTTTGAATTTTTTGAGGTTGCTTAGTATAAATAAATCTAGTTTATGGAACCTAACCCCGTTTTTATCATTTATGTGTTTACTTACGCATCACGGTTTTGCGCTTCGCGGCATTCTTCTGGAACGTAACCCCCGCGAACGGCGAGGTCTGACTGTATTATAAGCAAATATTTTTGAATACTGAATATTTTTGTCAGGCTACCACGCTAACACCTACCATAAGTAAAAATAAATATAATATAATATAATATAATATATAATTTATTGTCCAACAGCATCGCCAGTTACAGGACAATTTTTACATATAAATATACCGGGTGTCCATTCTCAAAGTCGAACATAGGCAACCAACATTAGTGCATTCACTCGTTCTTCATTGAAATAAATCATTTTTCTGTAGATAAAAGTTTATGTCCCAGCATTCCCGCCATTTGTCTTAGAAAAACACTAAGGGCCGGTTGCAGAAAGCAATGTTAAGTCTGGTGTTAGCTAACGTCGCGTCAAAGTGAACAAAATGTATTAGTTACCATAAGCATTTGAGATTTGATTCGTTTTTGTTCACTTTGACGTCGTGTTAGCTAACACCAGACTTAACGTTGCTTTCTGCAACCGGCCCTAAGCATACCATTCGAATCCTTTTAAAAAAGTGCCTTAAGAATGTTTTTGCAGAAACACAAAATATTCACAAATAAGCAAGTTACGGGGGTGAGTCAAAAATGCACCAAATTGAAAATCACCCTGTATCTTTTAAAGAGATCAAGATATCGATGTGCGGTTTTTGCCATTCATTTTTACACAAAAAACGAGCCCGTAACATGTAAGTTAGTTTTTTACTAGAAATGAATGTTTCCTATCAAAATGTCGAATTGGGACACACTGTACAGTTTTATTGTAAATTACCTAGCAACGGCTGATGTAATGGTATGTTTGAATCACGGCCTTCTGGATTAGCGTGCCTACCGGCTCTCAGCGGCCTGTTCATTTGCAAGCTTTTCGAGTGATCCGCGTGGCGCTAGTTACCCGGGGATTTAGAAGTGTTGGCTCAGCGTTTAAACTGCAAAAGGCTGAGCTGGTGCCGCGCATTCAACAAAATACTTTCAATTTTATCTTTTCGTACGCACAGAATGCTTGATTTTTGCACACAAGCAATATTTTCAAATTTTGACGTTTCTACGTACACATTTTTGTTCATTGAGAATGTAGTTTGTTGCTTCTGTGAAAATCCATTTTGTATTTTTTTGGTATGTACCTACAAAAATGTCAGAAACACATAATAAATGCTTCGTGGCAACATGTAAAGATTATAAAATAACTAAGGTCTTTCATTAATTACCCTCAGATAACTTTTTACGAAGTAGGTGGAATTAATGTAAAACTAACCTAATTTAACGTTTCAGTCACAGAACAATAATCCAGTCAACAAACCAAAATTGACAGATAAAAGCTAAGTTTCAAACCACTGGCGTGGTTCTGAACTTCAATCCCCGGATATGCCGAGTCACAACTTTGTAATGCTATTTTTCGCAAATGAACAGGCCGCTGAGAGCCGGCAGGCACGCTAATCGAGAAGGCCGTGGTTTGAATTATTCCTGTACAGTTTTATTGTAAATTACCTAGCAACAGCTGATGTAATGGAATGTTTGACTTTGCTCAACCAAATTTTGTCAGTTCTAGTACGATTGGCGGAAAAATACTTTTTCTCAGGTAAAGTACCTTTTTTGTTCTAAATATGTCAAAATGTCATCAATGAAACTTATTCAAAATGTTAAATTGTGGTTCCATGTAAAATTTCAGAAATATCGGGCTACTTTTATGAAACCATGTTACCACAAATGTACTTCATCTATCAAGAGATCCAAGTTTTGACACAGACTGACACAAAACCTAATCTGCTAACCTCGAATTTGACTTAGGGCCGGTTGCAGAAAGCAATGTTAAGTCTGGTGTTAGCTAACGCGACGTCAAAGTGAACAAAAACGAATCAAATCTCAAATGCTTATGGTAACTAATACATTAGTAAACAAAATTTGATGCGATTTTGTTCACTTGACGCGATGTTAGCTAACACCAGACTTAACTTTGCTTTCTGCAACCACGGCCCCTAGACTTACAGTGCCACCAACATTTTATTCCTATGTTTGAATTTCCACAGGTCACTGAGGATCAGATTTTTTTGGAACTCTCGATAGATACACGGTTTCATAAAAGTAAGGCAATATTTCTTAAATTTTGCATGCCACCACGAATACTAACGCAGACGCCATTATACTCAGTGAGACCTTTCATATGAGGTGTCACATGACCCCCTTTGCACTTAAAAATTATTCAATATGGCGCCCAGCGGATATCTTTATTTTTTATTAACCTCAAATGGCTTAAAAACGTCTAAAATTGGTATAGTTTACTACTTTAAATTTTTTCTAAAATATTTATAGGCATTCAAAAGTGTTGTACGTACATGTTTTGCCTCTACAAAAGCACTTGTGTTAAACCATAAACTATCCAACACAATGCTGTCTTATCAACGGGGTCAAACAGGTAACGTATTTCTGTGGCGAATTTTTAAAGTGTTGTCATTCTCAAAATCACTGCTTTGAAAGTAGCCCTTAACTGTATAGTTATTTATTCCATATTTTTAGAGAATTTAAATTTAAAATGGTTTTATTAAATTTTCAGATGAAGTAGAAATTGAAAGTACAGAATTGTATACCAGAACGTGGTACATTATGGAGAATAGAGCGTCAGCTTTGGAAAAGAAAGTTTAATACAGTGAATTTATTTTAATGGTTAACATAGCAATTTCGTTTCTACGCCGGCATTTAATCATACAGGTCACTTCCATAGTTACCAATGAAATAAATAGATTAGAGCGTACACATACTGTGTTCAAGAATGCTGAATGTTTACAGTTTCTAACCCTGCTTAATTAAATGTAAAATATCTACAATTAATAATATCACAATTTAAGACTGTGAAATTGTTTTTAACTAATTCGAAGTAAAAATTAAGTGAAGAGTAATTAACATTAATAATGGTAATAATCCTATATATGGAGTTAACAATTTACAATACCAATATTTTTCTATTGCAATAATATCAAAAAACTCTTTAGCAATCAATATTATCAAATCTTTGCATAAGAGTGCTTAATCAGCTTCTCATTTTCACTCTATATTAGATGTAACATAAATCAAAATCATGATCACGATCTTGTAAAAATATTGTGAATGGATTAAAAATGTATCCACATACAAACCTTGTAAACTTTCAATAACTTCGGGAAATCGAACATGTTCTTCCGTGGGGTGACCTAATCTCCATCCCTCTCCTTTTCCCCAACTAAACACACGACCATCCTTTCCGAGAGCAATGCTGAATTGTGCCCCACAATATACCTCAGAAATTTCAATATCTTGCAGTTTGTCTATAAGAAGTGGGACATTTGACCCATCTGATCCACCACGGCCTATTAATTCGACAAAAGATAAATAACTTTGCTTTCAAATTCACCTTAAAAATCAAATTCAAATCATTCGTACCAAGTTTTCCATAATCTCCATCACCCCAACTATAGACACGTCCCTGATCCGTGACACAAAGTGTATGAGAATCTCCAGATCCACAAGCAACTTTTGCCACATTTTGTCCGTTCAGTGCCGACACTACAGTAGGAACAGAGCAGTCTGTTGATTTGCCATGGCCTAATCTACCATAGTTTCCCCTTCCCCATGTATATAAAATACCAGAGGCAGAAATTGCGGCACTAAAAATTAAATAATAATGTATCTTATAGCTTTAATTCTAGAAAACTATTATTACATCATTCTTAAGGCAATCTTAAGTAATGATATTTTATATCAAAAATTTATTAGTTTTATAAATGTATAAAATGCAATTATTTCTACGATCGTATCAAAATGACAACTTTTTGCATAGTTTCTAGTGTCAAAAGTGACTTTTGTAGCACTCTTAATACTAGCGCCCGAATTATGTCTTTTTTGCACGTTGTCATTGGTGGCATGTTTTAATACTGTAGTCCATTTACTTGACATCTGCACTGTCAAACTGACATTATGTTGGCATCACTGCTATTTTTCATATTTTAACAATTAAATTACTGTACAGTCTAATAGAAAACACATTATTTTTGAGGTATAGTCAACAGTCTAATAGAAAACACATTATTTTTGAGGTATAGTCAAGACATTTTTTTTTAATTTGACACTGACAGTGCAGATGTCAAGTAAATGGACTATATATTAAAACACTCTCTGCCGTAAATTTGAATGTCAACATAACCTAAAATGTCTAACACAATGTGACAGAAAAAGTGTCACCGAACTAAGTTTTCATATTTCTGCTACGATCGTATAAAAAAATAAAATATGATACACGTGTATAAGTGCCATTAAAGCACTAGCGACGTTAAAAACACTCCGCACATAGAAAACAACTCAATAACTACAAAAAAAAATTTTTTTTCTTTATTGACAGCTGTGAAGTTCAAAGTTAAAGTGACATGGAGTAAGTTGTAGTACCTTTTGTCATGTGTCGATTATGACCTATACAGGATATCCTAGAAAAAAGTACACAAAAAAAGAACTGTAGTATCCGAAAGGTGAAAAGTGGCCCAAAACAATGATTTTTTTTTATTTTAAGCATTTTGAAATTTGATTAAAAAGACCCTTTATCCAGCCCAAAGTCCGTAAGTACAGTAAGCTTGGAAATGTAGATTATCCCAATAGCCGCCATTTTTGTGCCCACTGACAATAAATTCCTGGCAGAGCCGTTGAGATTACATTAATTAACGTCACAGCGTGTCAGCTAAATTGTTGAGGTTATATGGCTTCAAAATGCCAAGGGTGCATCTTTGAATTGCACTAACCATTCAAGATGTGGTTTTTGTTTATTTGTTTTTCCTGCTGGCCAAAAAGAGCGAGAAGTGTGGGTTAAAAAATGCGGTAATTTACTACAGTCAAACCTCTTTAACTCGAAGTGGTAGGGGTAGAAACACAAATTCGAGATATCGAAAATTCGACTTAACGAATTTTCGAAAAAAATATGTATGCCATTTAAATGTGTAATATTATTTATTATATGTACATAGAACAAAATTACTTAAAAATTAAATAAATGTATACATTTATTGTATACACAAGCGAAACGTACCTAGGTACACACTACACAGATTATATGTACATACATCTATCATACATTATGTGTGCATACATTCACACAGGAATGTATTAATTTGTTTCAAAAAAATAATCAGAAATTTTTTGTTGTTTCTTACTCTGGTACTGAATTTTTTCACAAAATTTGTCTAACATTCTTAGAGACGCAAACAGTTCTTTAGGCACATTTTCTTGCGCACTTAGGAAAAGCGATAACTTATCCACTGCTTCACTAGCATCACGTGTGTTCGGAATACAAACGGTTTCGGCATCAGTTTCACCATCATCTTCATCATCACTCACTTCGTTTTGGTTTAAAACCATTTCCACAATATCCTGGTCACTTGGATGTTCTGCCACTGGCAAATTGCTATCCACTTCGACGTAGTTTTCAAAAGTAAAATCGGTAAATAGGCCACTCTGTTTCTGTAGAGTTGTCCAAACCGACAGTGGCAAATCGTCATCATCGTCCCACATTGTTTCGCTGACAATTTCATTTTCAGCTTTTCTGAATCCCGCTTTTTTAAAACAATTCGCGATAGTAGCTGGGGTGACTTCACTCCAAGCTTTATCAATTTCTCTTACACAGTCTAGTAACGTAATTTTTGGCGTTTCCTTTTTCTCAAATGCTTGTATGGTCTTCAATACGATACGCCTTCTATATTTTTGTTTTAAATTTTTGATGATGCCTTGATCCATTGGCTGCAATTTTGATGTTAAATTTGGAGGAAAAAACATTACTGTAACAGCTTCAAGTTTTCGCGGCAAATCTTTTGAATGTGCTGTGCAGTTATCCACCAACAATAAGATTTTTCGTTTCTGGGATTTAAATTTTCTGTCTAACTTGTAGAGCCACTCTTCGTAAAGAATACGTGTCATCCACGATTTTTTATTAAATTTGTATGCAATGGGCAGGCTTTTAACTTTGGCAAAACATCTGGGCTTCTCCGACTTGCCGATTAACAACAAATCGAGTTTTTCCGTTCCGGACATATTCGCACCTACCATAATTGTTACACGTTCCTTACTACGCTTTCCTCCATGACACTTTTCTGAAGAAAAAGTTAAAGTTTTATCGGGCAAACATTTGAAAAACAAGCCTGTTTCATCGGCATTAAAAACATTATCGGCACTGTATTGTTCCAATATTTTTTCCAAGTTTTCTTTCAACCACTTTTGACAATCTGATTCCGACACGTCCGCACTTTCTCCACACATTTCTTTTTGTACAATTGCATTTCTTTTTTTAAATTTATCTAGCCATCCTTGACTAGCCTTGAAATTGTCGTATTTTAACTTTTTTGCAAATTCTTCGGCTTTCTGCAAAATGATGGGGCCCGAAACTGGCAAATTTTGATTACGAACGCATCGAAACCATTCCACCATAGCTGCTTCTAAATTTGGGAAACTGGACTCTTTCAACCGTTTTCTTTCACCACAACTGAAGTTTTCTTCTGAGGCAGTAATGATAAAATTCCTATTTTTCAAAATTGTTGATAAAGTGTTAGCTGGGATACCGAACTCTTCTGCGATGTCTTTTTTTCTTTTTCCTCCTTTTTCCACTTCCTGAATTAAACGCACTTTCTCACTGATACTTAAAGTTTTTAATTTTCGTTTGCGCGACTCCATAATTATGTATGTACGTATGTATGTCGTGCTCCTATGCAATCTGACGAAAAACTAAAACGTTCCTAGGGAAATGTTTAAAGTAGAAAATGCAGCTTAGCAAATTCTTTGAAATTCGAGAAACCAGTGTCCTAAACAGCTCTTATCGCTAATCCGAAACTACTTAAGAAATGGTCAAGCTTGCATGTACTTACGCAATCACAAATGAGGTGGCTGTTTATTTTAGATAACGAAATTTGGCTAATTCTTTGAAATTTGAGAAACCAGCGTCGTAAACAACTCCTATCGTTAATCCCAAACTACTCAAGAAATGTTTAAGCCGACACAGCTTGTATTTACAGTCACGAATGTTTATTTTAGGTACTGCAATTTAGCAAATTCTCTGAAATATGTACAAAGAAGCGAGTTCATTAACCGTCCTTAACGCCAAACTGCAAGTTTGTTTGTAAAAATCGAGTAGTAGAGAGAAAATTCTGCTCTGCGGTACGATAAAATGCTTCGAGGTACCGAAAACTTCGTGTTATCGAAATTCGAATAATCGAGAGATTTTTGTATCTGAAACTATAGGAATTCGATCGGGAACATGACGTAAATTCG
The DNA here is from genome assembly GCA_940337035.1 of Agriotes lineatus. Classification (NCBI taxonomy): domain Eukaryota; kingdom Metazoa; phylum Arthropoda; class Insecta; order Coleoptera; family Elateridae; genus Agriotes; species Agriotes lineatus. Next base: position 155,183,446 of record OW679194.1, read on the forward strand.
TGTAATCGAGAAATTCAAATTATCGAAGTTCGAGGTATGGAAGTTCGACTGTACTACACTATAAGATTTAAATTTCCCGCCATTTGGAGCCATTTTCCTGCTCACTGCATAGTGGAAATACAGGGTGTTTACGGTCTTGTGATTTTATTTTCAAGGGGTGATTAAACACCTTGAAAGAATTCCATTAACGTTAAAATGTCTTAATAAAAGTTTTATAATAACAGAGATATTGTATGATTTACATTTTTTTTAGATTTCTTTTTATTTTTAAGGGGTGGTTTAAAAGAAAGTTATTGATGCTAAAATGATTGTCGATAACACAAAACGATTAACGCAAAAACAATTGATCAAAAATTTTACGCTAAAACGATTAAAGTTAAAATAATTATTCAAAAAATTGTGCAATGTAAACATAAATTCAAACTATAAGCTATCACTGAATTTGTTACTAAGTAGGTTGATGCCAATAACTTTTCGTATCTGTCAAGCTATTTCAGTAGTTATCACTGCACTGTTTATTTGGCATAAATTCTTCCAAATAAATCCTAAAAAGGAACGTACAAATGGTCTATCGCACTAACAGTGAATACGTTGACATGTTAATTTATGGGGAAGTACACCACAATTCTGCTGTTGCAAGCCAATTATATGCTGAGCGGTTTCCTAACAGGCTAACTCCGATTCCACAAAAATGCACTTCTCTAGTACTCCGTGCACGAGAAACTGGTGTACTGCAAACACGTCAAGGTCGGGATGGTGGGCCTTACCGATACCAACAAATTTTGGATGCCGAAGAAAAAATATTAAACCTTGTTGAAGAAGATTCTTCCAGTAGTACTCGAGAAATATAATCGCCAAGTAGGTGTCTGAAATGGAATTGTCTGGCGAACACTGCGCGAAAATCAATTGTATCCTTTCCATGTACAAAAAGTACAAGCATTACAACCTGCAGATCATCCTTTACGTTTGAATTTTTGCCAATGGTTTCTGCAAAAACATGCTGAAATTCCAAACTTTTCTTCCATTGTGTTGGCAACTAATGAAGCAACGTTTACACGTAACGGCATCAACAACTGTCATAATACTCATATCTGGGCAGTTGAAAATCCACATGCTGTTCGTCGTAATTATTTCCAGCACAGATTTGCAATAAACGTTTGGGTCGGATTAGTCAACGGACAACTTACTGGCTCTTTTGTGTTGCCAAACCGATTGACTGGAAATGATTAAGTCTTTTTTGGGTAAATAATTTGTTAGAACTGCTAGAAGAAGTACCTTTGAATGTACGTCAACAAATGTGGTTTTTTCAAGATGGTACACCTCCGCATTTTAATCGTTTAGTTCGCCAATATCTGGATAATGTATTCGAAAATAAATGGATTGGCCGAGTGGTCCTGTTCCATGGGCTCCTGGATCACCCGACCTAAATCCCCTAGACTTTTATTTTTGGGGCATTAAGAAGACCATGGTATACACCAACAAAATCATTGATTTAGATGATCTTCGTAACCGCGTTAAAGCAGCTGCGACAACAATTCGACGGCAAGATCTAGGCTTTGTAAGTTATACCAACTCATGCATACGTCGAGCTAGACTTTGCGTTCAACAACATGGCGATAACTTCGAACGCCTAGTGTAAGATGGTTTTCTTAAAAAAATAAGAATTAAAATAAACTGTGTATTTGTTTAATTTAATTTAATATGTTTAATCACCCCTTAAAAATAAGAAAATAAAATCTAAAAGAAAATTTTAAAGTCATATCTCTCTTATTATACAACTTTTGTTAAGGCATTTTGGGGTTATTGACCTTCTTTTAAGGTGTTTAATCATCACTTAAAAATAAAATCACAAGACCGTAAACACCCTGTATATGCAATGACCTATATTTCCAAGCTTGCTATACTTACAGACCTTGTATCCGACCCTATGGTTTCTAAATAACGTTAGCTTCGCTAACATAGGTAAAGAAACTCCGTGTTCTTTATGTTAAACCAAACTCGGTTTTTCAGTGACATACACAATCAGTTCTGATTAAGGCTGAAAAAGATCATCTGTCTAACTTCTAACCTAAAGAGAGGATTATACGCTTGCACTCCGAAAGATAAATTAATAATGAAAACTGTCACATGATAAATTTGAATTTGATAAACGTATTTTTTGAACCTGTCAACTTGTGTTTTCCTACCTGTATTAGCGTGGCTAACGTGATTTAGTGCCGGTTCTACAATGCAAGTATATATCTAGAATAAGCTATCCGAAGTATAATTGTCATAGTTTCCTTTGTTACAACAATCGTTTCTAGGGTATTTATTCCCCGGATAACTTTATCCTTGGTTTATAGAACCGGCCCTTAGTGACCTTAATCCGACCTGGCTTTCAGAAAGATATAGTAGCTAAGGAAATACGTTCACTAGTGACAAGATGTTTGTAATGTTGCCTGAGTTACAACAGTTTAACAACAATTAATAAGCCAACAAAAGTAAAGTAAAAAGCAGTGGCGCACTACATTTTTTTAGGTAAAACTTTAATAATTTGTAATTCAGCAATAAATAAGCCAGCCGATTTTCATAATTATTTAAGAAATCGTGACTCTTTTTATGGGTTTCTTTTTGTGCACTTATTTCTGGGACACCCTGTATAATTCAACTTAAATCGGCATGGTTATAGCATCATAATAAAGAGGTATTGAATAAATCAAACATTTCAAGAATATAATTTATTTATTATTTGTTCTTTTCACTGATTGTAACCGTAGAAAAAGTATTTCCAAAGTATCACAATTCTACCTCAATCTTGATTTTCCACATTTCTACTAAATTATTTTTTTCTAATTGTAGTATTCGTTTGAAAAAAAAATTGTATATGTTATTCGGAACAAAAATTATGTTTTATGTGCTGAGGCTGGTAGCCGAAAATTGTTTTTTCATACTACATTCTTGAACTTTTTTTAAATTAAATTGTTTTTTGCTATAAAATATAGAATTTCATTATATTTTTTCGATTAATCGCAATTATTATAATTTCAAAACAATATTCCTTTTAAGAATATACAACAACAAAATTGTTGCAAATTACATGTGGAAGTGTGGAAGAGTTTTTTAATCTAATAATTGTATTGATCAACGATTGTTCAAATTTGTTTTTTTATTATGAAAAACTGAATATGATGCATTACAAACTTGTACCTGAGTAGGTACTTATCTCAAAATGTGTAGAATTTACATTAACAAATCCGAAATCTGCTTTGCAAAGAAAGTGCATAAACCAACTTTTTGATAAAGGTCAAGTAAGATACGTTATTAAACAATAACCGTTACTTATTCGAAAACAACATGAATATAAAGCAGTAAATACTGAGGTAAGACGAAGCTGCGTGGCGCAGATGGGTTAGCGCCAGGCTTGCATTAAGCAAGTCCTCGGTTCGAATCCCGCTGGGGTCGGAATTTTTCCGTATCCTTGGCGATTAGAATCGGGTTCAGTGAGACCATTCACAGGGGACCAAATTAACTGTGCTCTACTCAGAACCACAGACCTAAGAGATAGAGTAACAAGGTCAACACATCACCAAGACACACACCTAATACAATGGTTGCTGCGCAAGCACCAAAGGCGCGATCCAACTCTGTATCCCGAATCCGGGGCAAGTTGATCATTGTACCGCCAGATGCCAGCGCATATAGCACTAGCCTCGACACCGCAAGGTAAATGAGGTTACAGATAATACATACATACATACAAATACTGAGGTAACAAGCTTAATACTAAAAAAATACTTTTGTTTAATAATTATGTTACTAAAGCATCTTCACATGTAAATTTTTACCTGTATGTAGCTCCACACTGTATTTCAACAATATCTTTATCTTTTAAGGCTTCAATTAATGTTGGTTCATCCTTTGGCAAAGTATCACCATGTCCTATAAAAAATATTTAAATTTAGTTAGTCTTTAACGATACTGAAACGCAAAATACCCAAAAAAAATCATGAATAGTCAAGTGCCAGAAAAAGGTTTCAAGGCTGGTTGCGCACAGAAAAATAGATTTTATCACACTTTATTTGGTAATGTACTACATTTCTACATTCAAAATTGTTTAGAAATATGGAACTTTTTTGCATTAGCAACACTTTTCTACGTAGCAATGGTGATTCGTTTTACATTTGGCAGTACTGAAGTGTATTGTTGGCATATATATAATACACATATATTGCTGGTAGGGCCTGGAAACTTCAGAAAACATTACGGCGCCGACATAGTCTCACTTCGAGTATAACGTGTCTCGTGCGCATGCGTGAGAATTCTAACTCCACCTTTAGAAGCAAATTTTAAACTTGGTTGGTTCACTTCCCCACCGCGCGGACGACGCGCTTGCGCACAGCTCACCGTATACATGAAGGAGTTGGTTGTGTGTCTCACTTCATCGGTGAGTTTCCCACTCATAGCCGCTAGCAATATAGTAAGTATTAGATATATGATTGTTGGTGGCACTGTAAGTCTATGTCAAATTCGCGGTTAGCAGGTTAGGTTTTGCGTCAGTTATGACACAGACTGACGCAAAACCTAACCTGCTAACCTCGAATTTGACATAGACTTACAGTGCCGCCAACATATTATTCATACGTTGTATAACCGCCATTCAAAAACGTTCGATCATTTCTGAAGGCACTTTATAATCGAATTAATAGTGTGATGATCAATTATAGAGTGCAACTTAATATTTCAACCAAGCGGTTTAATTAAAACCAAAACTATCTGAAACGTTTCTCTCTTCATTTTGTTTCTAAGGTCAATAATAAAGTAATACACAAAGTTTTAAAAAATAAAAAAAATTATTTATTTGCAAAAAATCTATTTTTCTGAAACACCGAATTTTAAAATTACACCATAAATAGAACAAAAGCAATAGAAATCTTACCTAATCGACCATTATCTCCATTTCCCCAAGAAAAAACTGAATGGTCTTTTGTTAATGCTAAAAAGTGTTTGCCTTCAATATGACTTGCAATTTTAACAACTTCCTTGTCTTTTAATCCTGTAAGATGTAAATATAATATTAATCCAAAAATATTTCAGAACTAAATATGCCATTTATGATTCCGAGCAAGCTTTGCATATGCATTTTTTTAAGGTGTAACGTACAGTTGGCAATAAAAAAATTACCAAAGTCAAAGCAAAATATAACAATTCATCATTTTTCATTTATCAAGTAAATTGAAGTTGTTGAAAATAATGTAACTGATCCCTTCAGCCCAGCAAGATACCACAAATGAGTTTTCTATAATTGAAGTTCTTTTAAGAAGTTACTAACTGTCAATCTCATTTTGACATTAGTAACTTTTTATAGCTAAATATTTGATTCACGAGGTAAATTCAATTTTTTTTCTATAATAATTTTCAAGCTCAACTTTCTAGGGGATCAGTTGCATTCCTGCAGGGTCCCTAGTTTTAATAATGTTGATACATAGATTTGTAGTTCTTTTTTTCCCACTAAAAATGATTTGTCATTTTGACAGATATGTCGCAATAGTGGGTAAAACTAACAGCACAGTAAAATAGTGCAAATTTATTAATATTAAACTTACAATATTTGAAAATAAACATAATGAACATTGGATTCCATGTAAAAAAATGAAATTTGTCAGGAGTTCAAAATACGAAACTTTGACATTCAAAATTGACATAACCATAATTTTGAAAAAGTTCTACCAACACGAGGTATAAAAATTTCCTAGCGTTTTACTAACATATCTACCAACACTTTGACAGTTATTATAGAAAAAAACCGTACTTTATATGTGATTCATTCAGAATGTTTCCTCCTCCCAGCAGGCTATGTTACGGTGACATTTTTTTTGGTGCGCATGCGAAATAACTAGACATGATAAAATTGGGTTATGTTGTTTTCAATTTGTGGTTATGATTTTTAAAGACTTGCACTGTTGCCAGTTAAATTTTGTGCCCTTTCGGATTTTTTTTACATTTTAACGTTAAAATTGCAACAATGTCAATACAGCAGTTGTAAAAAATGCCATAGGTTTTTCATGTCGCAGTTTGATTTCTACCACAATTCATGCATGCAACCTAATAAAAACATATAACAGCTACCGGGAGGAGGAAACATCGTGAATGGATTACACAATTATTACAATATTTTCTACAAATATTAAATGTGGAACAAAAATCTACATAAACATTGTATTTAAACGACTCAAAATATAAATATAATGTAATAAATAAAGGTAACTGAATATGAAAGTTAAATAGCATCTTAATAAAGTTTTTAATAACACCAAAAACTGACATTATTGCAAACAACTCATACATCACTTGTTTACCACAAGGTAAATTTGTAGTAAATATTTTTACGAAATTTTGAATTAGTATTATTAATATTCATTTATGAACAATGTTAAGTATGATTCTGGAAGAATCAGTGGACTGCAGAAAAACACCCGCCTCTCCATGGATTCGAATAGAGGATTCACGTTCATCACGGGTATCTTTATCCTTAACGTTATGCGTGAATGAAGTAATCATGGAAATGATCTAAATTTGTGTTTCCATATGTTTCTTGTTATTAATAGAAGACAACATTCTAGATCATGTGCGTAGTATTTGCTCCATAGGCATATGACATCAAGGAAAAGATCTCCGAGACAAACTACATATCTTTGATGTATTACGTAAATAAACTTGATAATTCAATTACCTTCAATAATCTGTGGACATGGTGTTTCGGAGTTGTAGTAAATAGCATATACCTTCTCACTTCTAGTGAGAACTAGCAGCATACGATCAGAACAACAAAGTTGTTTGACACTTAATTCCATCAAAGTTTCACAAATATGGGGTCCTCCAGTTGCAACCCAGGACAAGTAACCCCAGCCCCATGCTTGTTGTCTGTTTGAATTCAATGGAGACTAAAACAGTTAATTTTTAGGAAGTATACATCTAGAATTCTTTTTTATATAAAATTGTCTTTCGCACAACTGAAACTATAGGTAATATTTAGAAATCAGTTTTTTTACCTTGTTAAATAATTGTGGAGGAATATGAGTTAAAGCCAGTCTATCAAGATGCGACATCAATACTAAAGCAGCTTGGCGGAGATCAATTTCAAGAGTGTCGTCTTCAGGTAACTGTTGCATTTTACGGTACATAGTAGTAGAATTTAGATCACTGCTAATTTCTTTTTTCGAATTGCAAGTCAAAGTACATGGAATGGACTCAAATCTCTTTAAAAATGGAAGTAACGGTGCACTTGCAGATTGAGCTATAGACCTGATAAAACAAAACGACCAGAAGTAACAGTTTGCTCGATTATTATTTTACAACATTTTTGCAATAGAAATATTATAGGTATTACGGTTTGAAAAAATATTTTCAGAGTCGATCCCATCAACCAATAAAATTTTAAATAGTAGCATATGTAGGTTAATATTAAAATTTCAAACAAATACCTACAACTGTATTTATTTTGTTATGCAATACACATTACTAACGTTTTTGAACATTTTATCATCCCCACGGAAAACTATCCCCAAGCCAAATACAACTACTTTATGCATTGATATTTTTTCAAATACTTGCTATACTGTTGCATGTATTTAACTACTTGGTCTACTTTGGCTGTTTACATTCAGTCAGATGTACCTTAAATGTTAATAATACTACAAAATACAGTTCATACCTGTTATCATCTAAACGTGTTGTTTTATCCCAGAGACTGAGTAAAAGAAGTACGGCATCTAAAATACTGCTTAAGGTTCCTTTCTGAAGGGCCAATTCTAATACCAAATTTAAAGCTGTGTGCTGGTCTTCTAGTGGCACTTCACAATACTGTCTTCCACTGGTAACATCTCTGTAATAATTTATACAAAAAATGTCAATATTTTAATTGGTAGTGTTAAAGCAGCAACTAGGATTCAATGCTTATATTTAAATTACAACATCCGCTTGCTATTTTACTGTATCTTCCATCAAATAGAAGTTGTTAGTTTTCAAGGGATCTTGATGAAATCATGTTTAAACAGGGGCACAATCACTATAGTTTCCTACTGTGACTTCTGAATTTCCTTCCATACAATAATTTCAAAATTTATATTTTCACAGTAACAAGAACAACGTACTTTTTTTAATTAACTACAGCAAAGCGATTGTTATAAATTGTTTCTCATTTGCATGTACATGTACACATACAGCTTTCACATTGTTGAGCACTAAATATGGAATCAACTATGATATATTTGACAATGTCATGGTAATAAAATACTGTAAATTGTCCAAGCAAAGAGGTCTACCCTGAATTTATTTTAATGCGCAATATATGGTCCTGTTAGTCCAGTTAAATTGTCGAAAATACCTCGTTATTTTAACAAAAATACTACCTGAAAAGTGAAAATGTATTTTTATAGAAAAAATTCCATAGAATTCAATGAACTATAATGTAACAGCCGAATCAGTAGAAAAGTGATTCAAAATAGCGGTCAAAGTAATGAATAAACGGTTTTTTGCATATAAAAATGCAAGAAAACAATATCAATTTTTTGTTAAATATATGCTTGTGTAGCTTAAAAAACAAATAAAACAAGCTTTCGATGGTCAAAATCTATTAAAAAAAAATTGTATAACTTTGAAATTTCAGAACACATAGTACTCAGTGAGCAAAAAACGCTCCTTTTAAAATCATTAGATATTAACAGCTTAGAATCCAAGGTTTGTAAATATAGCAAGTTTATAGGTCATCTCAATAACCGGACCTTACTTAGAATCAACTTTATAAAATAAGATCAACATACCCAGTGACAACTTGTCTCAGAAACTTAGCAGAACGCTCAACTACTTCTAGCCAAATAGGAGACACATTTGATTCCTCAAACAACGTGGCTACAGGTAAAAGTTGTAAAGCTTCCAAGGCCTCTGTTAATAGTTCGCTACAAAGATCTGTGTCCTCACCTGCAAATCGATTACATTTTAAAAATCATACATAGGTATTTGATTATTCATTAAAAACTCACCTAACCTCCAAGCTTTTCTAAGAAATGCAAATGAAAAATTAAGCGCAGCTCTTGATCCAACCCGTGCAAGTCCAACTACAGGATTTGCAGGAAATGAACTTATTTTAAGTTTAGTAACTTTACTAACTACTTTGTTATCACCAGGTTCAATACTAATCCTTCTGACCGTATTTTGTTCATACGCCGATCTATTTAAAGCTATGAAATATCTCTTGAACACAATTAACCTTTGGTGGAGTCTAGCAGCAGAAAGTGATGTGCTAGCAGCTTCAGATGATAGTTTCTGCTGTTCAAAATTTAAACTTAATGTAAGTGATGTTAACTGTTCTTGTGCTGAAAATACGAAATTTGATTTAATCAAGTGAACTATACTAAATTTCAAATAAGAATGCAGTAGGTGGCGCTGTAAACTCAAATTCAGTACAGTGTCTTGATAGAGACAGTGGCAACAATAGGTACAATCTGCGTTTTTGAAAGGTCATGGTTACACAACGTATAAATAATATGTTGGTGGCACTGTAAGTCTATGTCAAATTCGAGGTTATCAGGTTAGGTTTTGCGTCAGTTTTGACACAAACTGACGCAAAATCTAACCTGCTAACCTCGAATTTGACACAAACTGAAGCAAAACCTAACCTGCTTACCTCGATTTGGTATAAACAAACAAAAGCATCAACAAATTTTGCCTCTTAATGGCGGCCGATTCAAGCGACCAATAAAAAAGAATACACTCTATTGTCGCCACTGTCTCATATCAAATCACTGTAAAATTCAGTTTTACACTAAAAAAATAGATTTGTTTGATTGCTTGTTTTACTATAATTTTGCCCTATATTAATCAAATAAACGTTGTAGGCCAGCCTTTTTTGGCCACTACTTATTGGTTTCCCTTTTACATTTTTAGGATTCATATCTACTGTTAAATTGACAATTTTGAAAAATATTTGATTTTCAAATGATGACCTTGTTTCAAATAATCATGGCCATAGTTATGATTCTGGTACAGTGACGTTACAAGTTCTCTCTGTCTAACATTCGCGTGTGTTAGAAAGAGACAATGTCTTACAAACCCGTTCCTATAAGAAAACTTTTACCGGGAAACTGGAACATGCACTACTTTTTACAAGTTTTTGGTAAAAGTTCCAACTTTGCGCAAGCGCATTTTCACAAACCCGTAATACCAACCTGTTTTCTGTAGGCGGAAATTCAAAAACATAACCTCTTCGTTGCGTGAGTAAACATAATTTTGTTACGCAATTTTAAGTTTTGTCTCAAAGCCTAGTTTTATATTGAAAATGCGGCAGTGGAAAAGACAATAATTTCAATTGCTGATACAATAAAACACTTTTTTGAAGTTATGTTTCTATGTCCTTTTAAATAGATTGGTACGACTGCATGACGAACAGCTGCAAGTGAATTTTAGTTTCTTATACAAGAAAAACTTGTTCGTGTAAACGGAATTACAATTTACTTTTAACTGGACTTGTAACTTCACTGTACCAGACATTCTTGTTCGTGTAAATGGCTCTTTAGTTCCTATGAAGTAAGAGTACTTTTAATTCTAGGAACTAAAAGTGTTGGATAGCAACATACACTTTTTTGAAAGTAAGAGAAACACCAACTTCAATGACAGATTTTGGTATTAAAAGTAATGTCTTTTTTTTTAAACAGCAGTGAAATTGTCATTTAAATAAGAGAAATCGGCAGTGAAGTAATCCATTGTTTTATAACTTTTTCTAGGTGGCAGGGTGACAGATAAATGTCAACCGAAGTCAACATAACTTACAAAAGTTAGTTAAAATGTAATTTCCCGATTTCTAGATTTCAAAAAAAAAAAAACAATCTACCCCTGGACAATGAAGTTCCTTTTTATCCCTCATGTGGCTTATACAGTCTGTTCAACAAAAAAGGCCCCGCCTTCTAGCTACTTTATTATTTATTTTAGACCCAATAAACCTTATATCAAATCAAATGGCACATAAAAACCTACATTTTAACACTATCAAAAAATTTTTATCTTCAATTGTTTCAGAGTGGTGACGTCACATGCAATTTTTTTAAATGACACTGTATATATTTTTTACATTTTCTGGTAGAGGTTTTTTTTCTCTTTTCAACAATATAAATATTTTAGCCCTTACATAAGAACATTTTCAGGAAAAATTAAAAAACTTTTTTATCGGTGGGAGGCCACGATACAAAACTATAAACAAAAGTGTAACTCAGAGAAACAAAACAATAAACACTTTAGATTATTCTGAAGTGTGACAGTTAAAGCGTTTGTCTACTATTTGTTTTGTTTTTCTGAGTTACGCTTTTGTTTATAGTTTTGTATCATGTGAAAAAGTTTTTGTAATTTTTCACGAAATTTTTTTTATGCAAGTGCATGAAATATTTATATTGTTGAAAAGAGAAAAAAAACCTCTACCAGAAAATGTAAAAAAATATATAGTGTCATTTAAAAAAATTGCATGTGACGCCACCACTCTGAAACAATTGAAGATAAAAAATTTTTGATTGTGTTAAAATTTAGGTTTTTATGTGCCATTTGATTTGATATCAGGTTTATTGGGTCTAAAATAAATAATAAAGTAGATAGAAGGCGGGGCCTTTTTTGTTGAACAGACTGTATACCTTGGCCCTATGGGCCTCGGCAACTAAATTCACATTCGTGATAAAAAGTTAAACCTCAGTGCCTTGATATACAAATTACTATTATTTTCAAATGTCATAAAAGTAACAACTTACAAGGTAAATGCTTTACTTTTACGCTGGTGGAATTGAAGTACTTCAAAACTTGATTAGCTTTTACATTGATCTCCTTTGATTGTCAGGAACTGACGTAGACCTCAATTATCGATAATCGTAATTTTTGAAATATATATTTATTTATATTAGTTTGGGCATTTGAAAATAAAATAGCATATGCTATTCGGAGTAATAGTGACTTTGTGTGCCTCTCCCAGACTTGTCTGACTTGCTTACGCTTGTCAGTCAAACGTGTCCGGTCTCACCACACAAAGTATCACTTTTACTCCTAATAACAAAATATACTATTATCTTCAAATGTCATAAAAGTGACAACTTATGTCACTTGACAAACAAAGTAAATGCACCTTGCTTTTATGCCTAGCCATTAAAGTGGTTACTTTTACGTCAGCGGAGTAAAAGTACTTCAAAACTTGATTAGCTTTTGAATATTTTGACATTAGCCTTTTTGATTATCGGGAACTGACGTAAACGTTAAGTCTCGATAATTGTAATTTGTGAAATATATATTTATTTATATAGTTCGAGCGTTTCAAATAAAATAGCATATGCTATTCGGAATAAAAATGACTTTGTGTACTGCATCCAGACTTGTCCGACTTACTTAAATTGGTCAGTCAAACGCGTCCGGACTGATCACACAAAGTATCACTTTTACTATTAATAACATAATATACTATTAAGACGGTTATGGAAAAATGTAAACTACAGTACAGCAAAAGAAGAATAACTATTCAATTACCTGTGCACTATTAACTAATATACACAAGTAACCTGGAGTTATTTTAATAGTTATTCTGAAAAAAATCACTGCAAACCTTTTTGATGTAGAGCAATAGGGCATAATTATGTATTTATTACAATCACTCTAGAAATAGAAAAGTCAAAGAGCAATTGATGTTAATGAAATTTTGATCTTCTCAAAAATATTCAGCGTACCCCATTCAATTAAACGTTTTTCATGATACAATACTGTTATATTGTTGTAACCCGTCTAAACAGAGGAATGATAAGTCATCTTTAACGGCCGCCAGCCGTTTAAAATCACGTGATAGAAATTAAATTTATTAACAAAAAGCAGTAAGCTAGCGCGTTTGCAATCTAAGTAATCTATACATATATAAAGGAAAGTCACAACCCTGACTAATCAACGCACAGCCGTAACCACTGGTACTAGGAACTTGAAATTTGGGTGGAAGGTTCAATTTGTTGCGTAAGGTAGTGCTAAGAAGGGATTTTTTGAAATTCGACCTCTAAGGGGGTGAAAAGGGGTAAAATGTGTTTTCCCGAATTCCTCAATATCTAGTAGGTCCGATGAGATATCGACTTGGTATTTACTTGCAACGATTGTCAATGCAACTGCCTAGAAACGAATTTCACTATTTTGTCCTAAACAACCCCTAAAGGAGCAAATCTGGATTGGGGGTGAATTAAAGAACTATTCGTATCTCCTATATTTATTGAGTTAGAACTTTGTTTTTGACATGTAGATGTCTTTATAAAATATTTAAAAAGTGGTGTCAGGGATTTTTAAAAATTTACCCCTAAGAGGGTGAAAAGGGGTAAAGTGTATTTTCACGAATTCCTCAATATCGCTTAAACCCAGTAAGCTATTGACTAGGTGTTTGCATGCATAGGTATCCAAATCTCTTTCTTTCTTTCTCCCCTTCCTTGTACCCTTGCGGGCGTCGGATTTGGGTTGCTTATCCAGTCGTCCATTTTTTCCATTCTTTTCTATTTTCAGCTAGTTCCTTCATCTCCTTCACTGTTTTCCCTCTATCTTTTCCTATTTCTGCTATTTGTTGTATCCATTTCTTCCTAGGTCGTCCTCTTCTCCTTTTCTTATAGTGTTTTGTTTCCCATACTTTCCTAGTCAGTCTGTCTGGGCTCATTCTTGTCATGTGACCGAACCAGTTAAGTTGTTTTCTTTGTACCTTACTCGTTATTGACTCCAGTTCTACCATTTCCCATATTGTTCTATTAGTTAGTCTATCCCACTTTGTTTTCCCAGCTATTCTTCGTAAGTGCTTCATTTCCATAGCTTCTATCTTCCCTGCGTGTTTCTTCTGTATCGTCCAATTTTCACATGCGTATAATAGTGTTGGGATAGTTATTACATTATGGATTCTTACTTTTGTTTCTTGTTTCAGTTCCTTCTTCGATAACAGTGGTCTTAATGCATAGTAGAGTTTAGTTGACTTCCTCCCTCTGTTTGTTAATTCTGCGTCTATGTTGCCATCATTTGTTATTAGACTCCCTAAATATTCATAGGTTGTCACTTCCTCCAATGTTGTGCCCTTGCACTTTACTGTTGTTTTGTCTTCATGCTTCTTATTTATCACCATTATCTTACTTTTCTCTGTATTTATTTCCATTTTCATTCGTTCTATTTCTTCTGTCCATATGTTCACTAGTTTCTGCATCTTATTTCTTGTGTCTGCTATTAGCACTATATCGTCTGCGTACATTAGTGTATCTACTTTTACCGGCTCTAGATTTTGATACCCTATTAGTGTTTGTAGTTGTTTTGTTCTTTCCCTTGTGTTTTGAATTAATTTACTCATTACTATTATGAACAAAAGAGGGCTGAGACTATCCCCCTGCTTAATTCCTTTCCTCCATGCGAATTCATCTGACCTTTCTCCTCCTATCTGCACCTTTCCTTTAACATTTTTGAACGTGCTACGTATTACTTGTATGAGTGTTTTCGGGGTACGAGTTTCATTCAGGCATTTCCATACTACTTCTCTATCAATCGAGTCAAATGCTGCCCTGAGATCTATAAATGTCAAGACGAGTTCTTCCCCGTTTTCTAGTACCTTTTCCATCAAATTCCTTATAATGAATATGTTTTCGTTTGTCTGTCTTCCTGGCATGTATGCTGCCTGCTCTTCGACTATTTCCTCCTCTACAAATTGTCTCGTTTTTTTCTCTATTATTTTTGTGTAGATTTTAAAGCATATCGGTGATAGGCATATGGCTCTGTAGTTTCCACATTGTGCTCGTTCCCCTTTTTTGTATATAGGTACTATCAGATTTGTTTCCCAGTCCGTTGGTATTTCTCTCGTTTCCCATGCTCTTCTACATAACCTCCATAGCCAGTTTATTCCATCCTCTCCTAAGTATTTAATCATTTCCGGTTCAATTTTGTCTTCCCCTCCTGCCTTCCCTGTTTTTATATTTTTTATTGCCTGTTCTATTTCTTCTAGACTTATATTTTCTACTTGTGCCTCTTCCTCCTCCTGCTCATTATTTATTTCCTGTTCTTCTGTTATTTTGTCAAACTTATCCTCATAATATTCCTTCCATACCTTAACAATGTTGTTGATGTCTACCTGTAGATTATTCTCTTTATCTTTTATTCCCATTATTTCTTTTCCTTTCTTGCCTTTCATTGCTCTTATTCTTGCCCAAAAATTCCTGTTGTTTGTTAAATAGCTTTCCTGCAGTTCCTTTCCGTACTCTTCCCATGTTTCGCTTTTTGCCTTTCTGACAGTTATCTTTACTCTTCTCCTCAATCTAATGTATTCATTCTTATCTTGTTCGTTTTTGGTTGCTAGATATTTTTTCCATGCCTGTTTCTTCTTTTTTACTTCCTCCCTTACTTCTTCATTCCACCATCTGGTTCTTTTGTTTTTCCCATTCTTGCATTTAACTCCACAAATCTTTTCTGCTACTTCAATTATACTGTCCCTGAATATGATCCATCTTTCTTCCACCGACCAGTCTGTTTTCGTCTCCTCGTATCTTCTTAATCTTCTATTAGTTTCTCTTTTATATTCTTCTTGTATATCAACCCTTTTGAATTTATTTATTTTTATTTTATAGTATTTCTTGTTTTCCCTTATTCTGATGATTCTATCTTTTAGTCTTGCTGTGACCATCCTGTGTTGTGTTGAAAGCTCTGGTTCTTTTTCTGTTTTTATGTTTTCAACCATTTCTTCAAGATTTCTTGTGTAGACTATGTAGTCGATTAAGCTTCTCGCGTGCCTTTCCTCGGCTACAAACGTGTATTTTTCCTCCATATCCTGGCACCAAAATGTGTTACCTATTAGTAGGTCATTTGTTTGGCAAAACTCTAACATGGTATCCAAATCAAATGTCTAAAAACATTTCAGAATTTTGCTCTAATCAACCCTTAAAGGTGCGGAACTGTATTCGGCGTGAATGATAGAACCACTTGTATCTCTTGTGTTTGTCGAGTTAGAGCACTCTTTTTAAGCATATAGATGTGTTTTTCAAATCTTTAGAAAGGTGTTTTAGGGTTTTTTTACTTCCATCCCTAAAGAGGTAAAAAGGGAAAACTGAAAAGGGGTAGGAGGTTAAAATTATTATTTTTTTTTCACTCTGGGTTCATTTCAAGATAAAACGGTCTGAACAAATTTTCCGAAATGTCACCCCTAGGGGGTGAAAAGGGTTAAACTGTGTTTTCACGAATTTCTCAAAATGTCTTAGAATAAAATAAAAGGATTTCTGAAAATCCACCCTCAAGTGGTAGGTATCCTGCTATAATTTATGAATATATTTTATAAGTACATATACTTTTGATTTTATCTCATTCTCATACTAAAACTATAATTTTATCAATCTATACAAGGGCAACGACAATTACATACACATTTCTAGGGGGTACGTGAAGCATAAAAGAGTTAAGGAGAACTTTTTTCGAAAGAATATTGTTTCCATTTATCCTACAATATTGTTTTGCGGCCTTAGTTTAGCGTATTGTGTGACGGGGAGGCACTCTAGGATTTATTTAAGATTTAGAAGAGAAGAATACATTTGTAGTCCGTACGAAGAACGGGCATCTTGCTAGTTAGACATATGCAATCACAGTAACAATATCAGCGCAAGTGTTACCTAGGAGAGAATAAACAAATTAGTTACAGAAGCGTCATTTTTGTTTTTTATGATTATTGCAAGCAGTAATTATGAATGTAGAAGAGAATTTTGAAATTCCTGCTGAAATAATAGAAGAAGCATCTATAGCAAGCATTAATTTGCTACCCAAGAAAACTAAAGAGCATTATGAGAAAGAATATGAAGATTTTGTTACATGTCGAAAAAGTAAAAAATGTGAATTGTGTTAATGAAGCCGTATTACTAGCGTATGTTAAAGGAAAATCAGAGGTCTATTCTCCCAACTCCATGTGGATTAAGATTTCAATGATATGTTTTTCGGACTTTTTCCACTGTCCGAAAAACATATCATAATAGACCACTGCCAAAAAATGACATTCAGAGAACAAGATTTCAATGCTGAAGCTGGGTTTAAAAGTTTTCAGAAACATTGATATTTCGAGATTTGGCAATCTTTTCTTGTTTCTGAGGCGAACAAGTAATGATTATAAACCGAAAAAGGCGAAGATTTTAAGTGAAGAACAAATGACTAAGTTCTTGTCAGAGCCAGATGATCAAAAGTGGTTGCTTGAAAAGGTAATATTGATCCTTGGAATATTTGGTGCTTGTAGGCGTAATGAACTTACGTCACTAACCCTGTACCATTTCGAAGATATTAGCCAGCACTAACACCCGTATTCATAGTCGTTCGCCAGCGGCTCGCCGGAGTTTCATTATGAATAGTATGTTGGCGGCACTGTACGTCTATGTCAAATTCGAGGTTATCAGGTTAGGTTTTCCGTCAGTTTTGACAGAAATTGACACAAAATCTAACCTGCTAACCTCGAATTTGACATAGACGTACAGTGCCGCCAACATACTATTCATAACAAAACTCCGGCGACTCGCCGGCGAGCCGCTGGCGAACGACTATGAATACAGCTGTAAGGTGCACCAAAAACAAGAAAAGTAGATCATTTGTCATTACAAAGGAAGACATTCCTTTTAATGCATATGTATTGTACAAAAAATACGCTGATCTGCGCCCCGTGAACCTGGAAACTTGTGGATTTATTATTGGATACTTCTTCTTTGGGTGCCTCATCCGTTCCGGACATTGGCTATGACCATGGCAATTCTCACTTCATTGGCAGCCAGACGAAATAGCTCTGTTGATGTTAATCCGAACCAGTCTCTAAGATTTCTTAGCCAGGAATGGCGTCTTCTTCCTGGTCTTCTCTTTGATTCCAGTTTACCCTGCAGGATTAGTTGTAGCAGACGATATTTGCTGTTTCTCATGACGTGCCCAAGGTATTCAAGCTTGCATGTTTTGATTGTAAGCATAATTTCTTTTTGTTTTTGTAGTCGCCTCAGTACTTCCTCGTTCGTTATGTGTTCTGTATAGGAAATCCTGAGTATCCTTCTGTACATCCACATCTCGAATGCGTTTATCCTGTCAGTTATTTCTTTGTTTATTGTCCAGGTTTCTGCACAATAGAGTAGAACGGGGAATACATAGCATTTCAGCATTCTTATTTTAAGAGTTATGCTTAGATCTCTGGATAGAAATAATTTTTTCATATTTATAAAGGCTGCCCTTGCCTTTTCTATCCGACATCGCACTTCACCTCTATAGTCCCAGGTCTCATAGACTGTGGTTCCCAAGTAGTTGTATGTGCGTACTTGTTCAATCATTTGTCCGTCAACACTTAGAATTCCTGGGTCGTTGTTTGACTTCGATATAACCATATACTTTGTCTTTGTGATATTGAGGCTCAGTGCGTAATGTTCAGAGTGTATTGGATACAGAAACGGTAAATATGTTAAGCAAGTTGTGGGCTATCATACCATTGGGAATGTGAAGAAAATTGCAATGTACTTGAAATTGGAGAATCCTGAACTCTATACAGGGCATTCATTCCGGAGGTCTTCAGCTACCATGCTAGTTGAAAATGGTGGTGACCTGCTGTCCGTGAAGGAGCTTGGTGGTTGGGACTCCTCCTCAGTGGCAGAGACGTACATTAAAAAGTCGGTCTCAAAGCGAATGAAAATTACAAAACAACTGTTTAAGACTCAAAACACCACAGCTATGTCATCTTAACACAAAAACTAAAATGCTCCAATATCTTAAAAAACCATCAGTGAAACTTTTAAGGTTTATTGATGCTATTAAGGATCATGTTTTGGCGTACATAGATTTAAATTATTTATTCCAGGAGCGGCCAGGATTTTTTCTTGAAAACTTGAACACTCTGTATCTCGGAAACGAAAGGTTTCCACACCCATGTTTATTAAGACTTTTTTGCTTGACTGATTGATAAGATGTAGAAGTAGGTAAAATATCCGAACGTATTTTTTAAACACCCTGTATAGATGTTACTTTCCATTAATGTAGATGTTTAAAAGTGATTGTTCTTTTTGTAATGTGATGACTGTAATTAAGATTATTCGACCAAGGCATGTCATTCATGCACAGTTGTCCTATTCACTACATGTAATTCGTATTTGCAACTTTATGAAAATATATTTGATCAGCAATCTGTTTTTAGTATTGTTTTACTCCCTCATCAATCATTTACAGGGCAATTTTGGTCTAGGTCCTTAACAACTTCACTGCTTTTTTACTAATAAAATTAAACATTTTATTGCCCACGATGCTACCAGTTTATTTACACCTTTTACGTAACTACAGTTTTGCATATTCCATACACCTTTTAATAAGATTTTTACAGAGCATGTAATAAACTAAAAATATTGCTTTGTGAATGTTTGAGAAAGATAATAATAAGAATGTTAGGTAACACTGCTGTTTAAATCAAATTGAAAAAGCCGGAATCTTATTATAAAAAATATTTTTACCTGGCTGAGGACCCCATGTCCATGAATCTAATATGAAATTAGGCAACGGCAATGGAGGCTTTTCTTGAAGCTTCTGTTCAGCTTCTTCAGCATCAATTTTCTGGCACGGAGGGCAGTTACATCCTGTGTGAGGTCCGCAGATACCATCACAGCAAGTGCATGTTAGTACCTGAAATTGTAGTCTTGTTGCATCATTAAAATTTGAGAGAAAAAATTAATGTAATTTGCATATTGCTTGAAATTCGCACTTGAACAAGAAAAATACAATTGATGTGTAGAATAATTTACGGCTAGTTTTATTGGTTATGTTGTATGACGAACTATACATTCTTTGTGATTTATAGTGCGTCCACAACAAAACAAACTTGGAAATTCTATGAAATAAAGATAAAAATACGGAAATGTTTGTTTTATTTTGTCTAACAAGTGGAAAAACTTAAAATGTGCTTTACAAAATTTAGCTATTTATCATTTCTAATATCCCTAGTGCACTGAGCTCACGAGTGGTTTTGCAAAAGGTACGACTGATTAGCAAGAGTAAATTCACAATATTCAATGCACATGGTATATTCGGTAAGAATATTGCCCTACCTATTTTCTCGAGCGATGAAGATTTTGCAACATGCAAGTAGCACAAATTAGCAACGAATCTTGTACTGAATTGCATTAGCAAAAAATTATTGAATTCAATTATTTCCATGGAAACTAGGATTAATAGTCTCACTCTATTGGTTGTTTGAATATGTGGGGCAATATTCAATGATAATCCAAAGTTGAATTGGCATTATTAAAACACCTTTTTACTCACACTTCAAATCTGAACTCAAGATTCATAGAACATTAAAGCTTCAAAATATTATCTTAATTTTGTTTTTTAAATGGGGGAAAAAAGTAGCCATGCTATCATTATGGAGCTGTTTTCGGCTATTTTAATATTATATCGGTTTAATGGATTTATTTTTACAAATACAATTCTTAAAAAATCCATGAGGCTATCAAAAATACACAGTAAAATAAATAAATACAAACAGAAAAACATGCTGATAAAGAAATACAGCTAAGTGCAGAACAGCAAAATTGCTTTAAACATAGTAATTATGTACGATGTAAAAATATATAATCACATCTACTGGCACGTTAAAGGAGATTGTTTTATTTAAAAGATACAGAAAATTTCAATCAATGCTTTTTCAGTTTATACGTAGTCTTAATTGCATGTTTATAGCGTAATAAGTTTTAGATTACTTTGTTCCATGTTGTTTGCCGGGACATTTCACGTTGGTTAATTTGTATCTACAATATTTGCTTCCCTGAGTTTATTTCAATTTTACATTAATCTCACTTTTCACAGAAAAATATTTCTAAGTTACGAATGTGTAAAACGCTCTACAACGCAGACGTACGACATGAAACCCAAAATAAATGAATAATCAATACTAGTATTAAATAGTTAAAATTACAAATAAACAACTATTTACACTAAACGCAATCTTCATATAATGGTATGATAACAAATTATTTTCATCTAGTATGGCTATGGAATAGTTCCTAATTTATTTATTTGATTATACTTTATACAAAATTCCAAAATTCACTAGTACTCATTTGTTTTGCTTGTTTTGGTGAATATTATCGAATGATCAAATAAATTTCAGCTCTAGTGTGCTGTGGCTCCATATAAACGTCAAGGAGCCAAAGCACACTAGAGCTCAAATTTATTTGATCACCCGAATTTCATAGTCTGCTATGTAGTATTTGTTTTTAGTTACAACCAGCGAAAACACTTTCTATTAGAAATAGCTTTCAACAATGCGATTCCTTTTCTATTGAAATTTCTGTATAACAGCAATTCTTGTTTTGACAAGAACTTGGCAACTTTGTGTTTCAAGACAGTTGTGATTATTACGGCTAAATAGGTGCAGACTCCAGTAAATAATGCCTTCCTGAAACAGTTACAGTGCATTAATTTTTGCTAAAAGTAAATGAATTGCACTGTAAGCGAAAACAAAGTATGAAGTATAATATAGCCAGAATCCCTCTCTTAGCTGTTACGAGACTCCCATATTGAAAGAGCCGTTTTGGACGTTCTTTAAAATTGTTTTTGTAGAATTTGTGGATATAATGGTCTGTATCACGAAATAACAAAACCGCAGTCGTTTTAGGAGCAAAAAAACTATTTTTACGGTAATACTCTTCAACTCATCGTGCCTTCGAATAACATAGGTAATTAGCAGAGCCAGTTATTTACCCTTAAACCACAGTAATATTTCCCAAATTCTCCTTTACGAGATGTAACTCCTGCACTATTAATCAGTCCATCAGCAAAGGATCCAACAAGTTCTCCATCATTTATAAGTCCATTCCAGAGGTTGTCTAGCCCATCCTGTGTATGAAAGACAGCCTGTAAATCTGTTTTCAACCATTTAAGATCCAGCCGAGACTGTGCTCTCAGCTTTGTCCCGTTGTTAAACATGATTACTCAATTGGATGGCATCTTTGGTGGTTTGTTGAGGTCTGAAATGTTTGCTAGCATTATAAAGGATAAGCCACAGCTGATTGTCAAACTAATGTCAAAAGGATGGTGAAAATGACAAACTTGGCACAGCAACTTTTCGTCAAAGTTCAGCAACCCTGGCCTTAATATTGATTCAGCCTTTAAACTTTGCTTTTCTAGATTTCCTCGATTAGAGATAATCTTATGGAAAGCGACGAACTTACTAATTATTTCAACAGCAGCAGACTTTAGACATCTGGTGCTTGTTTCTTCAAACTACTGCCGGCCATGTTTTCCAAACAATAACGCCACGTTATGATTGGTCGAGCAATCGCGCAAGGTTCACGTTGGTGGTATTCGAAAAATCAAAAATCAATTTTCAGCGTTCAACTCGGAGCACGTATTCAGGCAGTCGCAGTTTCGTAGTCGAGCTTTAAAGACGTAAACCATCATGAACGCGTCATACGCAGAGATAGTTTTAGCCGGCTGTATTTTATTACTGCCGTTTTTATACGAATCTAGTCATGTATTCAGATATTACCTAAAATTTGTTATATATTACTCATGGGTGATGACTTTTTCTGTTATTTTAATACCTTTGATGTTGTTCAAGCCTGGAGAAGTAAGAAATTTTCTGTAAGTATCATACATTAAATTATTAATAAGGTAATAATTAAAATATTATAGATATGCTTCGGCTTGCTGTAAATATATTTCACCTCTGGTGGGTTTGCGGTGGATTATACGAGGAAAAGAACATTTAGAACAGGACCAGGCATGTATTGTTGTTTCCAATCATCAAAGCTCTGTTGATATTTTAGGTAAATTATTTCATAATTATTGACCAGTATTAAGATTAGATTAGAAATTCATTACACATTTATTCATGTTAATTTTTATATTATTTGGTGGAGGACCATTTATTGTTTTAGTGTGCAATAAGTAACGGGAAAAAAACACAAAATATATTCTGCTAATAATTTTAAAGCGCTTTGATTTCTACTAGGACAAGGTCTTTGTTACATACATAATCTTTAGGTTTTACCTTTCGGTGTCGAGCACACCAAAACTAAAATCTAGACGATTTTCATTTGTCATCAATTGCGTTGTTAGCTATAAGCAAAGAGCATGCTCTTTGCTATAAGTCAGTAAGTCACTTTTACCAAGATCAAGTTAAGACTTACTGTGCTATTTATATGATCTGTTTTAGTTGAAGTTTATTTTTAGAATTTTATTTATTATATAAATGGATCACTTAGAAATTATTAATTATTAATGCGGTTTTTATAGTTTCATTAAATTATACTTACTCTTATATATAATTTTTGTTGATGGTACATCAAAGTGCACATAACCTAACAATTAAATCTTCCGATAAGTTTCAATATTTGTCAAATTATTACAGATAAGCAATGTATGCAAAAATCCGTAAAATTTTATACTGAAAAAATATTTTTGCAATCAATCATTTTTATAAATAATAATTAGTCAAAAGGTCCACCCTGTATGTAAAAGTATCAATAATTGCATTATATTTCCTTGTACAGGCGTAGATGCAAAGTTATGATAAATGCAAGGGGAAACTTTTTAATCTTACAAGTAATCTACCTATAACAATAATTTTCCTGGGCTTAAGTTGTTGCAATCCAGAAAAGTGTGTGGTAAATTTGTTTAAATTATGAAATGTATCTATAGGTGCTTAATTATATATTTCAATTGCAGGTATGTAATGAGATTTAAGTAATCAAGAACTGAATAATTTTGAAACAAAATAATGTTTTTACTGCAAATTATTATTATTGAATACCCACATCTCATTTCTCGTAACGGTTTATCTTAGCAAATTCATTGTACTTTAAGGTATTGCATTTCTTAAGAGATTACTTAATTTTTATGACATGCCCACACTTAATTTGCTGATTTTTACACACACTTTTAAATGTTGTAGCTTCTTTTGCATTGAACCAGTCTAAGGACCAAAAAACCATTAGCACAAAGGGTCTAGGTAGATTAAGTACTAAAATATTGCTATATATTTGTGCACATCAGTTTATTTTATGTAATTGTTACCCATCTGTTTTATACAGGAATGTTTGAAATTTGGCATATCATGGAAAAATGCACGGTAGTAGCAAAGAAAGAGCTATTTTATTCTGGACCTTTTGGAATAGCTGCTGGCTCTGTGGAATAATTTTTATTGACAGGGTGCATTCCCATTCTGCCCGAAATTCTGTAAATGAAGCTTCAGAAATCGTTAAAAGAAACAGGTAAATATTCTATGATCTTACTTAAAAATGTTTGTTAAGATTATGTTTTTTATTTAATTTAATTTAAATATTGTAGGTATATATTTAAATATGCATAGGTATGTGATATAGGTACATAAATGTTATTCTCCTAATAGCAGAAACCATGAACAACCGCTTAAAATTTAGGATGTACCTACTTACTAATGTATTTAATTGGTCAAATTGAAGTAATTATACAGAAAAATGTAGTATGCTCTCTGTGGAATTGTTTGGTACATTCTGTACTAGTATTCAACAAAAATTTATAGGAAATTAGAAAATATTTAGTCATTCACTGAGATTAATTATTAGCATACTTCAAAACTTAAATTTAATTCACATACATTTTAGTCTGACATTTTTAGTAGACGTGTGTAATAATTCCTATTAATTATCATTGCTAATTGATTGTACTAGCAGTTCTCAAACAGCATTAAAAATAAGCATTTGTAGATTAATTGCTGCAGTGGAAAATTTAAACCAAAACAACTCTACAGGGTAAATGGACGTAGACCAAATTCTAGAAATTATAAGGGATGTCAACATAAGTACAGTTGGTCCTTAATATTCGTGGGGATCAGGGGTGTGTAAATATCTCAAGGCCTCCTAAACTAAACAAGTGTCCCCCATATATTTATTACTTCTATATTGCTAGTAGGGTCTGGGAACGGGCGAAAACATTACGGCACCGACATAGTCTCACTCTGAGTACTACGCGTCTCGTGCGCATGCCTGAGAATTCGAACTCCGTCTTTAGAACTTGACCGTGAGGTTCACTTCCCCACCGCACGGACGACGCTTGCGCACATCTCACCAAGTACGTAGAAGAGTTGGTTGTACTCTGTTACCTCTCCACTTATAGGCGCTAGCAATATAGAAGTAATAAATATATGGTGTTCCCTAACAAGGGTGTGCAGTCCTCATTTCTATAGCGTTATGCATTTACGGCTTATTACATTTTTTTTGTTCTCTTTACATTTTGTAATCTACCTGCGTCATCTGCGATTTTGCACAATAGGCTTTGAAAAAATTCCTGTTTAATTATATACAGGGTTTTCCCATTGCTTTTCATGTATCAGTTGTGTTTCACTTTATCTCAAATGTTTTTCCCTCTTATCAACGCGTGTCAATATGAACAAATTATATTTGACAAACAATGAAACACAATTGATACATGGTGAAAAGCAATCGGAAAACCCTGTAAATTCACAAAAGTGATATCCTCAAATTTACCAAAAAAGTATTAAAAAAAAATCAGCCCCAATGGTCAGTGGAAGTAAGGTAGCTTGCACCCCTTATACATAGATCTATTATCGGTTTCATGCAAATTTGAAAAAGTTAATAAAACTATGCAACCAAAGTTAGATCGTCTTGATTAACCAGCCAATCTTGTACGCCTAGAAATCAACATTACCAAAACTAAAGCTATGAGAATCAATACCAATAATCAAGAGACATTCTGCATTAACGATAAGCAGATAACGGGTGTTCATAAACAGTCGTCATCCCAGTTGCTTTGAAAAACAAAATGTTATGTCTTTGATTAATTCGTGCAACACAATGAAACGTCATTGAGTACTGTCATAGCGCATTTTTTCTCAATTTTAATAGACATACGTTTCTGAAGTCAAAACCTACTGGGATGACGACTGTTTATGAACACCCGTTATATGACGTAGAAGAATATTGCTACTTAGGTAACATGATAAAAGAGAGCAGCAGAACACAGGAAGATATCGAACACTGAATAAGGAAAGCAAGGATAGCTTTTGGGACCCTAAAAGATATATGGAATAGCTCACACTTATCTTTAAATCAAACAAAATTCGAATGTTTAACACCAATGTTAAATCTGTACTCCTTTACGGTTGCGAGACATGGAAAACAGTAGTCACAATCAATAATAAACTACCACTATTTGTTAATAGATGCTTATGCAGGAGAACGAAATTTACATGGAAGAATTTTGTGACTAATACTGAGCTCTGGAGAACTACCAAACAGACTGACATACAAGCTGAAAAAGAAATTGGTCATGTTGTCTGCAACCTCCAAGGCAGTCGTAAAAGGGGAAGGCCTAAATAAGCCTGGAGAAGAACAGCCCATCAAGAGGCACAAAAAGCAGGAAGAACATGGCTGAAAATAAAGCACCTTGCACAAAATAGAACCAGGTGGAAGTTGTTCATGGAGGCCCTATGCTTCAATATGGGAGTTTAAGAAGAAATATATAATAAAACTATGGCATGTCAAGTTTAAACTTGATCCAATAATATAGTTTTTGATAAATTGTAAAGAAAATCTAAAAATAAAAATCAGCTTTCTGGGCGCATAACTTCTATATTTTTGCATCTATATATTTTGACGAGAATAGTATCCCCCTAAATGATGTTTCATTATTTTCAGAACACCCAGTATATCAAATTACTTGTAGCGTCTATTAAAACTTTTAAGATTTTTTATAGAAGTAACAATAATTTGCACCCTATACAATTATCTTATGTTATTATGTATGTATTGATAACAATTTTGGATTGATTTTATCTGGTTCTGATTGTGAAAATTATCATAACTACTTATAATAGTACTGACAAAAACATATTTGGATTTTTTAAAATATTTTCTTGGTGTAGATAAATTTAGATTTGTAACAACCGTATTTTGCTTAATAGCATACTTTTGCTGCTATCATATCATTTAATACACAATAGGTACACAACTGATATTTCAAAACACTATAGAGATCCTTGACCATTGAAACATAAGTTGATAAAAACAACTGTACCTACTTTTTTTCCATCGAGTGAAACTTCATTAACTGCTTCTTAATATGCAGTGCCAACTTGATTTTAACCTTTAAACTTAGTATCAGCTACAATACAAAAATAAATTACTATTCAGTTTCTGGTAAGGTAAATATAATCTACTGATCACGAATTACTTCATGTAATTTATTTTTAAGGTTTTAAATTGTGTCTCTAGCTTTTGTTTTCAAAGAGAAATTACAAAGGATCTAGTTATTATTGAATTGGTAACATAATTCATTAATTTATAAAAATCTCTTAAAATGATAAACAGTGGTATTAATAGATATGTAGGTATTTCTCAAGTTAGTAATATCAAAGAGCATATAATTATATGCTCTTTGGTAATATTATGACCTACATAATAAACTTTGATTTTAAAAATAGTTTCAACAAAATATAATTGCAATAGAATAATAGTAATTTATTGTATTGATTTTCTTGAGTGTTTGAAATAAAGAAAGGCATCAAGCAGGGCGACAGCTTAAGCCCTCTATTATTCATAATTATTATGGACAAGATAACCAAGAGAATAGAAGGCAATACAGCCACCTGGACACAATAATTGGATATAAAAACTTAGAACAGTCTACTGTATGCAGACGACGTGATACTAATCTCAAATACCAGGAGTAAAATGCAGAAACTGGTGAACGCATGGACGACTGAAATAGAAAATATGAAAATGGAAGTGAACATAAACAAAACCAAAATCATGACAGTAAATGAGAAACAAAAAGAAGGTCAAAACAATAAGGACATAAAATGTAAGAACAAGAAACTGTAGAAAGTAACTTGAATTCCTTGGAAGTATAACAGAAGACGGGAAAATTGATGCTGAGTTGGCAAACAGAGCGAACAAATCGTCAAGACTCTACTACACTATGAATAACACAATACTAGGCCACAAGGACATAGATTTAGAGATAAAAAAGAAAATATATAATATGATGACACTTACAATAATAACCTATGCTAGTGAATCATGGACACTTAGAAAAAAAGACGAAATTAAAATAAATGCTATGGAGATGAAGCACCTTAGAAAAATGACAGGAAAAAACGAAGTGGGACAGAGTGAGAAACGAGGACATTAGAAAAATTATTAAACAGGAACCAATACAGGGAAAAATGAAAAAGAGACAGCTGAACTGGTTCGCACACATGACAAGAATGGAACCAAGCAGAATTACAAGGAGACTAACGGAAGCGGGAAAGCCACTTAAAAAACGAAGAGGCAGACTTAGGAAAAAATGGCTGGATCAAATTAAAGAAATAGCCGCAGAAAAAGGTGTGACATTTGAGGAAATTAAAACAATAGCAAGAGGCAGGAAGAGGTGGAGAGAATGGATAAGGGACTAGAGACCACCATCCGACTCTCAAAAGGGTACGAAGGATTAGAAGAAGAAGAAGAAGAAGAGTAGATGAAGCGCAAGTAAAACACGAATACAATATAACATTTTTTGCACTACTAGTCTCAGAATGCACTATTATTGGCATATCTTTTGGTCGTGAAGTTGTTTTTTAGTTTCTCCACCTTGGGAGACAAAGTAAAATAAACAATTTTCACCATGGTAACTAATAAATTGCTAAGTTACCAAATATGTTTTGTCACCATCAGACATTACTATTTTAATTTTGATGTTTTAAAAAGCTGTATTGTCAGGTTGACAGTTAAAATATTTTCGAAATTTGTTGGGAATTTTAGGTATTAAGCCGTTTAGGTAGTGTAAAAAATAGTATATACACCACGGTAGCGAATCCTCTTATAACCTTCGCGCTCAGTATCTAATATGCGCTCAGGTTTAATACTGGGCTTCGCTACCTTGATGTATAATATACTATTATCCAATAACTGAATAAATATCTAAAAAAACATATATTTTGTATTGACAGCTATGAAAAGTCATAGTGACAATTTGGAAAGTACCGAGAGATCAAATTAATTTATAATCAGAGTAGCCTGTGATTTGTGTTATACGTTTGGCAGTACTGTATTGTCAGTCTATGTCAAATTCGAGATTAGTAGGTTAGGTTTTGTTTGTTATTTGACACAGACTGATGCGAAACTTAACCTGCAAATTTCGAATTTAACATAGCTTAACCAGCGTACATAAATCAAACAAGTAGAGACACTCATGCCAAATGTTGAAACCCGTCTAGAGTGCCTGGGACAGTAACTCTGGCGGTATTTCTAAGCTTGACTATCAGATGGCAGCACAAAGTCCTACCAATTACAGTGACTATATACAAGACAGTGTGGCCATACGATTGTTGGCGGCCATTTTCAGGCAAATTTGAGCGTAGAGATATACAGTGCCTTTAGAAATAATCGAACGTTTTTGACTGGTCATCATTTTGGCGCTAGTTATTTTAACTAGTTGATGTTAGCTGCACGTGTAGTGTTATGTTTGAACGTTTGACATTTTTCATTGGCGTTCGTTCGTGGTGCTTTAAGGTGTTGCATGAAGTTTACAACCGGTTTCAGTTATGGTAGTTTACAATACAACTAAATTCCGCCTTCCTGATCCCTGTCTCCAAATCTCCCTGTCCTGTGCTTGGTCTTCTTCCAAGTTCCTCTCCATGGCTCTCCGAATAGCATCATTCCACGGTTTGTGTGGTCTACCTCTTTTTTTTTACCCGGCGGCGATCATTTAAAGATCGTCATAGGCCACGTCGTCTCCCCATTCTCATCAGATGACCAAACCAGTTTAACGCTTTCCGTTCAGTTCTGTCCACAACTCATTCTGGTGCCTCCATTCTGCTTCTTATTTCCTCGTTCGTCACTCTATCTCGTCTCGATACCTTTGCGCTTTTTCGTCCATTTGAACTGTGTTTAGTCGTTGTTTCATTTCCGCTGTTACAGTCCATACCTCACTGCCATAATATAGCACCGACTCTACCATTACTTTACCTATTCTTTTTTTGTTTTTGTTAGCGATAGTATTGTCCCATCAAATTGATTTCAAGCATTCCATTATCTTCTTACTTTGTACTATTCGAGTTTTGATCTCTTCTGTTCCCAAACCTTTTTCATCGATTGTATTGTAGCACTGAGGTATTTAAACCTTTCTACTTGTCTTACTGCGACATTTTCATTTATTAAGACTTCATATTGTGCTTCCGAGTTGATTACTAAATAGATACTCCGTTTTCTCTAAACTTATGCTAAAGCCCCATTCATCGTAGCACCGATGTAATCTCTTTATCATACATTCCAAGTCGAACGCATCTTGTACTATTAGGAACAACAATAGCACAATTCTAAATTGTCACATTGAAATACTGTGCAGAATATTTGTTTTTCAGGGCAATAGATGATAAAATTTCACCCGCTTGCGACGCTAATGAATTATTTGACACTGACAATTGTAAATTGTGAAGGTTTTATTTTCTTCCATAACCAAATGAACAGGTTCTACCAACCTCTTTGAGAACAACTTAGAAGTAACTAAATATTTTGCCTTTTAATGGTGGATATTCGCGTCGACCAATAGCGGCGAAGACATCCCTATGGCCACACTGTCTTGTATAAAGCCACTGTACTACCAATTAGTGTACCTGTATAATACTTTAGTAAGAGTAGAGCAAACAGCGAAAAATTTTGGATCATTTTTTCATGGCTACCAAGATTTAATGATATATTGAAAAACGAGGTTGGTAAAACTGACACGAGCTGTCAGTTTCATCAAATTTAAGGTTAGCAGGTTAGGTTTTGTGTCAGTCTGTGTCAAAACTTACGCAAAACATAACCTGCTAACCTCGAATTTGATGAAACTGACAACTCGTGTGTCAGTTTTACCAACGTTGTTTGTCAATATCAGGGCCTCCTGGATTAGTGTTCAAGGCGTTTTTTATAGTTTGTAGAGGCGCTACAGTACGTTGCGCTTGTGCCTTTGGTTGCATACGTCCACGGCCTCCTGGATTAATATTAATCTAGAAAGTTGCGCCTATGTTACAGATAATTCATCAAAAACACAACAGATGGCGCCAAAGTACGTTGGCCTCAGAATCACAAAAATTATGCAAATGCGGCGGGCCGCGTAGAGACGTCAGTCTCGCACTAATCCAGGAGGCCGTGGTCAATATACCATTAAATCTTGGTAGCCATGAAAAAATTATCCAAAATTTTTCGCTGTTTGCTCTACTCTTACTAAAGTATTATACAGGTACACTACTACTAATCAGAGCCAGTTACTGGCTCTGCTACCAATCATGATGCAATTCAATAGTGGCACCATCTGTTAGTACTATCGGAAAGTACCCCCCAGGAGCCGTTCAATGTCATCCAAATCGGAATTTTGACATCAAAGGAACCGACGGTGAGTGTCCCTACTTGTTTGATTTATGTACGCTGGCTTAACAGTGCACTCAACAATGCAATAGTGAATGACATGGTTTTTATCTCAATAGTAACTTATGGTTTTTATCTCAGTAGTGGATCAAGGGCCACTTTAGAGGTCTAAAATCGATCTAGTAATATTGGATAAAAGAAATAGTAAAAGTATCATTGAAAAAATCTTTGCTAAAAAGCCACCTATTACAAAAATATTTATATCTTAAATCTAGTATCGCTCAGTTCTTATTTGAAAATTGGAATACTAGATTCTAGATTTAAATAAAAGCTATTCAAAGACCTCGTTGCAATGTTAATATGTTAGATCGTAAATTATAACTATATATTGAATTCTGGAATGGCAATAATTACCATTGCAACGAAGACTTTTGAGAAACTCTTTAATTAATTTCAGCAAAAGTAATTGAATACTGTGTTTGTCTAATGTAAGACCTGACCATCATATGTCAGAAGGAGGTTTGCTTGCAGCCGATAAGAGTCACAGGAAGTTGAGAAGCTCTGAAGACGCAATGTCCAAACTCACTCAATTAATACAATCACTGGCAATTAACACATCTTCCTAAACTGCTAGAGAATCTTCCCCGTCTCATTGAGCACATGCCAGACGGGGTATTGCTTTAAGAAAAGTGTGAGGTCATAAAACCCTCAAAGACACAATGGCCCATTGGTGCATCCGAAGAATGGGCAGTCCCAAATCAGCAGGTAGACGAGCTGAGGGTCATAAATCCGTCAGCTTATGCAGTGGTACAGGAGCAAAATATAAACACAATCGGGGAAAGAAGTACGGCATTATTTTAACGGTTATCTACTGAGCACTAACCAGATCCCTAGGATTGACTTTTAGCACGCCAGTGAATTCGTGCAGTATATTCTTGTATACATATTGCGTAATTGCATTGTATTGTATTAAATTGGTGTTGATATCCACAACGTATTTATCATTTCTATCTAGGGGAGTGTAATAAGACAAGAACAAAAACCAATAGATCATAATTGGTACGGACCAAATGAAGACGAGAGAGCAGAGAACAAAGATAAATTTTGGAAAGGATTAACACATTAACAACGGAAGAAGCAAAAGAAAACATATTCATAGTACTAGATTTTAACAGTAGAGTAGGAAAAAAAATGAGTGTAATAGACAAACTAATGTTATAGACTCATAGAAAAGTACTGACTGAAGAAAAATAAATAATGAGTAGCAAGGTGCGAAAAAGCAACCGAATACCAAAATGGCTCTTTACACTCGAAATACATACAACATTTTTTCTATGGTCCTAAATAAATAACAAAATTGTTAAATAATTGAAATTTCACACCATTTGATGAAGTCGTACCGCCGTTCATAAAGGCCGCGCGATTTGGCCGGCAACAACACTCGTTGGTTGCTGTCTGGGTCGCTTCAAATACTTCAGGCGGGGTGCAATTACCTTCAGATTCCATCTTCAACTTCACAAAAACTCACAAACTCAATAAAACTGTTGCGTGATGATGGACGCGCCGTGATGCAATTGTCAATAATTTTAGCCAGTTTCAAAAAAATGACGAATTACAATAATAATCAGGTTAGCCATGGCGATGCGTAAAGTAAAATGAAGTGACGCGATTATTTCATTAAGACATTGTTTACGTGGTTGCGATGCTAAAATGGTTACTAGGGAAAACATGTGTGAATCGCTAACTTTTCGCATTGACAGTGAGCGCTTAATAGTCAGTTTTAAAGGTAACCGTAGAAAAAATTAATTAAAATACCGCGTGGCACAGCAGTAAGGGTGTCAGCCTTGCAATAAGCAAGTCCTCGGTTCGAATCCATGGGTATGCAGAATTTTTCAGCAGTCCATTAGATCAGTATCTGGCCCGGTCACCATTCGTAGTTGGGATAGAATTAACGGCGCTCTTCCCAGAAGACTGGTCTATGGGAAAGTGTCACCTGACCACACACAACACATACTACATACATTATACACATAATATGCTGTGATCTGTAATTGGTTTCGTAACTGTTGGTCGCAGCTTAAATAATTTTTTTAAAATAAATAAAAGGCGTAATAAGTGTTAAAAATGGGAAAGCGCCAGGGTTCGATAAAATAACAGTAGAGATGATGAAATATATGAGAGAAACAGGACTACAAATTTTTTAGGAAGTACAGTGAAATCTCCCTTACCGGACACCTCTAATAAGCGGACACCTCTCTTACACGGACATTTTGTTGGGAACCAACTTGCTTGCATTAACTTTACTAATCAAATTTTCTCTATTAACCGGACACTCTCTTAAACGGACACGGACACCATTTTTCGACAATTTTTAGACTGTGAATCTCTCTTGTACGGACACTTCAAAATGTAGGCCCAGCTAATGTCGCAAGGCGTCAAAACAATCCATAAATCCAACATTTAATGATCATGTTGTTAAAATATAGAATTCCTTTGCAATACGGGCGGTATTAAGTCAGCTCAAATCAGCGTTACGACTGCAGGAAATTCGACACTTTCATTACCCTATGCGCGATATTATTACAAAAGAATCCATGTCCCTTGATTTTAGAGGCCTGCATTCAAAACTACTTTGCCTTTTGCGTGGGCAGCCTATTATGATAAAAATTAAAATAGCAAGAATTTTTCCTGCTTGCTTTTATTGAATGAAAGAATAAGAAAACTAGGCTAAGGGCCCCCGCAACCGCGGTGTCTGCGAGTATCAAGTTACGCCAGTGCAATCAATTCCAACCAGAGGACGATTTACGAATTGCTGAACTGTATAGGAGTATCCCAGAAATCGAAGACGTCGACCCTGACGAATTTATAAACATTGACAAGGAAGTAAGCGAGGAAGATGATGTAACCGAAATTTCAGGTGAATCAGCTGCCGTTGATGTGCATTTGGCAGAATTAGAAAACGATGGCGACTTAGAAATTTGTGAGAATGTAATCAAGACCCACACGGAAGCATTAACAGTGAAAATGTTTAAATTCTTTGCTAAAGAAAGTAATGACTTTAAAGTATTCAAACTGTCAAAATATTTAGAAATACATGCGGAAAGTATAATAAACAGTCAGAAAAACCCTTACGTCAAATGAGTATTTTAGATTTAGTAACAACTATTACATAACTTTGTTGCAATTATTTTATATTCTTGTCTGTATTGTTAGCGTGTATACCTTTGCATAATACAACTTTTTTAAACATAAAAATGGATTTTTCTCTTAAGCGGACACCTCTAATAACCGGACAAAAACATTGGCACCGTGCGTGTCCGCTTATGGGAGATTTCACTGTATGTGACAGAACCTGGGAAGAACAAATCCCACAGAGGGCGGCACTAATACTACCTATGCACAGAAGAGGCAATAGAAAGAACTGCAACAACTATAGATTTATAACGCTACTTAGTGCAGCTCTAAAGATTTATAAAAAAAAATCAATTAAATTAGATGAAGCACAAAGTGGGTTTAGGAAAGGACGAAATACACAAAATTATGTATTTACAAGAGAACAAGTAATATAAAAAACTAGAACAACAAAAGGAAGCATATTTTGCATTTATCGACCTACAAAATGCCTTTGGTATGGTCCACAAACAAAACTATGAGAGTGCTTACAGAAAAAAGAAGTAAACAAGAAAATTATCAGAATAATAAAAAATATACCGGGTGTCCGTTCTCAAAGTCGAACATAGGCGATTAACATTGTATTGAACGTTTTTGTCGATTCCTGCTCGCCAATTACACTTACAGTGAAGGTAATGGGAAGATAAAATTATTACGCATCAAATGGTACCAATAATTATATTCAAGATGCGATTTTTATTTTAAAATACTAATTTAAAACTTGGGAATTTTTAAATATGACATGCCTTGCTTTTCAAGTTCGATAGCATTTGTCAAAAAAATTGGTAATTATTTGGCGTAAATCAGGTATTTTCTGTCAACGTTTGTTAAAATTATCTACAGAATAATTAATTATTTCAATGAAGAGCGAGTGAATGCACTAATGTTAATTGCCTATGTTCAACTTTGAGAATGGACTCCCGGTATACAAATACAACATTAATTATATAGCCTGTAGCAACACGATATCTGAACAATTCACTACGAAAGACGGACTAAGGACAAGGCAGAGGGATAAGTCTGGTGCTATTTATAATATCCATGGAGGACATAATGAATAAATGTTTATTGGAAGCTAGATACAGGAACTTATAGAGTCGAAATTTTTGAGGGAGCATTTGCAGACAAAGTAATGGTAATGGCAGGAAGCGGAAAAGACTTACAGATTAACCTAGAAGTGTGGAATAATATATTACTAGAAAATGAAACGAAATTAAACAAAAGGCATGGTAATAGGAGATGAACAAGAGCAACTAGATATTAAGTTATAGTCCAAGAGCCAGGCAACGGGTTTGCTTACAGTATTTTTAACAAGCGTGTAACTGTTATGGAAGGTCCCGTTGAATATACTGAGAAGGAAACCCGAAGTCTGGCAAGCCTTGGCGGTGGTTTTGGCCCCCTTGCGTTCTTGAAGGATGGAAAAAATTAATAAGAAAAAAGTATAATAACCAGTCCGGCTGTTTGCTATGTTAAAGGTAATCATATCTTATTTAAGTAAAAAGATTAACAAACGCTTTCGCGGTGGTAAGTTTACCCCAGAGTCACATGAAGTTGCATAATAACCTTAACCATTTACTGTAAAATATCAAGAGATCCAAAAAAAACTGATCCTCAGCGGGCTGTGGAAATTCAAACGTGTGAATAATAAGTTGGTGGCACTGTAAGTCTGTCAAATTCGAGGTTAGCAGATTAGGTTTCCCATCACTTTTGACACAGACTGATGCAAAATCTAACCTGCTAACCTCCAATTTGACATAGACTTACAGTGTTACCAACATATTACTTCTAGGTTTTGTGTCAGTTTTGACACGTTATCTTCCGCCCTTCAAGGACGCAAGGGGACTAAAACCACCACCACAGGCTTGCCAGACTACGGGTTCCCTTCTCAGTATATTCAAATGGACCTTCCATAACAGTTACAAACTTGTTAAAAATACTGTAAGAAATCCGTTGCTGGCTCATGGACTAATAGACGAGACAACGCTGTAGCAAGTCAAAACATTTCAGGGTGTAGAAGTACAATGGCCGGCCTGTCATTTGCTTGGCATTGTT
This sequence comes from Agriotes lineatus, assembly GCA_940337035.1. Classification (NCBI taxonomy): domain Eukaryota; kingdom Metazoa; phylum Arthropoda; class Insecta; order Coleoptera; family Elateridae; genus Agriotes; species Agriotes lineatus. The sequence goes on from OW679194.1 coordinate 155,220,030, forward strand.
TATGTTGGTGGCACTGTAAGTCTATGTCAAATTCGAAGTTAGCAGGTTAGGTTTTGCGTCAGTTTTGACACAAACTGACGTAAAACTTGCTAACCTCGAATTTGACGTAGACTTACAGTGCCACCAACATAAACAGTGCCAAGCGAATGACAGGCCGGCCTAAATTTATTGTCCGCCATTGTACCAATAGAGAAAATTTGAGGCAAGAAATAGAAATTAGCAATAGAATAGAAAAAACCCTAAAACTATACTATGGTCTGAACAACATTTTCATAAATAAGAAAGAAATTTCACGGCAGACGAAAATAAACATGTTCAAGAGAATATACGTACCGATTCTATCCTGTGTGGGTGAAATATCGGTACTGTTGGTTGCCAATGCGACATGGGTCAAACAAAATGTAGTTAAAACAAATTTATTATAACATCTAACAAAGAGCAAAATACAAGCAATCGAAATGAAGTATCTGAGAAGAGTTATGGGGTCACGAGAGAAAACAGAATAAGAAATACTCAAATAAGTGAAGGCTTAAAGATGCAGTCAATACTAGAACGCATCAAAATAAAACAGCTAAGCTAGTAGGGTTACTTACAAAGAATGAATAATGAAAGACTAGTGAAACGAGTATGGGAGGTCAAAATACAACTAAAGGGAAAGCGAGAAAGATCACGTCAGATATGAGATGCAAGTATAGAAAAGATACTGGAAAAAAAAATTAGAAAAAACACTGCGAAGCAAGAAAAGAAAAAGAAAAATTGAAGAAAGTTTGTGTACGGTGTATGAATTAATAGCCCTACATCACCTGTAGTAAAAGAGTTTCTGATTCTTTTTTTTTAATTAAGGTTTGATTGCATATTTTCCACTTTTCTGCTATGTAGGAAAACTTGGAAAGTAAGAGAACAATTGAATTGGATAGACTAAAGCGACTCCTACTTTGCATTTATGCTTTGGCTCTAGGATTAATAGGGGAGCCAATAATTTAGCATTAAGAATGGGTGGTTGCCCTATACACATAGTATATAAATAAATATTTAAAATTTACTGGAAATTGTATTCATTTATTCCAATTTTGTTAATAGCTGTAATAGTAAAACATAGTGTTTCAGCTGTTAGATGTATTTTTATCCCACAATAAATACCAATATAAAAGGTTATTAAACCTTAAATATTTTTTATTATGAAACAGATAATGTTCATTTATTTAAGATATTAACTTTCCATTAGAACCTATCCAATAACTGTCTAAGCAAAGTTTATGAAAAATAAATAATACCAGTGTTTTGTTTTTAAGCAGTGTAGATGTAATCATTGTTCCCTTATGCAGATATACTTTTTCTGACCTGCCTGTATATTTCTAGACGAAACTGTGGGTGTTTCCTGAAGGCACAAGGAGAAACACAGGAGAAATCCATTCATTTAAAAAGGGAGCATTTCACATGGCCATATCTTCGCAACTGCCAATCCTACCTGTTGTTTTCAGCAAATATTATTTTCTTGACAAAAAGGAAAGACGATTTGATCATGGTGAGTTATTCTTGTGATATATTATTTTGTATTGTGCTTTTGAAGGAAATTATTAAAACTGTTGGATTAAATGTTTAATCAGTCACAACCAGAAGTGTCACAAATGTTGTACCCCCTGACAAAGTATAAAAGTAGCTAAAAATATAAATACCTTACAAACTTATGTACAGTCGTGTGCAAATAAATCTGGGACAGTGTTTTTTTCACATGCAGATTCAGTTAAGAATTGAAGAATATGTCCATGGATTTCCTGCTATCAGAAAGAGTTACATTAAACTTTAACAGGTACTGAAACCCGTAACTCTCTCTGATAAGAAGAAATCCATGGAATATTCTTCAAATTCTTAACTGAATCTGCATGTGAAAAAAACACTGTCCCAGATTTATTTGCACACGACTGTACATTGATAAAATGCTCCCATTTACTACATTTGCCATTTGTCAGGGGCTACAAAATTTCATGGTCTTCACCATATATATAATAGTACTGGCAATACCGGGTGACTATAAATGATTGTGATTTTTTTTTAGGTTGCACTGTTTATGTTGGTGGCACTGTAAGTCTATGTCAAATTCAATGTTCGCAGGTTAGGTTTTGCGTCATTCTGTGTCAAAACTGACGCAAAACCTAACCTGCTAACCTCGAATTTGACATAGACTTACAGTGCCACCAACATAAACAGTGCCAATCTAAGAAAAAAAAATCATAATCATTTATAGTCATCCGGTAGTTATTTGCAGAATGCAATGAAAGCAATACTTTTTTCATGAGTTTGTTAAAGATGCTCTCATATGTGTTATACCTCGTAATTTTTTTGTATAATGATATCTTTTAAGTCGAGATTTGGTCAAAAAGGACATCAAAATTTACAACTGTCAAATTGGCAATTCACAATTTCAATAAAATATTTAAAAAGTATTACTCTACGATTTTGTGTTAAAAAGAGATTATACTTTCATGATCACTATGCAAAACAAACCTGTAAAGTGCTTTACCCAGAACTTCCCTCGTGGACATTGTGACACTAAATAATTTCTAGGGACCCTGAAACGTGAAGATCTAAAGAAATTTCGGAAGGTGATTTTTTCGCGATTACAATACTTCCTTCGTCTTTTAGACGACGGAAGTAATAGTAATTTGTACAACTAGTTTTGAAAGTTATACTTTTTTTCATGAATTTGCAGTTTGATTACCGAGGGCGAAGCCCGAGTTAATTAAGCAAATGAATGAAAAAAACGGACTTTCAAAACGTGTTGTACATGTAGTTCTTTTGCATAGTGATCTCTTGTAACTCGAAATTTAGTCGAAAAGGACTTCGGAATTTACAACTGTCAAATTGGCATTTCTATAAAATAGTTTAAAAAGTGTACTTTTTTACACGATTTTGCGTTAAAATACGATTTTTTGTTAAAAAGACGACTTTCATGATCACTATGCAAAAATATGTTTTTTTGTATTAAGTGCGCGGAATTAATGATTTTAGAGCGTGAGAATGTTACTTCTTTTGTCGAGGTGATAGCCGAGTCAACAAAGTAATTTGAACGCTCTAAAAATTTTGCGCTTGTAATACAAACAATTTTTTTTCTACAACTGTCAAACAAGAATATCCATATTGTTTCACGCCGTAGTGCGCTAAAATTTTTGGCGCTCTAGGGCGCAAAATGCCTTTTTTCACATCGTCAGTGGTAACGTAAATAAATATCCTATTTTTTAACACGGTAAAAAATGGAACACTTTGTGTATTGGTAGCGATGCGCGAATATCCCCTTTTTTTAAGGTATTCAAAAAATATATATCAATTTCCTTTAAACATTCCATTAAACAGTTAAAATTGTTGATTGACTGGAGTTTTTAAAACTACCAGATAATTTTTTATTTCTATTTAGTGGCTTACAACTTTGTATATTTCGTAATATTTGTTATACATTAGAAATCGTAAGCATTATTATTTACTTTGGTGTAGTATCTCGTATTTGCTTCTTGATCAATTGATGCTTCTAACAAAAGTCAAGGCTGCTGTAGTGATCGGCCGATACGGATTTTTTTTGCCGATACCGATAATCGGCCGATACCGATATTTTAGTTGCCGATACCGATATAATATCGGTATCGGCACTACATTTTTAAAAGGTCTGTAATTATTTAATATACGTTGATATAAGTAAAAATTGTCAACTCCGCATCGATGCGGACGTGACATGAACCAATTTCGGTAATTCCCCGACAGTGTCGTGGTGATCACCCGTTTTACAGAAAGTGTATTGTTTCATTGTTTGCGCCAGTGCACAGTGCTGCTGCAGTTGTTGCTCAGATAACGATTGTGTCGTGCGGTATTATAATCTTTTGGGATTCAAATAAAAATACGATGGGAGAAAATAGCGAAAATAAGTTTTTACATACAAATAATTAATAAAATGGTTGATCTTAAATTTGCCAATATATATCGGCAAAATTTCGCCGATACCGATTATCGGCAAAATTTGCCGATATTGCCGATACACCGATATTTATATCGGTATCGGCCGATCACTAGGCTGCTGTGATTATTTCACTGCAACAGTTTCAGGGTCAAGTTGAGAGAGGTTACATTTTAATTGTTATGAATCATGATATACCTACGGGAAGGTAGTTTTATTATAAATAAATACACCCAATTTCCAAATTAAAAAACTAACGAATTTCTGTAAATGACGTCATTTGAAAGATGATATACTACTAGGTGATAGTTCCACCTCAGAGAAGACATAAAAAATAAATTTATTAAAAATGTATAAGAAAAAACCAAGTTCAAATTTCATTACTGGAAAAAATTTAGAAAAAGCTGTGGTGTAAAAGAACGATAATTTAATTTTTAAGGTCTCGAATCTTGGAACTTTTAGATTTTGTTTATATTTATACTCCATAACATCATTTCTGTAGCATATCTTCACGTACTGTATTGTCAAAAATAGAACTCATTTCAATCGGATGCCTTAAATGGCAAAAGTATAGGAGAAGTTTATATTCTAATATTTTAAAGAACATAACAGTGCCACTAGACAAAAAATCACTCCGGAAAAAATATGCAAACTAATTTACAAAATAAAAATAGCAAACAGCTTTAAGAAGTATATTTGCTATCAAAAATAAATTGTTTGGTTCGCCAACCGAATACTTTGAGAGCTGGTTTATCCTCTATTTCAATGTTTGAAAACTGTAATTGCTATTTTTTCTTGTTACTATCGTTCTTATTATTACATGTTGCTATTTTCATTATTGCTATTTCTACTTTATAAGCTTCAGGAATATACACAAAGTGTCCAAGCGCAGTGTAAGTAATACCATCTTGGTGGTGCAGTGGGTAGAGTGCCAGACTTGCAATAAACAAGTCCTTGTTCGAATCTGTGAATAAGCGGATTTTTTTCCACAGTCCACTGGATCGGTATTGAACTCTTGAGACTAGTCTATGAAATAGATTAACAAGACTAGATACAACATATAGGTACCTGGTGATTCACTTATCTTGTCCACTTTTACCTGTGAGTATTGCCACCCAAGTTACAAATTTCGTATCAAGTGGTATGAAATAAATTAGGTTAGTCTTAGTAAGACTTACCTAATTTATTACTTGTTACAAATTTGGGTGGCAATAGTCAAAGATAAGTGAGCCACCTAGTATACACACACATGACTTGGAGGTAGCACAATGTGCCCACTATGAGGCCTAAACTTGGTTCACCTTCTACTCCAAAATTCAAAAAATTCAAGTATATCTTGTTATTTAATAGAAATTTTAACAATGCATCCATTGTCTTAAAATTACTAATCAAGCGTGAAAACTTATATAATAAAATTTGACAGATACATTAACTACAATTATATTGATATGTTTTTCTAATATTATGTAGTAAATAACTTTAAATTGATAGGTATGTGTAAACAGCTTTCAAAGGGAAAAACTATTAGTTTAGAACTTACTTTCTCTATAATCATTCACAAACTTTCAATTCTGCAGGTAAAATTATTATGACTGCTTTACCACCCATTTCTACAACGGGAATGAAGGTAGAGGACGTTGATAAGCTGCTGCAACTTACACGAGAAACTATGATACCTGTTTTTCATGAGACCAGCAAAGAAGTAATGGAATCAGTTGGAATTACTCCTCCTTCAACTGGCTGAAACATTTTAGGATAAACTAGAGAAGAATTCGATGTATAGTTATTTATTTATGATTAGTTTAATTTATATACAATTAAGTAACATGATTTTTCATGCGGCTAATACAAGTTTTATTATTGAATTTTGGTTTTGTGAGAAATAGATTTAAATTTAAGCTGAAGTGAATTGTGCAACAAGATTGCAATTAATCTTATTACTGCATAAAAATGAGAGTGTGTTAGCCCTTACTCTCAGCTATAAACAATTATTTCTTACATTTTCAACATTTGTGATACACGCAACATAGATCTCCTAAATGATTATATTGATATTAAGTTTTTTACATTTATGGAAATATTTTAAATTAACATCTTAGACTCAGTAGAAGTATACTTTGCCACATATATTTGCAGCCATTGTTCAATAGAGTAAGATACATCGAAAATACAAAAGCAGTCAGACTTGTGGGTTCTTAAAGGGCAGAAAGCATGCAAACATTTGTGTAGTTAATGAGTTGTAGACATGCAAAAGAGCAAAGCTATTAAAAAAATATAGGAAGAAAGTGATCCTTGATTTCACTTTTTAAGTTTGAACTAAATATTAATAGTTTTAGTTAATAATAAATACTCTAGGCTGGATCCAGCTTTTTAGTGTTGACAACAGAAGACATTTCAATTGATTTTTGTAATGGAAGTTTAGTTATTTGAATAACAAGCAATCTGTTCTACTTTCAACAATGTGCCTCCCAAAGCTGGGCTTTGATAATAATTGTAATTACAGTTTAAAGCTTGTTCCTTTAGAGAAATATACAAGTAGATTATCGAACTTTTTATAAAATAAGGACAGTATCTTTTAGCTACAAAAAATTAACAGTTGACATTACTGAACAACTACTAAAATTTCTGTTTCAAAGCAATAAACTGAGACTATGGCTATGTGCCAATGGCGTAAGTGTATTTTTCTGTAAATACATCGGCTGTACACCGTAGCAAATTAAAGTATGAAGAAATTAGTTGTGCTACATAGCTGTTGTCGTAAAAATGTGTTTGTCCATAAAACATTTTGTGAATTACAAGTCTAGTGAGAGTGGGGGTAATTATACATTTGTCTAAATATTTAAAAAACATAATTTTAAATGAAAGAACTATGACTATGATGCACTGCAATAGTTAAAAAAATTCTAGACATACATTTAACATTAGAAGAGAGGCTAGTGGTAATTGCATCAAGTGTTTCCTGTTGGTGTACATTAATATAGTTTAGTAAGACTTAACCTGTAAATATAATAAAACAAGTTCTCATTGAAAAATATCCGAATTATGCTAAAGAGATCCTGGATTTTTTTAAAGCATATCTTTTAATATTGCTTGCATTAAATTATAGTAATTAATTATTATTACAATATAGTATATACTGAACTCAAAGGAATCAAATACATTATAACAAAATAAGGTAACTATTGTCACAGATACAGTTTGAAAGGTATTTCCGTAACACCATATTTAAAATTATTAGAGAGATATTTACAACTTTTTTATATTAATTTTAATTTTCCTAAGAATCACCCTTACATACAGACCTTTTTCTATATTGTATTTAAATTTTGAACGTTCTAGTATTTATATCACCAGTTTTCACTTATAATACCTTGTGTAGTCAAAGTTGTTTCGACTATTATTGCGGTGGTAGGTACCATGAATGTCCATTACGCTTCAATACCATTAATCCTAAGCGCAATGGACATGAGTCATGATACCACTACAAAAATAATCTACGTAACTGATTAATAATGGTATTCGAGGGACTATTCAATAAACCAAACCATTTTTTCTTCAAATTATTTTTGGTAAATCTATTAACAAGCCCAGCAATTGGTATAGTAACAGAATATGAAAATTTAATTTTTACTGGTATTAGTAAAAACATTGGTTTAAAATATTCAAGGGTAATACCACAAGCAGTGCATATATTATTGACAAATATTTTTATCATCTTCCATGTAAATTATTGTTTAAATGTCACGAAATTTCACATCAAAAATGTCGTGAACCGAAGGTCAGTGACATTTAAATGAGATTTTGTTGAGTGAAATTTGCAGTAATTTGTATGGAAATGGGAAAATATTTAAATAATATACGAGGTTGTATCAAATATAAACGGGATTTGTCTTCTACAAAATTCTAACTTTATTTAATCAAGCTTAGACAAATATATTATTTTTCTACATAGTCTCCCGCCCTAGCAATACATTTTTCCCATCGGATTGGGAGTTTTTTTATTCCATCATCGTAGAAACTCTTCGGACGTTCTTGTAGCCATTGGAGCACAAATGCTTCCACCGCATCAACGTTGGTCTCCAAGCGCTTCTTTGAGGGATCCAAAAAGATGGAAGTCACAAGGGGATAAGTCGGGACTGTATGGCGGATGTTCCAGCGTTTCCCAGCCGAATGCATCCAAGTTTTGCCTTATGGTATTGGAACCCATCTAGCGGACAGTTTGCGCATTTCCAAGGCATCTGTCACGATCTGGTAGACACTCCCGTAACTAATGTTCAGTTTCTCAAAGATTTTCCAGAGATTTATGCGCCGATTTCCCTCCATGAGATTTCGCACTACCTCAATGTTGGCTTCGGTCACACTCGTCCTTGGGCGGCGAGCATTGCTCTCGTTCTGGACCTTTTCACGCCCAACAGAAAATTCTCTGTGCCACGCAAACACGCGGATTCTTGACAGGGTGTTGTGCCCGAACTGTGCCTGTAATTGCTGCAAAATTTCAGTTGCATTCACCCCCTCCTTGGCCAAAAACTTGATGATAATACGTTGCTCCACGGAGATGTGCACGTCTTTCTCACTCATAGTTTCTTTTCATATTAAAGGGACGCGGGCGAATCGTGGCCGGTTCTCCCACCTCCCAGATGGTACAGGCTATCTGCGGGTCAATTCGTTCAAGCTCACGAACCCCGCGAAAATTTAAAAATAAATCAGTCCCGTTTATATTTGATACACCCTCGTATATATCCATTTGGAGTGGTATTTGGGACGACTACACATTTAAGATTTAACTTGATTGAAAAAAAAACCTGCATTTATATAATTATATAAGATAATTATTAATTCCACTGCCTCCTACACTTACAAGCCATGCTGTTAGACTTGGCAACATTGCATCTCTGGTAATTGGTGGTCCTAAATTACAATACTTCCATTTGAAATAATTTTGCTTTAAAGAGCACAGTTTTACTCTTTATCAAATTTTACTCTGTAATTAACTAAAGATAGCTTCTGTAATGGTGACATTTATTTACATAGTCAAGTAATACAAACATGTAACAGTATATTTATAAAAATAAAACAACCTAACATGTGTATAAAAGAACATTTCTGTAATTATTTTAAAGTTTGTAACTTTCTATACACCACTGCTGATTGAGAGTACAACATATATGCAAAAATATGGTGCTACAGCTGTAAATAATCTTATTTGAACATAATAAACTTATCTGCTTTGTAACATCTAAATTTGTGTGACACAAATTGTTCCATAAACTTCAAAAAACTGCTGGTGTCATCACTTAAAAACACTTTCACTGTTTGTGCATGTCTTTCCAATATTTGTCTTATACATTCAGGATATGTCCTTTCTTGAGGCGCTTTCGATGACAATATGTTGGTAAATTTGGAAATACGCTTGGGACAGCTTTGTCAGCTAATTGAGGGTAATGCATCACCAGTTCTGCATTTCCCCACTCTCATTTCTAACGTTTTCAAATGTATTTTCCATTAAAATGTATTTCACACACGACAGAACTTTTTGTTAGGGTCCAACGTTCTCGTGCTGTTGCACGAAGCCATGCTTTCTTTCGGATCTTGTTCATTTGAAAAGAAAATGTTGCTAGCGTTTGCATACGATGTTCTTTTAAGGTACTGTTGTGGTTGGTACACAGCGTCTTCGTGGCATTCTAAATATAAAATTAAAAGTTACAAGAAATGCCCTAAAAATGAGGTTAGGTTGTTACTTACCTCAGTGAAATAATAAACCCCATGAATTCTAGCAGCAATTTTACTTGCACTTATCACGAACAGTACAGTAATATAAATAAATGTCTTTCGTCAAACTTAAAGCAGTCCAACATATTAATATTTAATTACAAGCCACATTTCAATAGACATTTTTATAAATAAACAGTACAAAAATTGGTCTACGATCAGCGTTGCCAAATCTCCAACAGCATGGCTTGTAATTGTAGGAGGCAGTGTAAATTCTCAATTAAATTCAACGACATATTTCCGCGCAACATTAAAACAACTTTAACACAAACCAAACTTTGTTTATACAGTTTCTTTATGTTTATTTTCACGGAACCTAACAACATCACTAAGCACAGAACGTTTTGCAGCAAGGCTACTTAATTCTTAGTAGGTACACTGTTTTTTGAATATTTTGCATGGAGCTCAATATTCAGATATAGTACAGGTGATTCATAAGCATGGTCATTAAATTAAATATGTGTATACTGACAGTAAAAGTACATTGCAGTAAAAATTAATCGCTTATGGAAAAAAATTGCATTAGGGTGTGGTTCAAATATTTGAGGACCACTGGCTAACACCAAAACCTTTAATAGATAAATCAAATAAGAGTACTACATTAACCACTAACACGTAATGCCCCCTTGGATACTCTCTACGAAGATATATTCACTTCAATTTTTTTTATTAGTCAAGAAACGTCAAATTCTGGATTTTCATTGGTCAGTTTTTGACAGATGACAGGTGGATTGAATAGTCATTTAAATTTTATTTTTTAGTAACTAATGGTCCATTTCTAACGATAGAAACCATATCAACAACTGAAATTAAGCCTTTAAAAACCACAGACTGACAGATACATCTAAGATTAAATATCATCTCCTTAAGCTATAAAACAGTTACTTTTACAGAATAATTAGAATGTATATAAAGTGCCTATTCGACAATGTTTTGTGTGACAAATGTAGCACCTGGTAAGAGCGTTGCGTGATCATCACGAAAGACATTTAAAAATATCAGATTACGACACCAGTACAGATTTTTTTCAAATCAGAAACACAATAGTCAGACATTTGTTCCCATAGTAACGGATGCTGTTAGCAATACATGTGCAGAGCAGGCTGTGACTTCTAATATTTTTTACAGTGTACTAACTCAACCTTAAAAATATCACTAATGTCACTTTTGACAGTTGTTTGAACACTGCAAAAGTTATTACAAAGTTTTATAAAATATACCTTCAAAATTCCAAAAAAAAACAAAAAAAAAACCAAGCAAGCGATTCATTGTTGCTTTTGTAAGTTTAATTAGAAATATTTAGAAACTAGTGAATCACCCGAGCTCCACTTCGGTGGGAAAGGGTGCTAAATGTCACATTCAAAAACCTATATAACCGTACCAATTATACATACAAAAATGTTGATAGATGAACATTGAAATTACACGATTTAATTGTTCTTTTAAATTTGATGTCGAAATCAGCGCTGAAGAGTTCATTGTGAACGTACCACATCAGCTGTTTCAACCGATCGTAATTTAATTTTACTTTACCTTTTCGTACTTTTTTTTTTAAATAAAAACCGCCCTACGATCTAAGCCTAAAAATTAGCAAAATTTGAAGCTATCATACAATTTAATCGGTCAAACAAAGATACAAACATATAAAGAAAGAGGCCACCGATTTTATAGTATAGATAAGTGAAAATTTTTATTCTGAGTTACCTTGCTAACTTCATGTGTAACCAACATCAAAACCTGGTTTTTAACTAAATTTCTATCTACAGTTACAAAAATGGTCATTGCCTGCTCTGAGTCATGTTGAAAAAAGATAGACTATATCTTATCGGAGATATTAGTTAACAAAGGTAGATACAACAGCAAGAACTCGATATTTTCATTTCAATCTTTATTTGAAGCTTTAATAATGGGTGGGTTTTGTAAATACGTAACATCAGTACACTGAGGCAGTCATTTACATGAAAGAACCTGAATATACGAGTATATCAGCACATTTCAGCTGGAATAGTATAGTTAATGCCGTCAAATAGGGCAACTTCGAACAGTTTTTAGCGTTTTTCGCAATTTTTAAACTAATGAAAATTATCTGACATTTTCAGGAAAAATAACCTTAATATGTAACATGTTGATGATGGATTCGAAAATTAAAATTGTAATATTAATTTCTAAATGCGTACTTTTTAGCAGTATATATATATGTATATTTTTAAAAGTAAATATTTAACATTTACATAATTTTATATTTAATTGTTTATTATATCCTATGGACCAACTCTGTGAACAATTTTGCAGCTCTTACAAAAACAGTACTATGTAAATATATGTTTCTTTCTTCTTTTATTTAAATATCAAATCATCTAGAGTGATGACTAATAGCTATTTATGATACAAGTTGCTAAATTGAAGTGTTTTAGGCATGCGACGTGGTTTGTCAAACAAGACCGAAGGTTGAGTTTGACATTGCATCAAGTGCCTGAAATTTCTGTTCAACGCGTATCATACAAGATTTTATCTACTTTGCATAAAAATAATCAGAAACTTTACATTTTGACATTTCATAAATGTGATAATCTGTTAGTTGTCTGAAATTTTCAACTTTTTAATATGAAAAGGACAATGCAAAAACAGTGCTTTAATAGACCCCATTAAAGTACTGTTTTGAGTGTTTTAATAGCCACATTAAAGCACTAAAGTAGATAAAATTATTGAAATACTATCTATGTACAGCTGTGCGGCATAAATAAAAAATATTTTTAAATTATTTTATCCAACCAATATTTTCTCACAGACCAAATTTTCAATAACACTTACGTTTTATATTGCGATATTTTTAATCGCTAAAACAACATAACTTATTTTCAAGCTGAATTTGTAAAATGAATATATTTATTAAGATATGGACGTTTTATATTGAGCAACTGATTAATAACATTGAAAGGGTTATACTGTGATTGTGAAAGATATTAAAAGTGGACATGTATGAATATTACAATATTAAAATGAATAACAAGTACATAGTTTATTATTTAACGATCTGAACTATTAAAAACATTAATTTTGTGCAGCTGCTATGTAACAAAATTTATTATGTGTAGATGGTCCTACAAATTGTGTTGTAATATTGAACAGATACTAAAGATGCATAGAATATACTAAAAAAAATTGCCTATTTTGGTTCTGAAGCAAGTATAAAAATTCATGAAATATAACTTGTCAATACGGTAACATGTATTATTAAAGTAAAAATTAAATTAAAAAACAAGACAATAATATAACAAAGTGATATTGACGTATGATTTTGATATTTTCAGAAACGTTGTATGTAAATTTGATTGTACTGGTTAAGTGAAATCATTTTTCATTTATGGAAAATTTTTAGCAACAGATGACAAAAAGTTGACAAAGTACAACTTATCAATATCAATAATAAAACAGAATAGGAATTGTTACGTACACTTCTAGCATACGTAACAATGTCACCACTGCACATTACATCTGATGATTCAGATCATTGTCAAATAAGCTATATAGGCCAATGAAATGTATCTCATCAGCCAATAGAAAGTGTTATACATTATTATCCGTATACTTACTGTTACTATGAGCTTGTAATTCAGTTGTGCTAATGTATCGATCCTGATGTCACTTTAATATCTTGAGGGGCTCTAAAAATTGTCAGATAAGAAGCTATTCCATCTGTGATAGAATTTAACATCGTTCAGTTTGTAAATAAATTGTTATTAGTACCTTCACATTCTAAAATTAATTTGTCATTTTATTTTGTGGCAGTTACCTGATTTTGTGATATATAAGTTTATCTTTGTCCTTATAGTTAGTTTTAATGTACTCTAGAATAAATGTTATTCCGTATATTGTCAATATTCAAGTACTACAGATAATTTTTTTTAAATATTACTGTGTGGATACTGTAAGTGTGCAATTATTATCTAATATTTTATATCGTAAAAACTAACTGTACATTTATTTGACCATAATTTGTAAATTAGTTCAGTTTATGTGAATATTTGTAGAATTTTTTACGTAGATGCAAATAATACTTGTAAAACTTTTTGTTTTTGCAAAATATGATAGTCATCAATGTATAAGTGCCTATTGAGTTACTTATGACAAGATTTTATGGTTTTAGAAATTGCAATGCTCAAACAATATTAAGTTATTGACTTTTTTAATTTCTGCAACATTTTTCTTCACTCTACCTATTCAATAAATTGTGTATGTAGATTGCTATTTAAAAAATGCATAGTGAATCATTTTAACTAAAAGAATTTATGTGTGTTTGCATATACTCTCTACAACAGTGTAATAACTTTAGAACACTGGTAACTAAGATTTAGTAGAAACCTGGACGATATTAACAACTATCAATTGTACAACTAGATACATCTGGTTTATCAGTTACTTAAAAGTTAAATTAAATGAAATAAAGTAACTAGTGGCACATTCAGAGGCCGACTTTTAGACTTAGTACTAGTCGGATGAAGTATAATTTTATACATAGTAAACTAATTTGGTTTAATATTTTTTATTAACGTCTTAAAAGGTAGTACACATTAAAATATTGAAATTTGTAGTATATGTACCACACGATATTTGCTGTTGTATATTTAAAAATAAGTTATGAAAATATTTCATAATGTCGCATTTTTTTGTTTACAATAATTATTTCTGTTCAGTAAACGATACGCTACAGTACTGAGTCTGCTTTGTTAGTACAATCACTTAAGGACTCCGTACTGTCATTTTGAGTTTACCAAAATGAAAACGTTAAATTAATTACCATATATACTATCCATTCACAAAACGCTGTCAAGTTGGTACCTCCTTTAAATTCTGGTTTGGAACTTCTGCTTGCTGATTTTGGCAGCACTGAAATTTTTGCAATTTAAAAAGTGGACTTATATCACACTTTCTTGTAAAAACAATAATCTTCCAAATTCTTTAACTTTTGTGCATACACTTCAATTGCAATGGAACATAAACAAAAAAGGGTTTTGTTATTGAAAAGGAAAAAAATGGCTGTAGTTGGTTATTACAAGGAAAAACTAGAAGAAAATAGTTTTGACTTTTGACACATGTAACATAACCTTAACTTTAAATATTACTAGAAATCACTGGATCCGAAGTACATTCCCAAAAAACCTGTAATTTCCAGTTACACTTGACAAATATTTACAAAATTTGACATTGACATGAGTTTTGTGAATGGATAATAGGTACTTACAGTAGTTATAACTAAGGTGACCAGATTATTTTTATTTTATCCAAAAATCAAGCAAGCGATACAGTATGAAATAAAATGTACAGTGATTTTTGAAAAACTGAATTGCATCAGTCTATATCAAATTTGAGGTTAGTAGGTTAGGTTTTGTTTATCATTTGACACACACTGACGCAAAACTTAGCCCGCAAATCTCGAATTTGACATAGACTGACAATACACTTCAGTACTGTCAACTGATTCAGGCTATCCAGGGCCAGCTGCAATTCAATTTTTAAAAAATCACTGTACGTCATATATGTGATAAATAATTCTTTACAGTACTCATTTCCAATTCAAACTCATACTATAAAAACCATTTACCAGACATAACATAAGCAATTATTGCACTGTTTTACATGCTATGCCAGGGGCACCAGAAACAAAGCACACGAATTTTACAATGGTAGTGCTTTAGCAAAATTATTAATATTATTAAAAGTTAAAGACAGACGTTTTTGATGCCGTTAATATCAGAATACAGAAATGAGCAGGAATGACTGACACATGGTAATTTGATACAATAATTGTAACATTTGTATTGAAAAGAGTGTGAAAACCACATGCCTAACGTTTTTAACAAATAACTGCTAGTGAACATTTCTTTATTTTTCTATAACTTAAAAGAGCTTATGCTGTAAGTAATAAAGTTAATAAGAATTTAATTTGTAAACTGTCAAACATGGAATATTATAGCATACCTTTAAGCTGTTATAATATATGAAACTATTCCCATTATTCTTCATTGTTACTGGGAAAGCTTAAAAGTTTTAAATGTATTTCAAAGTACCTACGGACAAAAATATTTATTTCATGTGTAGTCTTCAAATACAGTGTGTCTCACAGAGTAACAGACAGGGAAATTACGAAAGCATCAACTATTGCTTTGTATGCATCGAGGTATACTATTGGTCAGAAATGAAAACAATGAGTATTTTTATGTTGGTGCTCCTATCGGATAGAAACTCTCTCTGATCATGACAAATCAGTCACTGTTACAAGCTACACATTTTTGTTGTAGTGTATTTTAACGGACTTTACAATCCATAAGTAAGTCGGTTATAACGAAGAGAAATGATACATTAAAAGATAACGAGCTTGATTAACCAACTTCACTTTGCTTTATCGTACATCAAACACGTACATAACCTTACTTTTCATGTGTAATTTTTATTTTGAAACTTGGGTACAGCCTATAACTCACTCAAAAACAGACGATGGTAAACTGTCAAGTGTACAGTTTGTTATGATGGTTAGTTTATTTAATGGTTTGACAAGAACAGAAAATGTCAACCACATGTACCTGAACTTAATTGCACACCAAAACAGATGATCTATCGATCTAACTAAATCGCGTTTTTGTCGTCAAAATCAAAGGCAACCACTACGCTTAATTTGAGCCAGCAAAGTTATAGGATTGAATTTACTTGACGCATACGATCGAAATTTCAAATTAATGGTTTACCTCGAATATTCAAGTGGATGGATATCTCCATCCGATAGAAGCCCCTAAATAAACGTACTCAATTTGAAATATTTTAGCTTTTGGCATTTCTGACCAATCACGCACCTCGAAGCCTACACAGCAATAGTTGATTGCACAGTAATTTTCCAATGTTAACTTGGCTATATCTGATAGTTGGTGAGACACATTGTACATTAATGATTAAAAAGTTATATTCAGATTATTTAAAAAAAAATAATTTTTTGTGATTGCTGACCGTGATGAACAGAGCCACAGGACCGTTACTTGTTAAGCAATTTTTAAAATTCAAACACCCAATGAAATGGTTCAAAGCCCGCTATACTTAACCTAACATTAAATAATAATTTTTAATTCAAAGTGCCTAAGAGCAACTATAATTTTTTTCTCTTTTTCTGCCTCCACAAATTTTTCTGAATACAATAACATGAGAATATAATACGTTTATTGACTCATCCCGAAGAACAAAAATAAGTTTCAAAACGTTTACACATGGCGCTGGCATCAAATCGCCCATGAGGTGGAATCAAGTAGGCCAAATACAGCACCCGTACAACTTTAACTGTGAAACATCTACTGCACCCACACTGCTTGATTGCAATTCATGGGTGATTTGATGCCAAGACGCTTTGTGAAAATTTCATAACTTTCATCCTACCTTTCCAGTTGCAATTTCTACAAAATTGAGCATCTACCTAAATTACGATATTTACACTCAAACTCATAATATGCGGTGCTTTGCCACCACCATGTGTAAAAATTTCGTAATTTTTTTTCCTTTTCTGTATGAATGAAATTCAGAAAAATTCAGTCCGAAACAATAAAAAAAATAGTTGCCTGTCGATGCTTAGGGGCATTTCGAATTAAAAATACTGTTTGCTAACAGGATATAGTGGGCTTTGAACCATTTAATTTCGTATTTGAATTTTCAAAATCGGATGACAAATAACGATCCTACATCTCTGGCCGTTTTTCATGCACCTCTCTGTGTGTTAGTTCTTTGTTTTTCTCGACCTTCGATTGTTGAAGTTGTTGATTATTATTTTGACATTGACAGTTTAATAATTTTCAATTGCATTCATATGGTAGAGGAACGTATATTGAGAGATTAAAAAAAAACTGATCCTCAGCGGACTGTGGAAATTCAAACGTATCAATAATATGTTGGTGGCACTGTAAGTCTATGTCAAATTCAAGGTTAGCAGGTTAGGTTTTGCGTCAGTCTGTGTCAAAACTGATGCAAAACCTAACCTGCTAACCTCTAATTTGACATAGACTCTGCCATCAACATATTATTCATTCGTTTGAATTTCTGCAGTCCGCTGAGGATCAGTTTATTTTTTGGATCTCTCGACAGAATTTGGTCGTGGAAAATGTGAACATAGGCAGTCCAATGAGCAAAAATAGTTTATGGGCTTTGTATGCGTTAGACAGAAATAGACTGATATGCAATTAACATCTACTATCCGCATAATGGAGGTGTTTTGTTTTCAGAAAACACTGAATTCTAGAATACTAGATTTTAAGTCATGTATATCATTTTACAAAGCTCATAAACTGTATATGTTTTTCTTGATAATCTATATGATAATATAAACATTTTCTTTTGGTCCTTCTTAAATTAAACATTTTAAGTGTAACCCCTGGCATAAAATCATATCGGTACGTTGATTGTAAATATTGTGGGTTTTGTATAAACAGTATTTGCTGTAGGACGTCTGGGAAAAGATTCCTTGGACGAGCTGTACCTAACAATTGCTATTAGAATTTCCATCATTTTAAACTCTGTAGATTTTTAACTTTCACAAGTAATTCTTACTTAATCCTGAACCTCTTGTAACGCCATGCGGTGTCGAGGTGACATATATTACCACACAATTTGAAATTTTTGTGAGTAATCATGAAGTGACAAAAGGAGTATGGCTACATAATGATAGTGCATTACCAGATGTTATAAAATCAGTTGTGAAAAATTCTAGATGATATATATCAGCATTCTGGTTTTTTTACTTAATTTATGTAGTGCCACCATTCACACTATTGTATTAAAACTAGGTTTAAATTTAAGCAAGGTAAGTTAGGATGATCAATGGTTATTATGTGTGCGTACAATTTCTATTAAATGTATGTATTCAGACACATAATACTCAAAGTAATTACTAAGAATACTAATTATGAAACACGAGAATCTGTTAAATAGATATCAGATTTAAAGAGATCTAGAAAAATCATAATAGTTCTCAAATTTCATAAGATTTTTTAATTTGTCTTCTACTTTTGTTATGTGAATGTAATGTAGCAGAAAGATTAATTATGTAATCATTATTGTCACTGAATTAGCTATTGATTAACTGGTAATCTCTAAAATTTCTTTCTGGCCTATTATTCATGATTTTTTTCCTGAAACGTTCGATATTTAAAATGTTTTAGTATGGCAAAATACACAAAACAAACATCATGAATTAATTAACAGAGTCACAGTAGAATTGGAACACTTTAATCTTGGCAAAGTTCTTGTAGGGCTTTGAACATATCATCAATATAGCAGATGATGTCTAAGGCACCTGGTACTTAGCACGTTTGGACTTTCTCCTAGATCACTGTAATTACAGCATACACCAGAATTTGAACCGTAAATGAAAAATCAAATCAAAGTGATTGTAATAAAAGCGGGTAACAGATAACCGTTTTTATTCACTTTTTATATATCATAATTAAATAAGAAAAAGTATCATAAAATTAATTGAAACAAATTTTATATAAATAAATATCGTTTAGTAAACGTGTTTACTATGCTATTATGAAAAACAATTATTGTATTTCTCCTTTTATGAAAACCTCACCATTTTGATAAAATTATAGTTGGATCGAGTACTACCGGGAGATCAAAAATGATTGACTTGTCCGCTCTCATAAAATATGCCTTTAGTAAAAACTATAATAACTAACTTCAAGTCAAATAACACTAGTTATTTAAATAGATTTATTCATTTATAATAAACAACTAGCTTTAAATATATCACAGTTGATGCTCGAAATGTGCACCACCATTGGCTATAGACAAATCTACTCTTCTTTTCAAGCTATTGAATATTCCATACACCTGTTCTTCGGTTACTCTTTGCACAGCACCTTCTATCGCTTATTTTAATTAGTCCAATATGTGCAATCGATTCTGGTAAATATTTTTAAATGACAGAATGCAAAGCAATTCAGAAGAGTAACATCTGGCGACCTTGCAAGAAAACGTCTTCCCCCGATAACTCTGTTATCATAATACGCTTCAATAAACTGAGAACCCACCTCCCATTTTCATCTCTATTTCCATTTTGGAGATACGATTGTAAAAGGAATGTATCCTCCTGAAGTGAAAATGGTTACAATAGACAGTTCTAACCTAAAAAGAAACATTTGGTAAAACCTTTCAATAATTAATAAAAAGTTAGAATCGACTTAATTTTTGTCACAAACGGATGCTAATGTTAGTTTTGAAAAAAAATACTTAGTGAAATGAAAGGAAAATTGAAATTCACAAATACAAACAAGCTGAAACTGACAGCTGATAAACAGCTAACTTTACTGCAGAAAC
The DNA here is from genome assembly GCA_940337035.1 of Agriotes lineatus. Taxonomy (NCBI): domain Eukaryota; kingdom Metazoa; phylum Arthropoda; class Insecta; order Coleoptera; family Elateridae; genus Agriotes; species Agriotes lineatus. The sequence continues at coordinate 155,240,092 of OW679194.1, forward strand.
TTGACGTAGATATTGATAACCTGCACGGAAGAGAGTTTTTTTTTGGTCAGTCTTTCTTGATCTCCCAGTACTTTCGATGCAGGAGTTTCAACCAACAACCACAGTAGAAGTAGAAGATAAATCGCACATGCCGATAAAAAAATTGGAAGTATGTATCTGTATAATACAGACACAAAAGATTGGGACAAGATTTTATTAAGCCTATTATAAATACTACCATAGAGAAGCATTTTATGTGATATTAGATCTCTTTTCATTCTGATAATACTTTTCATATATTTGGTGGAAGTGTTTGCTACATCTGTTTTGACAGTTAATTATAGTAATTTTTCTTGCTGCTTTCCTCGCCACTATTGCAAACATGTTCACACTTCTATAGTTCTTTAGTGTGTAAATAGTGTATACACATTTACTAACATTTGTATTTAACTGTACACTTCTTAATAAATTATATATTTTTAATAATAAAAACATTTTCTGCAGATGCCAATTTGTTCAAGCAATTTATTTTATTTTTCAACAATTTAGCCATTTTAGAACAACCATTTAGAAGAAAACATTAAGTATACATGCATTAGTGGTAGCTTTATTTTTATATATTTTACATTCAATATATACGCTAATGGCTATTTTTAAAGTTACGTTAACTTCAGTTTTGTATTGCAATTAATTACAAACGTAAAAAAAATACGGAACAAAAAGACATTTACTCATTTCCAACTTGATTTACCCTTTAGCAGACAACTTTACAACTACGTAATTACATTTAGAATGATGGCCCTTTTGTACGACTCTCATGCCAAGCTTTAGCAATAGTTCTCTTCATTTCGTCATCTCCTTGATCATACCTATAATAAATACATTTCTGATAAAATTGTAAAAAAATATGACTGTTAAATTATTTACGTTTTATAATTATGTCTTTTATCAATGATCCGAACAATAGTAATAGTTCAGAGATTGTTTTGTTTGACTCATGGCCTGCTGAATTGTGTGACAAACGTCACTTTATACGGCCTGGGCATATGTAAACTTTTGCGATTCTCCGCAGAGCGCTGCATACCCACGAGCGGGAATTTCAAATTTGCAATGTTACCATGTTCACTACGATGCAAATATTTAAACTAGCCGACGTTAGTTAAAATTTGACAATAATAACATAACCCTCCCGTGCCCGTCTTACGTTTGATTTTCTATTGTGTTTTTTGAATAATTTCCTGTTAATTTCCACGTTATTTTCTTAGTTACATTATATACGTTCACAGTTTAATTTGTTGATTAAGTTATCCGTTTTTAGTGTTCACGATTTGATTTAGAGTTGTTGAAACAGGAAGCGGTTCTGCATACTGTACGTATAAAAGATGTTGTATTGCAATATGCAAATATACAAATTGGGGAAGATACTATCATGAATGTCCCTCAATCAAATTTTCTAAAGGAAATGAAGAAAATTATGGTACTGACTACTGATCCTTCAAACAACGTACCTGCTAACAATTTCTATTTTCATTTAAATACAGATAAACAAGGAAAACTGCAAGAAAGAAGTTATTTTATTTGTAGTTTGTATTTTAAGAAAGTTGTTTGCGAGTAACGTCTGGGCAAAGACTATTAAGCACACTGTAGTGCATGCAGTTTCTTTGGTACATTTTTAATTACTTCATTTACAGATGGGTATCCAATAAAACCAAGAATTTTTACATTTTAATTTTTAAAATCTTACAACAGTGATTACACATAGACTACAACCTTACAATAGCATACAGAATAACCTACTTCATTACCATTACCACCTAGTAACATCTTCCAAATTTATAAGAATAATACGATTATCTGCGAATCTGTGAGCTATCCAAAAAATACCTGCCAGAAAATATTACTTTGTCTTCAACTACGAATTCTTGGAGCTCAAAACCTCTCTCAAGAACAATATTAAAACTGTAATCTCTAAGATGTATTACTTACACGGCACTGTAAATAGATTACACCATTCATATTTACATTAAGTTCAAAACAATAGGTCCTTATTTTACTGATACCTACTGCATTTGAGAAATCATTGTTAAAACACGTATTTGTCTTGACAGCCACTGTCATTTAAATGTCATAGTGGGTATGTAGCGCCAAAACGGCCAAAATTGGCATTTTCTCAGAAATGAAAACAACAATGAATTTCAAAAAAATGCCCAGGCCGTATAAAGTGACGTTTGTCACACAATTCAGCAGGTCGTGGTTTGACTATATGTATAGCGTGATCATCAACAACATTTCATGTCTAGATTGCTGTGACTCCGTATAAATATAAACATTGTTGTTCACCTGATACATATTTTGTATACTTACATGTTTTGCATTAAAGACATCAGACTATCTGAAGGATCTGATTTATCTGGATCCGTTGTGGGAAGTTTCTTTGATGCACTCGTACGTTTTTCAGTTTCCGTAACAAAATCCCATTTCTTTGGTTCCACCTTTGCAGCATTGATGATAACCATATCTAAAATATACCCGTGCAGTGACAGTTTAATTTGTATGCCTTAACAATGTTTATACTTGACTTGACTTTCCAATTGCTTTCTTCTGGGTTAATGTCCATTAATAAATTGTTTATTGTAAATATGTAATCCTTATTATCCAAATCTTTTACTTGCATTTCCAGTGATTTTCGTAAGAAGTTACAAGAAACAGCTTCTGCCGGGATCGATGTAGCATCTTTCAAAGTAATGTAAAACTTCATAAATTTCGAAGTCTGATCCCATGCTACAAATTACAACACTATCAGAGAGCGATTTAGAAATGAACATAAAGTGTAACTATAGTCCATTTACTTGACATCTGCACTGTCAAACTGACATCATGTTGGCACCACTGCTATTTTTCACATTTTAACAATTAAATTACTGTACAGTCTAATAAAAAACACATTATTTTTGAGGTATAGTCAAGAAATTTTTTTTAAATTTGACACTGACAGTGCAGATGTCGAGTAAATGGACTATATGCATTATACATTATTTTATGTCCTACCAGTACATTAATTGAAATTAATGACTCTATATTAAGGTATCTTAGATACAAAAATAACGCTCCAGGGCAATTATTTTCTTCATAAGAACACTAGAGTTATTATGAAAAATTAACAGTATTTGTTTCCATGGATACAACTTTATTATGCCCCACTGTCACAATGAAAATTAATGACAGCTGAGCTAATGTCACAAATCTAACTTAGATCAGCTAACTAGATCAATCTTAAATACTATATCATAGTAATTATATGAATTGAATATGAATATGAATTAGGTAAGAAAATTGGTAGGACATAAAACCTTGAAGGCACCACGGGCATTATGAGCTAAGAGCCCGCGATTGTTGTACACACCTCGGGCCAAAGGCCCTTGGTTAGTACACTAACAATCTTGGATTCTTATTTTACTCATAATGCCCTTGGTACCTTAATAACTATAATTCTGTAATTTAAAATTTCCATTTAATATAATACATGACATGTTTCTTATTATATTTCTATATCACAGTAAATTTTCCATTGCTATAAATGCAAAAGTCAGAAATATGAATAATTTTGATATCAATTCATATGCAGTAATGAAGAATATACATACAGTGTGTCCCAGGATTGATGTTACAAGAGGTGAGATGGTCTAAAAATTTTTGAATTTTATTTAAAGGTTCTGGGATTCGGTCCTGCTTGGTTTGAAAAGAATTTTAAGAATATTTTCAGTTTTTGAAAAACAAGTAGGCCTTGACAGGGAAGCTAAAATTATTTTATTTTCAGGTAAACTACCCTTTTTGTTTATGATACGGCAAAATTCTATTAAAGAAAGTTGTTCATAATGATAAATTATGGCCCTATACAAAATTTCAGAAAGATTTGTCAAATTAGGAAAAACCGCTATTTTTTAAATAATTTATTTTATTTTCAGGTAAACTACCCGTTTTGTTCATGATACGGTAAAATTTTATTAATAAAAGTTGTTTAGAATGAGAAATTATGACCCTATACAAAATTTCAGAAAGATCTGTTTACTTATAGGGCATTCAGTAAACACAAAAACATTTAAAGTTTTTTGAAGTTGGCATGTGCATATAATTGTTGTACTAGGGATTTTCTATTCTGTTTTGCAAAGGTTTCCACGCCTGTGTACAGGCAGATTTGATTTTAAAAATGACAATTAATATTTCTGATTGTCAGTGTCAAAGTAGATATGTTTTTAGAAATTCTCAAGGGGAATACCACAACAGGTGAAAATTTTTTGAGAATTTTTTTGTTCACATGCAAATTATTGCGTTTAAATTTCTCGAAACCAAAACTGCGTTAAAAATTCCACGAGACCGCGGGTCGAGTGGAATTTGAGCAGTTTTTGTTGAGAGAAATTTGCTATAATTTGCATGTTGACGAAAAATATTCTCTTAAAAATTTTTGTCTTGAGTGGTATTTGGAAAGATTATTCAACAATATGGGTAGATGACTTTTACCATGTTCGACAGCACACATTTTTAACATTTTCCACTATTAATTCAATACTGGAGCTCCCAACACGATTATTATGAGTTTTTAGAACGACGCTGATTTGCAAACTTTGACTTTGACGTTTTGGTGAAATGTCAGTCAAAGACTACTCACTAAATCGAAATCATTGAAAACAATTGGGCTCGCGTGAAAACACTGTGACATTAGGTGTTTTCAATGACAGTCAATTTTGATTGGCCGTTTCTGACAAATTGAACAATTTTCATTGGTTTGTTCATTATAGTGTTGAATAATCACCTGAAGTTTAATAAAATGTAATAAAAATGCGTATTAGTAAACACTACGTCAATTGTATCCAACACAGAATTTGTATAATATCTTAAAAGTTGTTATTTACAACATTTATGACAGATGGGAAGTAAATGTCATCGACATATAGAAATGGACCGCTAATGGACGACTGCGCAACTCTTTGAGTTAGAAAGAGAAAGAGCACACTTTAAGAACTATATTTTCTTTTCCTGCCGGCCTCCTATTGGCCGACAGAAAATGTTGCTTTTCCTGCCAGCCTTCTATTGGCCGACAGAAAATGACGTCACAGCGACAGGCTGGGCGCGCCGTACGCTACTGAGCGCCAACAAGGACAGAGCGTTCTCAAGTCATATGCGTTCTCTTTCTATCCCGTTTGGCTCGCGCAGCTCTGACTAGCGGTCCATTTCTATATGTCGATGGTAAATGTCACACCCTTAACCTATTTGTTTTAGTAAGATTTTCTAAGTACATTCCTAGACAAAGATACATTCAGGAAGTACACTCATGAAATTTTGGAAATCAAAGGCCACTTTGTGTTTTTATGTTTACTGAACAGACTATAGATTAAAACGTTATTTTTTAGATTAAACAAATTGCATTTATTAAAAATGACGGTTAAATCTAAGTCGACAGATCTTTCTGAAATTTTGTATATGGCCATAATTTCTCATTCTGAACAACTCTCCTTCATACAATTTTGCTGTATCATGAACAAAAAGGGTAGTTTACCTGAAAATAAAATAAAATTATTTAAAAAATAACGGTTTTTACTAATTCGACAGATCTTTCTGAAATTTTGTATAGGGCCATAATTTATCATTATGAACATCTTTCCTTAATAGAATTTTGCCGTATCATGAACAAAAAGGGTAGTTTACCTGAAAATAAAATAGTTTTCGCTTCCCTGTCAAGTAGGGTTTCCAGTCCCGGGACAGTCCCGGGATTCTACCGCGAAAACCGAGTCCCGGGACCACAGCCAGCCCAGGCGAAGTCCCGGGACCATGTCAACATGCGTGCGTATACTCGATATCAGAGAATTAGGACGGGTATTCACCGGCGTGCGGCGTATTACTCATGCCTCTTGCACATTCTGCATTATTTGCGTAGGCAGGAGTTATTGTTTTCGGTAGGTTAGAATTAAACCTGTGTGTTGTTGCAGCCACATTTGCATATCTTCTTCTATTTATGTATTTGTCTGTTTCTTTTGTTGGATTTAGACATATTTTACGCGTAGTCGTGTGCGTACGTAGGAACAGTAAGGTAACTAAATTACTAGAATTTTAAGATTATGTGCGAAGAAGCTAAAAATTTATATTTTTGGGTTCTAAATGTGTTCGTTATTTGTCTGCTAAAGCGTTGATTGATTCGAATGAATTCCGATTCGCAACTTACCTTCATTCTACATTAAAAAAATAACGATTTGAAGTCAATATGGCAACAATTTTATATATTGAAGATAAACAATTGACGAAATGTAAAGTTGTTCCTATAAAATTATCATAATCAGAGGCAGCTTGACGAAAGGATTACACAAGCACTTTGCAGTTCAAACAAAAGCAAAAGATGAAGAGCGACATACATTTTTAGTACTAGAAGAAAGCAATGAAGTTATAGACGAGCAGATTATCAGCACAGAAATACTTTATTTAACTTAACAACACTTGTTTTTCTTGGGAAATTGCATTCAGAAATTTCACCTGAACGCTATTTCCCTTTCGGGACTAGTCCCGGGACTTGAAATTTTGCTCGTAAGTCCCGAAAACACTTTAGGTCCCGGGACTTGGAAACCCTACTGTCAAGGCCTACTTGTTTTTCAAAAAATGAAAATATTCTTAAAATTCTTTTCAAACCAAGCAGGACCGAATCCCAGAACCTTAAAATAAAATTCAAAAATTTTTAGAACATCTCACCTCTTGTAACATCAATCCTGGGACACACTGTATATGAAGTGATAGTAATAGTTAATGTGATTTACAGTTTAGTTTTCTATAGGTAAGTGAAATATTGTTTTTTGCATAGCGATCGTGAAAGTTGTCTTTTTTTAACGAAAAATCGTACTGAAAGTTCCACTTTTTTTAACGCAAAAATCGTGAAAAAAAGTACACTTTTTTAACTATTTTATTGAAATGTCAATTTGACAGTTGTCAATTCCGAGGCCCTTTTTCACTAAATTTCGATCAAGATATCACTATGCAAAAAAACTACGTGTACAACACGTTTTGAAAGTCCTTTTTTTCATTCATTTACTTGATTAACTCGGGCTTTGCCCTCGTTATCAAACTGCAAATTCATGAAAAAAAGTATGACTTTCAAAAGTTGTACAAATTACTATTTTGCAATACCTGCATGGTAGTTGATCATTATTAACAAATTTTTGTAAGAGTAAGTTGAACTTACACTTACATTTATTAGTTACAGGGCTGTAACATTTACTGCGAGTCGACAGTGAAGTAAGTGAATATTGTTAATCTATTATGCTTTATATTTTTCATAACACCTACTTGTTATTTGTCAATAACAGAGCTGTCAACTTGACTGAAAAGTTCCCCATAACAGAACAGTAATATTTTAACATTGGCAATACTGAAATGTATAGTTAGTGACAATGTAAGTCTATGTCAAATTCGAGGTTAGCAGGTTAGGTTTTGCGTCAGTCTGTGTCAAAACTGACACAAAACCTAACCTACTAACATCGAATTTCACATAGACTTACAGTGTCACCAACAATACATTTGAGTATTGCCAAACGTAATTTTTTTCCATAGAGGACTCTGATAAGACGAATTTTCTAACATCTGTTACTATAGCTGTTTAACTTTTTCATTTAAATTTCTCTAAAATTTCAATTTTTGTAGGTGTTATGAAAAATATTCACCGACTTAAGGCCGTTATCGCATCTAACTAACTCGGATAAATTCATTAGCCTCGGCCACAAATTTATCCTCGTTTGTTAAATGCTTACTAACGGCCTTATGTTGTTAATAACTAGTTCAGTTCTAGGCTACCTAATTTATTAAAATATAAAAATGTTATTTTGACAGGTCATTGTCAATAGTTCAATTTTAACTTATTACTTTTCTTCGATTTTTACAGGTATTGCAAAAAATAATGTACCAACCCCAAACTGGAGGTAACTTTTCTGGCCTCGAATGCCTAGGAAACGTCGACCCTAAGGGTCTCGATTTCCCAAACTACTTTCTCGACCTGAAAACTGTCACAGTTCATGGTACATAATATACTATTTCTCGAATTATACAGGGTGTTCCTAAATAAGTACGGAAACTTTGACTAGTTTATTCTAGGAAAAAAGTTCTTGTGAAATGTCTAGAAATGTGTTTTAAAGGAGCTATAGCCCCGAGAAGGGTAAAGAAGAGAACACAATGCTATGAATACATTACGCTCCTGAAGTAACAAATTTCAATCGGTAGCTTTGTGTTTCTCACAAACTACTGTTCTCAGCAGTTCCTAACAAGAGCACCTTTTTTATGTGAAAAAGTCTGAGCATTTTGAATACCTAACTAAAACTGATGAAAATTTCGATTGTAAAAAGTTGCGATAAAAAAAATTCCCCTAACCATCCATAAACTACCCCTTCTGAATCTTATACCAACTTTTTTCAAGGTCTTCTAATTCAACATATAAAATTAAATAAAAAATAAATTTTTATTACTCTTCTCAGGGATGTAGCTTCCTTAAAATGCATTTTTGTAATACCTACTTGTTAAATATTTCTTTAAGGACTGTTTACTACTGCGTAAACAACCTCTTTACGGCCCGGCCGTAAAAAGTGTCCGTAAAGACCACGGCCTGCTAATTGTATGCCGAACGTCAAAGTGACGTTTGTCATATAAATCCAGCAGCAACCAAGCCTTCAACTCCACATAGAAGAAGGCGCAAAAGACTCCTATAACTCCTGAACATACGCTAAAATAACTTGCTCATTCACAATCTTAACGTCTTTAGGAATATCTTCATCATTTTCTACAGATGTCATAAGTTACGAGCTAGTTACAACTTAAAACTGCTTATAGCCATACACAAAATTAGAAATAAATGACATTTATAAACAACAGTTGCAACGTTCTACGCACTCTCAATCATTCTAAAACGTCATTACACAAACCTAGCGTTTTGATGAAAATAAATTAGAAAAATATAGATATGACCGAATTGTATGTAGGTATTACAAAAACTATTGTACAATACACGTCCGTTAGGGCCTTTACTGCCTCGCCAGTATTATTCGACTCGCTCTTCGAGCTCGTCTCACAAATTCTCTGGCTCGGCAGTAAAGGCTATCCTAACGGACTTCTACTGTAAAATACTATTCTGGACATACGTTCACAGGAACTTGTTTCTTAAGGACCATTTTTAAATGAAAAGGAATTTCTGGTAAAGTGAAGTTACAAGTCTAGTTGAAAGTAAATTGTAATTTTGTTTATCGGTTTCAGGATATTAAGTCATTGTTTACATATACAAAAGTAGGCTGATAACTAAGTCATAGCTGTATCTATACGGTAATAGTCCTTTACCGTACATGGCAACCATTATCATACTGCAACCGATCAACTATTGAGCATACCACAGATATTATAAATCATAACAGCTGTCTGTCATGCAGTCGTACCAATCTATTTAAAATGAACTGGAAACATAACCTCAAAAAATAGTTATATCCTGCGGGATTGCATGGTGTTTTTTCATACGAAATGAATACAGTAAATGTAAGAAATAGAAAGTGGAAGTATTATAAAATGCAGAATAAGGGTTTAGTTACAAGTGTCTATTAATTTTAGGAGAACAAATGAAACGTGTCATACTGTTTGGTTGATATTACGAACTTGCAAAAAATGCTCTTGCGTGAAGTTAGAACTTTTAACAAAAATTTGTGGAAAGTAGCGCATGTTCCGCTTTGCCATGCCAGTAAAATATTTCTTCTAGGAATGGACTTGTAACATCACTTTATCAGACATTTTTGTTCATGTAAATGGCTCTTTAGAACTGGATTAAATTTTTCACACACCCTGTACAATAGAGTATATAAAATAGATCTGACTTGTAAATGCTTAATGTTACATATTATTAATAAATAGTATTACCATAATTATGCAACTTAATCTGGTAACGTTTTGTCGAAGTTGCTGTTACCACAACAGGTTGGCTTGGCTGAACATTTGTTTGCTCCTGCTGCTGCTCGGATATTTCTGAATTTATCTTCCTAATTTCAATACTGAGAAGGTTTTTGACCCTTTGCCTTTTCGCTTGAGATTGCAGAAGTTCCAATTCCGCAATATCCTTCAGCAACTACAAGTATAAATAAATGGTTACTACTAGTGATGGCCATAACCGGACAATTTTCATAACCGAATTATTTGCATTCGAATGATATTAATAACCGAATGATTATTTGAATAATCATTCGAATAAATTTTGGCTCTCGATTCGTTTTGATTACGTCAGCCGGTTTACCGGTTCACCGTCATCTGCATCGACATCGTAACTTGCAGATAGCAGAGGAACCAAAACATAATATGTACGGTCGGCGCCTTAGAAATCGGGACACGTAATATGTTCTTCTAGTCTTTGGAGTCTTCTTGCTCCGGTTACTTCATTAATGTGAGATGGCATTTCATAATTGACAAACAATAAACAATCTGACGTAACCATTAAAACCATAATAACTGTAAAAACCCAGTTTATACACTTAAAAAATACATGCAAAATATATCATAATAGTGTGTAGTGCCCGATTTCTAAGGCGCCGACCGTACATTATGTGTTATGTATTGGAAATTAAGAGGTATTTATTAAGAAGTGTAGAAAGAAAGAAATATGCCGGACTGCTTGCTAATCGCAATAAAAACAGTGGTAAAACATTTATCTTTATCGATCGGGCGGGTTAAAGGCTCTTGTTTTGAACCTTTGGAGATGTAAGCAAATAAAAAATTGTTTTATAGCTTGATGAGTTTGCAGTTCTTAGGCGTTCAGGTTTCAGGTCCCCAGAATTTGATGATTTGATATTTTTTATGATAGGAGGTAGGTACGCGATAACCAAATGGTGTTTTCAGTACAGCCTGCTTTGTTTATGAGTTATGACGTATTTATATTTACAGAATTTTTAGCACTGCGTAGGTCGCTGAGATATGGCACGTAGTACCTTTGAATAGAGGTTTTATATTCAAAGCGTAGTACGTATCAGCATGAAGTTATTTTTCATTTGAATACTTGGAACGAAAACCTAGTTACATAGGTTATTTCAATAACCGGATAACCGGTTATTTTTCATTCGAATAAGCCCATCACTAGTTACTACCAAAAAGAAATCCTCGGGCTTAATTGTGTGTAACAGCTGAAAAAAAATTTTGCATTCTTGGTTAATTACCAAAAAAGTATCTGAATCCTACACATTACTTCTATCACATAGTGGCTTTCTGGAAATTTTAAGCATTTTTTCTACAGCCGTGATTTTAAACTGTTTCCAAGGGTCATATGCGGCGTGCTTTATGTTGTCTATACAACACGACATTCCATTTAAAGCACGGAGTACTTTAAGAGTTTATAAAACCTTATTTGTGAAGATTAAAAGTACAGTTATTATATTGGACCGATTTGTATGCGGAGCCCCAAGTGCCCGATTGGAGAGGAGCGGAGCCCGATGGCCCCCTTGGAGAGGGGCGGAGCCCCGAGGGCACCCTTGGAGAGGGGTGGAGCTCCAAGAGCCCCCTTGGAGAGGGGCCGAGCCCTGAGGGCCCCCTTGGAGAGGGGCCGAGCCCCGAGGGCCCGATTGGAGAGGGGCGGAGCCCGATGCCCCCCTTGGAGAGGGGCGGAGCCCCGAGAGCACCCTTGGAAAGGGGTGGAACTCCAAGAGCCCCCTTGGAGAGGGGCCGAGCCCCGAGGGCCCCCTTGGAGAGGAGCGGAGTCCCGAGGGCATTCAAGCTAACAAACTCCTCGGCTGTAGAAAAAATATTGAAGCCAACTCGTGTTTTACAGTTTAAAAATCTCGGTCGATCATAAAATTCTCGCTTTGCTCGAATTTTAACATGATCGACCTCGATTTTTAAACCCTCTGTAAAACACTAGTTGCCTTAATAGCTATTTATATAAACATTGCATTCTACTGCAAATTCATCACATATGGACAAACTAGCATAATAAAAAACATAACTTAATAGTATTTTATGCAAAAAGTTTATAAAGCATGTCTTTTTTTTTACACGTGGGAAATTTATACACACGAGCAAAGCAAGTGTTGCAAACCCGCAAGTAAAAAAATACGCTTTAAGCCGCATCCACATTAATAAATATTTACGTTGTGTGTTGTATTTGATGCAAATTTGTGCGTGTGCGTTGAAATTAATGTAGATGTGGACGGTTCGCCGAACACCAACGCACACAAATATTTTCGTGACGAACGACGCACGCTATCCATCGCCCAGTCGGTTTTTACTTGAACTTCAACAAGATTTGCGGCGCAACACTGTGCTGATGTAGACGTATGTTGGTAGTGCATATATGTGTTCGCGTTGTTTTAATTTTAATTTATTTTTAGGAATGAACTTTCTAACTTGTAGAAGGCAATTATTAATTAACCATATCTTATTACCTCATTATTAGTAAAAAAGAAATATGCAGCCTTATTATAATGCACCATTTAATTCCAAAAAATTAAAACAAACTCAATAATAAGAAAGACGTTACTAGATGACACAACTAGATCAATATAAAATGGCGGTAGCGGCTTGTTAACGGCATTAGCAATTGATAAAAGCACAGGACAATTCCGCAACGTTCTTCTATGTCATCAGTGGATTTTAAAAACCTCATTAATATGATTGGGCCAAAAATCGAGAGAATAGATTCAAAATGCCACTGATGTTTAGGATTCCACAACAATGTATGCTTCTGGTACTCTTGAATAAGTGCCAATGCATCTTCGTTGTTCCATGCCATCTTTTGTTATTCCTCTTTATTTCCACAAATGTTGCAAATGTAAAACTTACTAATAATAAGAGAATGCACAATGCGCCGCGCTGCAAACCGACAAACAGGCGGATCGCCGACACACAACGCACAACACACATATTTGTGAATTGAAAAATGATGCCCCTCCATTAAATTTCCGTCGAAAATAAGTGCGCTATATTTTGAAATACAACACACAAAGTAAATATTTATTAATGTCTACGCGGCTTTATAAACGAGTTTCACACATAATTAGTTATTTTTTTATTTCACACTTTTCAATAATGACATATTTTAGACATTAAAAAGGATTAAATAACAATTATTTATCAATGAAGTATTGCAAAAAAATTATGTAAATGTTAGCAAATTTACCCGCTACCTCTACTAAATTTTTGCTATAGTTTACATAACAACGGGTGTTCATTATTCAATTATTCCGGTCAAGTTGCCTTTAAAATATTAGTTGTATGAATAATATGTTGGTGGCACTGTAAGTCATTATGACAAGAGCTCACAATTATGTCAAATTCGAGGTTAGCAGGTTAGGTTTTGCGTCAGTTTGTGTCAAAGATATTTGGCCAGAATTAAAAAGAGGGTACGAAAAAAATTATATCTTGAACGGGGATGAGATGGGGTTGTTCTACAAAATGACGCCAGATAAGACTTGGAAATTTCACGGAAAAAAATGTGTTGGGGGGAAACAAAGTAAGGAACGCATGACAGTGTTTGTCTGTGCAAATATGACAGAGACTGAAAAGCAAAAATTATTCATTATAGGAAAATTGCTGAATCCAAAGTGTTTTAAAAATCGCAACACTTTGCCATAACGTATACAGCCAATAGAGAAGCATGGAGAAAGCCGCATGGGGCATGTTGGGTAAGCGCCAGGCTTGCATTAAGCAAGTCCTCGGTTCGAATCCTGCGAGGGTCGGAATGTTTCTGCAGCCTTGGCGATTGGAATCGAGTTCGGTGAGACCATTCACAGTTGAGCACCAAATTAACTGTGCTCTACTCAGAACCACAGACCTAAGAGATAGAGTAACAAGGTCAACACATCACCAAGCACCAAAGGCGCGCTCCAACTCTGTATCCCGAATCCGGGGCAAGTTGAGCATTGTACCGCCAGATGCCAGCGCATAAAGCACCAGCCTCTACACCGCAAGGTAAATGAGGTTACAGGTAATACATACAGAAAAACATGGGTAACATTAGAAATTTTTGAAAAACAAATGAGAGAGTGGGATCGTGAATTAGAAAAGAAAAATAGGAAAATTATGCTACTGGTTGATAATTGTCCGGCTCATCCTCGAATTGAAAATGTAAATGCCATTAAACTTACCTTTTTACCTTCTAACACTACTGCAACTTTACAACCCATGGACCAAGGGGTTATTCGCTGTCTGAAGTCACATTATAGAAAACTTATAATAACGCATTTTAACTTACTGTCTCGAGAATAAAACTAGATTTAAGGTTTCATTACTAGATGCTATAGTAATTATAAATACAGCCTGGCAAAGAGTGACCCCAAAAACTATCAAAAACTGTTTTCATCATGCTGGTCTTTATGATAGTACTTTTACTGATTTTGATGACGATGATGATCTCCCTTTGGTTCGATTGGCTTTAAAGTACAGATCCGACAACGATGATGACAATCTACCTCTGTCTATATGGGTTAAAAGAAACAATGTACTAAATGTATTCAATAATGACGAAGAAATAACAAATTATGCTGATATTGATAACGAATTAATAATTTGTGAGTTACCCAGTGATATTGAAATTATCTCGGAAAATCCTGAAGAATTAAATCACATGGACAGTGGTGATGAGGAAGAAGTAGAAGAACCACCAACAATATTAGAGGTATTTCAAGCATGTAATGTACTATCTAATTATGTTGCACTTTACGATACAGCAATCAAAATAAAAGAAGGGTTTAAATTATTGCGAACCAAAAGTGAATATGTTACAGAAAAATACGGTTCAAACAAAAATTACAGATTACGTGTGTTAATTAATAATTTTAATGTACATACATATGTATGTAATAGTGTTAGTATGTACTGTTCAATAAAAAATTACAAATTACTTTTTTTATTAAAACTGTTAATGTATGTTATAATAAAAATGATTATTATTTTCACCACATTGTAACTTTAAATAATAAATGGTTTCAAATGTGTGATTTTTCCATTTAATATTGTCCCTTCACGTTTGCTATAACCAAGTTCTACTGCACAGTCGCGAAATTAAAAATCCGGACACTTAAAATGATTCAGTGTATATCTTACTCTACTTTACTTATCACGTTACCTGATGAAATTAGTCAAAGTCAAAATAATTACTCGTATATGACAGCATGCCTCATTTAAGAGTCGAACAAAAAATGCAAGTAATTACACTCATTGAAGAAGGGTGGTCGGAAAGAAGAATAGCTGATAGATTTGCTGTGGGTAAAAGTACCATTCAAGATATAAACATTAAATGGCAGCAACGAGGAACTGTTGACAGAAGAATAGGTTCTGGGCGTAAATTTCTTTCGACCCCCCAACAAGACGAAAATCTTGTAGAATTTTTAAGGAATAACCCATTTGAAACCGCCGCAAGTGCAGTTCATGCAACCCATTTTCCTGGTTCTGTTCGTACTGCAAGAAATCGAATAAAGAATACCAGTGAACTAAGAAATCGAGCGGCTGAAAAACCATTCCTTACTTTGCAAAATAAGAAAGAAAGAGTTGGTTTTGCTCTACAGTTTTTACCACACAACATATATATATTTATAATATAAATATTCTTAATATAAGGCTTGCCATCTGAAAAAAAAACATTCATACAAGGCAAAATATAAAGGAAAAGATGTAAGCTTGCGTATGGTATCTATTACGAAACCCTGTTCTAAATGTAAAATGTAAAAGCTAAAACCTTATATATTCGATAGTGCTAACACAAATTGCTTTTGCTTTAACTGCAAAGAAGAATTTTAATTATTCTGTTCTGGTGCAACCTCAATGATAGTTATTTCCTAGTTATGGTTAATACTTGCATCTTTGAATATGTGACCATTCGTACATACCTCTTCCATTTCTTACGAAGCAAAAAGTCAATTTACAGCCAATCTCTTCGATTAGCTAAATCACAAATTGCCAAATTAATTGTATCAACACTACACTATTAAATTTGCTGTAGTTCGCACACTTTTTAGTGAGGTTAGGCGATAGATAAGATAATCGACGTTGCCAAACTTACCGCTAAAAGACTAATACCCCAGTATTCGCACTATCCTGGGAAAATAATAACTGAAAAATATACCGTGTGTTCAAAAAGAAATTACATAAGGCTTGGTCATGGAAACTAAAAGTAATGCAAACTGTAAACAGCAAGCTTTAGAATTCATTAACTGTCATGGCTGTTGTTGTTATTGTAATTTTATATTATACGCTGATATCGTGATTGAAAATTCTAAAGATTGCTGTCTCTAAAGCTTGCTGTTGACATTCGTTTTGCTTTCCATGGCCAACTCTTTTATAATTTCTTTTTGAACACATGGTATAATAGTATGAGCAAAAAGAAAGTTCATCAAAGATGTCATTGTATTAAGTCATGTGTATTATAACACCAGAAAATAATACCTAATCCTCGTCACTGACATTTTATAGGCAATAACTGACAGGGGCTAATATCACAACGTGATCATAACATTAGGTATTGTTCTGTGATTATAACGGTGATCAAGATTAGGATATAGTGATCAAGATCTCAGGGAATAAACGCAATATTTCCAAAGCGTGCTGAAGAAGAAGATCATAACCTCACTTTGTAACAAATGTCAAATGATGGCTTCATATTTTCTGCTGTTATAATACACGACTTCTAAATTCCAAATGCACCCTTGATGAACTTTCTTTTTGCTCATACGATATTTTAATAACATCTGTGATCTATGATTGTGGGAAACAACTTTTTAATGTTGCAAAAAGCATCAAATTAGCAATCTTATAGGAGGTATTTTTTAAAAGAATAAAAATTTACTTTGTCCAACTTTCGTAAGTTATTACTTTATAATTTACAATACTTACAAAGATGCAATACTTTACTTACAGTTACAGCTTAGAATTTTAAATTATTTTGACAACATAATATATTTTTTATTATTTCTCAAAATTCACCTCTCTAATCGTGTTTTTACATTTGTATTTTTAAGTAGGTTTTGATAAGTGATAAAGAATATAATTCGTTGAATTTTGAGCTAATCATCATCTCTTAAATTTAGAACATTGGCCAATAGGACCTTCTGCCATGTTGACGATATAACGACTCGCTATTATCGATTTGTTAGACGCTAATTTAGGTATTCCTTGTCAAATTAATTTAGAAATGTCAGTTGATTTTTCTACGTTATGTAGTGCGTTTTAAGCATCAAAAGCAACAAAAAGTGCGTAGGGGACAAACATTGACCATTACCATTGATTCTGAAGTAATAAAATACTATGATGCTCTTTCTGGTATATAGTTTAAATGATTATATTATCTCTCTAAATATAATTCGTAGTAGGTCTAATAATATATGTATAATTTTTAAATGAATATAATTTCGTTATACCAAAGTTATTTAACATCAAAATTCGTCAGTCGGCCTGTACATGGTAATTCATAAGCACCGGGTGCCTTAAAAAGAATTACATCTAGTGTGCTTTGAATTTCCCATAATACAATCCAAAATGTTACTTGAAATTGGCAAGACTGTAAGTCTATGTCAAGTTCGAGGTTAGCAGGTTATGTTTTGCGTCAGTTTGTACTGACCTCCCGCTAATAAAATTAAATTGGTGTATATAAAGCGACTTTAGTGTATACTGATCTCAATAAAAGTACGGTTGTCGCAAAAAAAATCGAATAAGTACATCTATTTTTTACCCACTGTAAACGCGACTTTTAGAATAACAGCTTAGTAACTTGTGAATTTAAATTAACTGTCACATTTTTCGCTGTCATCGAACGTCAAATAGTTATTTAAGCATCAAGGGAAGTAAGTAGCTTTTACCAGTCGAGAGCGAGTTTGCCAGCCCTCGCTCGCTTGGGCTGGCAAAGTTTGAGACTGGTTATAGATAGTTACTTCCCGAGCATGCTTATAATATTTTTCTCCATGCCCAACAATAATTTTAATAAAATATAAAATATTACAGTATAAACATGTTTATAAATTTCATTATTATATATAGGGGAGCGGAGGGTAATTGTGGACTTAAGGGCTAATAGTGGACATGCTTATTGTTTTTCTTTGAAACCATTAACATTAAAAAATTCAATTGTATTCAGGGAACTTACCTCGCTGTATGACTCCAAAAAGTACAACTTTAATTGAATAGACTTTACTGTTCAATCGGTAGATAAAAATACATTTTTTTTTGTTGTCCACTATTCCCCCCAGGGGGTAATAGCAGACTTACTCTGCCATTTGCTTCTTAATTCATTGTTCATTCATTGCGGATAATAAGGAACATGCCCTAAACGTACACAATTAACAGCTTTTTGTTTCATTTGAAACATAGTAAATTTAAAAAAGTTATGCATGTCTAAATAAACAAAGGCACCAAATTCACCACTAAATTAAATATTATTTTTTATAAAAAAACCTTATGAGCTGCATTTGTCTTAAAGAATAATTGTTTTAGACTTTTAGACATAGGTAATAAAGGTAAATATAAAACACAAAAAAAAACATTAAGTAGGTATATTCATTTGTATATTTGAAGGAAATTAAAACGTACAGTTTATACCTAATTTTTGGTTCGGGTAGTAAAGATTTTATTTGAATATATTCAATTATGTTTACATCGAATACTTGGGGGAATACATATGTATTTCGTTTTTCTTTGTGGTTTTGTAAACAACTGATTCGATACTGATCATTCAAATTTGAATCTAAAATTTGAGCAACAAATGTTTTAACACATTCCTTCTTTGTGCAATTGTATATGAATTCTACTAGAACAAAACTACCACGGTGCATGTTGTTTACTGTTACAGTTGCACAACCATTTATAACATTTTCTTCTACATCTTCATTTTCATCTTCACTGAACTCTTCTCCTTCAAACTCGCTTTCTAAAACCATTTCAGCTCCTGACGATTCAGATGAAGTTGATAGTTTACGGATTTTACGTTTTACTACTACTTTCTTCTTTTCGGTCGTCCTTTCATTTTTTCAGTCCCTTCCTTTAGCTGCTTTTTACCTTTATTCTTGGGTTTTTCATTTTCTTTATCTTCCATATCTTTTAAGTTGGACAGGTTTTCAGTTCATTTTGTCCTTATGAAATCTTCGAATTTTGATGGTCCTGCTACTGGTTCCACTGTAGGGTTTTGATCTGGTTCTGGGTTGTTAGTATTGACTTCTTGATCTCTGCTTTCTTACTTACGTACTTAACCGGCGTTACAATCCTTTGTGGATTTTAGCCTCTTGGATTATCATCCTCCATTGGACCCTGTTCCGTGCTATCCTTTTCCAATTGTCAATCTGAAGCACCCTTAGGTCCCGTTGCACTCCATCTATCCACCTCTCTCTCGGCCTGTCCCTGGGTCTTCCGTATTGCGGGTTCCATTCCATTAGCTTTTGACGCTTCTGTTATCGGCCATCCTTACCACGTGCCCCACCCATCTCAACCTCTGGGACTTGATAAAGTGCACTATGTCATCGTTCATTATGTTGTACAGCTCCGCGTTCGTTCTTCTACGCACCATCCCGTTAGCTTCTTGCACTGGGCCCCATATTTTCCGCATTATCGCTCTTTCTGCTGTTCGCAGTTTGTTTTGTTCATTTAGCGTTAAAGACCATGCTTTGCACCCATATGTCATAATTGGTCTAATCACAGATTTATAAATTTTCAATTCAGTAAATTGGACTTAAGTAGGTTTTTGTACATGAAGTAGCTTCTATTTCCAGCTTGGATCCTCCTAGATACCTCCTCTTCCATTCTGTTGTTTGCGTTTAATTGAGAACCTAGATACACAAATTGCCGCACCTCTTCAAACGTATATGATCCTATTACTAGGTCTTGCAGCTGGTACTCTTCCCTTGTTAATCTCAAGTATTTTGTTTTTTTCTCATTCACCTGTAGACCTACTTCTTTGGCGGCTTCGTCCAATTGCCTGAATGTGGCTTTCAGTTCCCCTAGGTTTCTGCTTGTTATCACTAAATCATCTGCGTATGCATATATCTGCACCATCCTTGATTTAATGTTACCAGATACGTTTAGCTTACGTATTACGGTTTCTAGGACCATGTTGAAAATCATTGTGGAAAGCGCATCGCCTTATCTGACTCCCGCATTTGTATTAAATACATCTGTGCATTCTTGCTGTATCAGCACTGTCGTTTTTGTATCTCGTAGGGTCATACACACTAGCTTTATTAGTTTATCAGGAATCTTCAGCGTTCTTAATATCTCTGCGATCCCACTTCTTCTAACCTTGTCGAATGCTTGCCTGAAGTCAATAAAAAGATTGTGCAGGTTGGTGTTGTGTTGCCTGGACTTCTCAGATATTTGTCTCATGGTAAAAATACTATCAGTCGTTGATTTGCCTGGCCTGAAACCATTTTGATAATCTCCCAAATGTTTTTCGGCGTACTTTAAGAGACGGTTGTAGAGCACACATGAGAGGATCTTATAGGCAACATTTAACAGGGTTATCCCTCGGTAATTATCGCATAGGTATTTATCACCCTTCTTAAAAAACGGCACTATTACGCCACACTTCCATCTCTCAGGCATTTTTTCTTCCGACCATATTAGCTGCATTAATTGGTGCAATTGTGTATGCAGTTCCTTGCCACCGTTTTTTATAAGTTCCCCCACGATTCCATCTAGACCTGCCGCTTTATTATTTTTTATTTTTTTAATGACACTGAACACTTCAACAAATGATGGTGTATCTTCTTCTCGTTGATCAGTCGTATTATCTTGCATCAGTCCTTCATTTTCTTCTTCTAGATCTTCGTCAGGATTCGCATCGTTGAGTAAACTTTGAAAATGCTCCTTCCATCTATTTATTACTTCGCCCTTCTCGGTTAGCAGTTCACCTCCTTTACTTTTACACCCTGACGTCTCTGATGGCCTACGTCTCGTAGTATTAGCTCTTACTTCTTTGTAAAACTGCCTTATGTTTTTATGCTGGCTGTGTTCCTCAATTTTCTGTATTTTTCGGTTATACATTTCTCTTTTTTTTTCGCCTACATATCTTCGTAGCTTCTTTTCTCAATGTCGTGTATTTGTTTCTGTCGTTCCTTAGTAATTTTTGTCTTGCTTTGTTTTTCTTTTCCACACTGTCCCTGCATTCTTGATCGAACCATCCTGATTCCTTGCTTTCTTTTCCTTTAAAACCTAAAACATCCTTTGCAGCATCTTGTATCGATTTGGCCGTTTTTTTCCAAAATTCTTCAATATTTTTAGAGGTCCTTTGTTCTGAAATGTTTTCTTTAATTTTGTTTTTGTATTCCTCCCTGATTTCTTTAGTATTCAGGTCCTCGGTATGTGCGCACGTCTTGTACTGCTGCCGCTCGCCTTTTGGAACATTGTACTACTAATTATTAAATTTTGCGCTGCAGCCAGGTTGCATAATCTGTACCCATTATTGTTACTGGTGTTATGGATTGTGTGTTTTCCAGCTACGTCTGCTATACTGTCCTCTTTACCTATCTGGGCATTAAAATCTCCCAGCAGAATCAAGGTATCATACTTAGGAACGCTATCGCATAATTGTTGTACTTTTTCGTAGAATTCTTCTTTCACGTCATCACTATCATCGTTTATTGGTGCGTGAACGTTTAATAAAGTTATATTATAATATTTACCTTTGACCCTTAGCTTGCTTATCCGTTCATTGATTGGTTGGAAAAGAAGTACATATTTCTCAACTCGTTTCTTAATTAAAAATCCTGTTCCGTGTTGTCCTTGCTTAACTGCACCGCTAAACATAATCGAGAAATTATTTTTATTCCATGTGCCTTGACCGCTCCATCGTATCTCTTGTAATGCTATTATGTCAATTTTGTATTTTTCCATTTCACCTGTGATCTCATACATTTTGCCTGTCTGTAATTCCAGCTTGCAAATTTTAATATGCTCTTCTCGACCATATTGCCATTAAGTACTAGTTTTTTGTTGGAGTAATTACCCTTATCGATTATCCTTGCCATTGCTGTGATCGTCTTCGCACTTCCGTCCTGCTGTCCAGCCGCTTTCACTTTTTTGAACTGGTTGGGGCTGCTTCCACCTCTTTCAGTGTCTTGTTCCTCATGTCCCATTTGTAATGCTTGCTATTGATCGTTAATTTTTGGTAGCCTACTCTTGTTTTGTTTCCCTTCTCTTCTTCCTCCTTAGCACGTTCTCTTATTTCCTTTTGTATGTTCCTTTCCAGAAATGTTAGGTCGCTGTTTACGTAAATACGTTCGTTTTTTAGGATTGTACTTTTCTTGAAAATTTTCATTTTTGTCTCCCAGTTTTCCAATTTTACTACCACTTTGTCCTTTCCTACTGTGTAAGTTTCTATTACGTCAGCTACATTCTGCAATTTTTCGAGCATTAGGTTTTTCACAGCTTTTGTTAGACCTTTTTTATCTTCGCCTTGTATTTTGACTCCTGAAATTACAATACTATTTCGTCTTTCATTACGTTCTTGCCTTTCTGATCTAAATTGCATTTCCTGTATAGTTTCTTCTAGTTCTTGTTTTTCTTTGCTAGCCTCGTGTTTCTCCTTCTCCCAGTTTTCTTTCACTTCTGTTAGTTCCTTCCGCATCACCCTCGTTTCTTCTTTATATGTTTTTAATTCCTCTTTCATCTCCTTATTGTTTTCTTGGATTTCTCTCCCAATTTCCTTATTTTCTTGCTTGACTTCTCTAATGTCATTTCTGATGGTTTCCGTAAGTTCTTTTAACTCGTCCATATTGTGCACCGTTTTTTCTCTCTGCGCTCCTTGTTTATGCACACTAACTGGGGGTCTAATAGTCAATTTTCTCTGTCTAAATACGGTGTTATCTTCCGGTGAGTCGCTGTTCGTAATCCTCTTCCGCTTTTCCATAAATTTAAAATTTGTGTTTTAGCCGCGCAATTTACGTTGTCGAGGTCAAGGTCGCACACCTGCTTTCATATCTCTTAAATTTTACAGGATCAAACCCTTCCTCAGGGAACTTGTTAAAATTTACTGAAAAAAGTCCGGTAGCTCTAAATCCAGAAATTAAATATTCCGATTTAAAAGTTTGTTCCCACATTATTTTAATTTTTTTAGAGAACTCCTCATTGGGCAATAATTTTCCAGGAAATTCTCTATTAAAGTCAATCATTAACCTGTTCCACATTGTCTTAATTGGTTTAAAAACACATTTATCAAGAGGTTGCATGTAATGAGATACATTGGGAGGTAACTTTATCAAGATGACCCCATTATCTATTGCAGATTTAGATAACTTATAACTGGTATGAACACTTGCACCGTCATATATCAGGATCGCTTTTTTACCACCCCTTTCTTCAATCGATTTTACAAAAGATAAGAAAGCATCTGTAAACCATGCATTGCAAAAATCTCAAAAATGACTAGTCTTATAAAGTGACACTTTCAAGATCAAACAGAGTCTTGACATGGCCCGCTTTCTTGACGATTTCAGGAAAAATTATGTTTTCCTAGTGTAAAATTGAGTTATAAGGTCACTAGATCAACACACTAAAGTGTAAGGTACCACCATTGGTGATTTTTTTATATCTATCCTTGTCGCACAATTTTCTCCAACTGGGGATAAAAACACAATCTAACCATACTATATGTCTATTGAATACTACTATATTGCTAGCGCCTGTAAGTGTGGAGGTCACAACGTAAGTGAAACAGACAACCAACCCTTTTACGTACTTGTTGAGCTGTGCGCAAGCGTCGTCCGCGCGGTAGGGAAGTGAACATCATGGTTAAAGGTCAAGTTTAAAATTCGCTTCTAAAGGTGACTTTGAATTGTCAGGCATGCACATGAGACGCGTAGTACTCAGAGTGAGATTGTGTCAGCGCCGTGTGCACTTCTGATCTAATTCGTTCAGACCACCAGGCAGTATACTTGCTGACGCTTCTAATAGTGGTTACTCCAAATATTTTGTTGGTTGCTTCCAATACTATTCTTTTCAATTGTCTCCACACTTCTTTTAAATCCATGTTATATTTATGGGTATTTTGCTATTTTTACCATTTCTATTGCAGTTTCTATTTCAAACTTTTTCAGGATTGCAGGGTCTCTCAACCTTTGGATTTTCATTTTTTTAATCAACAGTAGGGAATTAATTAATAATACGAAAATCGTTGTCGTAGACCATTTTAAAATATAAATAAAACTATAGATTTCGTCTTGATCCACTTATATTTTTATAAAAAAAATAGGGAATTTAATTGTTTTTCTGTAGTATGTTGGTGCAACCTTATTAGAGTTTGAACTAGGTAATGGTTGTTTCCTTTTCGTACCCTTCTTTTAATATCTTCCTATACTAAAGTACGTTCAAATAAAACCATTATCAGGTGGCCTTGTGTCAAACAGTAATTTTTGAAAGTAATGTCGTAATTTATTTTTTCTACTCCTTTATTAGTAAATTGCTCATTAAGCACTGTTTACTTGATTAGTAAATTCGTTGTTACAAACAGTGTTACGTAATGATAATGACTAACACGTAATTTTTTTTATTACGTTACAGTTAGCTTCTGTTGTTTGTACGAAGCGGTGTAGGGATGTGACTGCAGCCGCCTAATTTTTAAAATGGTGTGACAGATGATTTGACAGTTAATAAAATATTTCTTTTTCGTTTAACGAAATAAGTGTGACCGTAGAAAAAGTAGAGTACGCAACTCGGGCTATAGAGCAATTACACGCTCGTGGAATTACACACGCGCCGCTACGCGGCTTGTGCGTAACTTTTCCAACTCGCGTGTAATATGCTTCCTACAGCTCTCGTTGTGTAATATACTATTATGGATTGCGTATCCACACAACCTCACTTTCACAACTGACAACTCAAGTAGGCAAGCGCGTTGAATTCTGGGTAGAGCGATGTAATAATAGCTGCGTTCGTTAAGTACACTGCTGAGCGGAGCCTATGCAGATCGAGTTTTAGTCACGTGACTAGCGAGCATCGAATATTGGAAAGTATTTACCGAACGCTCAACTGTCACAAAATGTGCAAATGTCACATTAAAACGTAAATTTCATTGATTCATTCATTCATAATCTTTAGCCTCTTTTACTTTCGGTGTCGAGGACCATTCATATTCAAAGATTAAATAACGTTGCCGTTCATTTGTCACTGTTGTTACTTGTCATGCGCAAATCCTCTGTTTACTCGGTTGAAATACATAGAGCAAATCGAGGAACATCGAAACGCTCGCATCGGTACTTACCGAACGCCGGCAGATCTCGCTTGGCTTGCTCCGTATTTAACGAACGAGTTCGAGCAAACAGAGCTGTCGGAGATACCTTTCTGAATGCAGATAATTTGCGTATAAACACATAACCTCGCTTTGACAATTGACAACTCAAGTGACTCAGCACGCTGAATTCTGGTAGAGCGATGCAATAATCACCGACATGCTGTCATAAGACAAAATCTAGTTCAAAGCCCTCTCGAGAACTTTTTTTTTAACGCACATTATAATAAAATCTATTATGGATTTCTCCCCTCTGCTAGGTTGTGTCTGGTAAACTTATAAATATCTCAATGTTCAAATATTGTATATGTAATAATCAAATTATTAACTAGACATACATCTAGCAGCAGCTTAGCATTTTTAACTCAAAGCTGCTTCACCATGGTTTGCTACAGTATTCCGGATTGATCTACATCGTTGCCCACGCTTGCATTGAGGTTTCTCTTTATCTGCTGTGGTCTGTACGAAAATGGGCTCTCTTGTGCTGCTCTTTGCTTAGAACTGTAGCCTACTATTGTACTCCAGCTTTCCTGTGTATTAATTTTCAGTTCAATCAACAGAAATCTTTCTGATATAAATTCCCACGCTGTAATTTTTTCATCCCAATCCGATCAGATTACACAAGCCACTACTGCTACCATCCTTGCCCCCACGTTGCTCTACAAAATAATACTATATGATCAGGGTCAGCGGAAGACGTGGTGGGGGTATAGAGCATCCACCACTCGAAAAATTTCCAGGTAGTGGATCCACCACCCGAAATTTGAAGTTCCTATCGCATGTATAAGTAAAGTGATCACGAACCCTCGCAGGACAGAACATGTAAACCTGGAATGATAATTATGACTCTGAAGTGAATGCAATATGAAAGAGACACGACAAAAGATGTATTTCTTTCCTCTTCGGATGAAAAGCTTCTTATTGTCTATTTTCAGCCCATTCGTCTGTTCGTCTGTGTGACATGCGCTTTAACACAACTTTCCGCTTTCTCTCTCTACCTATCCTTGTCGCACCCACAGCATTATGTTCGCTGCTTGAATAGGCTATTATCCTTCAAGAATGCAGCCCGGCTTTCATTTGTACCAATACACGGGAACAACCCCCACCACAGTTACTCAAAAAGGAGCGGGAGAAAAGCCGAAAATTTAAGAGATGTAGTGAATTTCCTACAGGAAAAGCAAATTATTAATGACAATCCCGGAATCTTCATGCACCAACGAAAGAAGTTTTTCAATGATCCGGAGATTAAAAAATTATTTACGAAGAACCATGTTACAAAGTCGGTTGAATCATATAGCAATGTTACACAATTACTCAGATATAAATTTAGCTGATACTTTAGATATAGAAAAATTAATGGACAAATTTATTTCGAGAAATTCGAAACGTTCCAGTGTATTTGCGTTAAATAAAAAACTAAATTCGTAAAAGCTTATTTTGTGTGTATTATTTATACATAATTGTTTATAATAATTATTGTTTTTATGTATTGATTAATACAATTACGAATTTTATAAAAATATCAGCCACTGGCAGGCAATTATATTACCCCTCCCCCTCTCCTTTGTTCCCCCTCTCCTGTGTTCCCCCTCTTCTCTGTTCCCCCTCTCCTCCTACCCACCACCCAGGTTAAACCTGTTTCGCCAGCCCTGTATATGATTATGATTATTATTCGTTTTGAAACACCCATGCTCCTTTTTCTTCATTTCAGACAATTTCAGTATTTTAATCTTTGTTATTCGAATTCTTAGTCCAACTCAATTTTCTTTCCCTACCATACCTCTCACTTTCCATGCAACAATTAAAACCGAATTTTTATTTTCCTTTATCTTAGATTCCAATTCATTTTTGCTTTTAGAATTAGCCTTTTTATGCTAGTCAACATGTAGATCAAATTTGGTTTAGCTGATGCTAGCTGTTTTTTGGTTTTGGTGTCGGCTTCACATCTTCCTCTCTCCTTTTTCTTATAGAGCTGCTGAATTGATTCCTTAATTTTCTCTTCTTGACTGTCCCATTTGTATCGGTCATCACCTTTGATTTCGTTCTTCCAGACCAGTAACGTGTAATTTCAAAGGCAAAATACACTTTTTGTTTCAAAACAGTTACTGAAAATTTACATCATAAAAACTAATGAAGCAATTGTAATTTCTTGTTCCATCCCTCTCCCTCTTTTAAGATTAGGCGGTTATCGCTCAGCAGAACAGTTAATTGGACTAGCTGATTAGCAAGATGCTAATAGTGAGAATGAAGAAGCTTTTAAGATCTATACATTACCCATTTTCTGTGACATCAGAAATAACAAAACATAGTATTAAAAACGTATGTCTTAAATTATACATTGCAGATAGTTCGCATCAGCAGGAAATTGACATATATGACATTCCCAATGTTAAATCGATGGTATGTTGGCAGTACTGCTATTTCTAATTGAGTAATTTTTAGTTTATCGTATTGGTGCTACTTGCAAGCTCTTATCAGTCACACATTTTAAATTTCTAAAATTAAATATTGTCAATTTATTTACAAAGGTTTCTTCTAATGAAGCATGTAGAAGAGTGGAGATGCACAATTAAACTTACTTGATTGTCTGATTCACCCACTATTTTCATTCAAACAAATATCTAAACTACAACCTTAATTTACTTTTTTGACATTTTCGTAACTTAATTGCTGTAGCTACAGTCTGAAAAACGCATTATTTTAGTACAGTCAAGAACTAGTTACAGGTTACAGAATCTAGAATGAGACGCAGTGAAAATCGGAACTAATGTTAGAATCTAGTAATTTCCAAGTTTCGTATTGGTAACATTTTCACATCTATCATATTGACATTGAATTGTTAACCTTATTTAAGCTAAATGACACAATAAATCAGAGGCGTATGCAACATTGCGGTATGGTGTATTATCAGTTCTTGAATGTTAAAAGGATTGTGGAAATAATGGTGTTAAGTTGAACAACCAGGCTCTGCTAAACTTTCTGTCCCAGCAACAGCAATTTTCACACTTTAAAACACAAAGAATCTGTCATATGACGTTAGTCACTGCACAAACGAAATCCCTCTACCCACCATTACTGATTACTTGTGATTTAAAATGTAACCAAACTTTGTATGTTTGACAACTTTACACATATTGCCAATTCATCAAATATGATCACAGTGCCTTTCATGACCTACCTTGAGAGTCAATCTAGTTTCTGTGACCTGTACTTAAGTCACTTGAAGAATTAAAATAGAATACGTCGGATGGATCATCGTCATTAGTACTTCTTTGGTCAATATTAGAAGTTATAATAATAATAATGTAAACTTTATTTAGCAAACTTGCTATACAAACATCAAACACAAAAAAATAAAATAAATAAACAGTTCATTTTTAACACCTATTATAATTATGCTATTGTAAAAATATTTCCCTTAATTTTAATTTGAACATATTTACATTCGTACTATTTTTAACTGCAAGCGGTAACTTATTATATTCTATCCATGCTTTAAAAAATATTGAATTTTGGCTCTTTTTATATTTTTTATGTTGTAGTACAAAGTTTCTTTTATTTCTTGTATTATATTCATGAAACTGATGAAATTCTTGTATTACAGTATCAAAATATACCGGCATTAAGCCGCATTTAACCTTATGAATGAAAATAAGAGCTTTCATTTCACAAAATTTATTAACATTAATCCAATTTAATGATTTCAACATAAAATCAATGCTTGTATATTTATTGCACTTCAATATAACTCGCATTGCACGATTTTGCAATAATTGCAGTCTATCTATATCCCCTCTCCTAGCCAAGTACAGTATTGTGCCGGCATAATGGAAATGAGGTAGAATTATACAATTATATACTGCCTCTCTTGCCCGTATACTTAAAAAATCGCTAGATCTATTAAGTACCCCTAACTTTTTTGATATTTTCTTACACGTATAATCTATATGTTCACCAAAAATTAACTTATCATCTACTATTATATCTAGATATTTGAAAGAATTTACTATTTCTATATTTAAATCTTCAATTGTTATGCTGAAGCCCTCATTTTTCCATTCTGTTTTTTGTGCTTCTTTGCCTATCGTCATTGCCTTAGTTTTGTCAGTATTAAGTTTTAATTTGTTTGATTCTAACCATTTAGTTATATTTTCCAGGTCTTCATTAAGTTTGCTTTGTACTTCCTTTGCATTCGTGCCCGCAATGTATAAGATAGTATCGTCTGCAAAGAGGTGAAACTTGCAATGTTTGATTACATTATCTATGTCATTTATATACAATATGAACAGTAGAGGTCCTAGGATGCTTCCTTGAGGTACTCCACAGTTCACCTGTACATACTCCGACTGTATTTCTCCACATCTAACATTCTGTTGTCTATCTGACAGATAATCCTTAAACCAACGCAGTACTGTGCCACCAATTCCATAATTTTCCAATTTATTTATCAGTCTGTCTCTATCTATTGTCTCGAAAGCTCTTTTGAAGTCCAAAAATACAGTAACGGTGACCAGATCATTATCATTATTGTTCATCCAGTCATTCAATATGTATTGAAACGCAGCTTCACAACTATAATTTTGTCTAAACCCCGATTGATATTTGGTAAGGATATCATTCAATACTACGTAATTTAATAATTGTTTATAAACTATTTTTTCTAATATTTTTGCTGTGGCAGGAGGCGTGTTGACAGGTCTAAATTGCTCTGCTTTTTGAGTGTTGAGTACTTTTCTCAGAGGTATTATTGTGGTCTTTTTAAGATTTTTTGGGACCACACCACTTTCCAGTGAACTATTAATTAAATTTATTAGGGGGTTTGACACTTCATCAAATACTATTTTAAAAATTTCTATTGTAACTTCATCAGGACTTCCTTTATTAGGTAGAGTAAAGATTACTTTTCTTATTTCTTCCACACTTATTAATGTAAATTCCTGAAATTTGGCGATTCTATTTATCATTTCTAAAGCATCATACCTCACTGGTATGCTTTGTGTAATTTCATTAATACTGTCAACAAAGTAGTTATTAAATTTTCGTGCAATTTCAGTCATATCCTTGTAAAGAGTACCATTAAATTCTATTTGTTTATAAGGCTCTATATGCTTATTAGAAACTATACTCTTTAGCGTTTTCCACATTAATTTCGGATCATGTTTATTTTGATCTACTACTAGTTCATAATATTCTCGTTTAGCGTTTCTCATTTCAGCTACAACTACATTCGCAATGTTTTATAATATCCCATGCATCTCCAATTGCTTTTCTAACATGATTGACATAGTTCCTCCAGTTGTCAATAGTAACCTCAGTAAGTACACTATTACAAAGGCGAATAGTTAATTATGGTTTTGAATTTGGGAATATTATTAACTAATCATATTTTCGTTTGCACTACGACCAAACCATTTCTACGAATATCGTTCTAAATAGAATATTATTCATACCAAGGCATGCTTGACCTATCTGACATTTCTCCTCTTCGAAGAAGTTTCTAACGTTTTTAAAATAAAATTTTGGGCTTGCTCATTATAGCGCAGCAGTTTTAGTATAATTTTGAACAAATGTCACATTGACAGTATTATAAAATAAGCACTATTTAAAGCCGACCTGACCAAAACTTGCAGATTTATTTGTTTCGTCCAGTTCCTTATAGTTATATAAATATAGAAAATTATTGCGTCACAGAAAAAGGGTAATGTGTAGACTTTACATATTAGTTGCCTGTATGCTGAAACACAAATGACAATTTGATACAAACTATTATTAGTTATATCAATAAATTTACAGTTAATATTCAATATTACCATTATTTTTCTAAATACAAAAGTTGATTCTACAGAAAATATTGCCCTAAACTCTGCAAAGTCTCTGCATTATTCCTAATTAAGAAATTTGACAATTGAGAAAAGATTAAATCAACAATTAAAAATTAGGGTCTATAGTAGGTAGGTGGTAAGGTCCATTGTCGGCACAAGGGTATTAACCCTCCAGTACCCGCAGAAAATTCTAAGACAGCAGTACCCGCACCGATCTCACAGTCCGACAATTCTCTGCCACTTCCATAAAAATAATGAGATATCTTATGGCATTAGTTTCTTGTTCACTAACGTCTTCATAATCAGATATTTCCTGTTCAGTGTCACTGTTCATTTCCCTAGTTTCCAATAAATCATCTTCCTCAGATGATGGCATGCCATCATAAAACGCGTTGTCGACATCCTCCTCCGTTATTATATTGTTAGGCCTTTTTAAATTAAAATCTGGGCGATCTTCCAAGGAAACAAAAATTAGGTACACTTAGGTGCAAATGCTGGCCGCTAGCTCAGCGTTTTTGAAGGCGTGTAGTTCTTAAGAACGAAAGTGAAACGGTAGAACAATAATTAACTGAAAGCCCAGAGCGCCAACAATTTTTGAAATAACGGTGAA
>OW679194.1:155271845-155529345 GCA_940337035.1 Agriotes lineatus
GTTTGTCGCGCATTTTTGTCACCGGCCACATTTCAGCACGCTTACGCTCTAAGTTTGTTGATTTTTTCTAAAGTTATATTGGTGCTTTGGCGGGCCGCCCAAAAAGTTGCAAAGGGCCGCATGCGGCCCGCGGGCCGCAGGTTGCCGACCCCTGCTTTAGAATATTTTAATGCTTATAGTAATGTAGTTTCTTAATGTTACCTAGGGTCTCTAAATGACATTGACAAATTAGGCAGCTCTGTTAGTTAACTGGGTCAGATAGAGGACCTTCAGGGCCGATTTTAGATATTTGCGGACCCTAGACGAGAGAGTCAAACATGGGGTTTAGTGGTGGCATGCTTTTAAATGACAGCGCGGCCCATTTCACTTTCACCAAACATATATTACACGTGAATTCCCGAAGCAAATAAAGATAAAAGCCAGCTGAAGAAAATACATATATTTTTCCACGATTGGGAGTAAAAATCAGTTTCTAGATTGGTTATAAAAATTGTGGCAGAATTTTCATTTTAAAGCATATATTCATTATAAAAAATATATAAGATGTATGTTGGTACTTATAATACAATTCAAAGCCTACTAAATATTGCAGCATAATTCCAATTGACTGGAACGCTTTATGAAAATAATTGTTTCTACTATAGGTCGTGGACAAAATAATATATACAAGGCAGGAGTGAACGCCATTTTTCCCTCTGTGTATTTGTAGCCCGGGGGCTTCGCCCTTGGGATTTAAACTTACACTTCGAACAAAATCATGCTTTACTCTTTTTTTCTGTATAATGTACTATGTAATTGTTTAAAAAAGTCATTTTAATAGGAACAGTATAAAAATTCTAAATGGGTTTACACCGAACTTCCCTCGCGCGAATTAGATCAATTTACAAATTTTAAAAAATGTATCCCGCTGGGGTTTGAACCCGCCGCATCTGCATAGCGATCGTAACCGCACCTGCGTAGCAATCGACTGCATCGAAAAGTCGAACTGCGCCATTGAGCCTAATTGAAATGAGTGCGACGCGCGCTTCTATTTAAGGGAACGGTCTTACTGTTGAAACGTTTTGACCCTTTTGTGACATTATCCTGTATCTATTGAGTCCTATTTTTGACAAGTGTAAAGCCTGACCTATGTGAAAAAATTATTACTTCCTTCTATTTTAAAATAAACGCAAAAATAAACAAAGTGTTATTTTTTAAGGTGCTCACCTTGTATATGTTTGTCTGATATTTTCCCGGTTTCATTCCAGGTATATATATATATAATGTGTATGCAAAATATTATCTTCCTTCGACAAATAGTTTTTGAGTTATACCGCCAACAGACAGACGGAATTGAGAAAACCTGTTTTTCGTCATCTAGAGACCCTGAAACCTGAAGAAATCTCGGAAGGTAATTTTTTCGTGATTACAATACTTCCTTCGTCTTTCAGACGATGGAAGTAAAAAGTAACAAAATGAAAATAAATTACAAGTAATAAACAATCCTTTATCTAATAGACGTGTCTGTCTGGGACGCTGTTTTGTCCGGGACGCTGTTTCAGCAGCCAAACCGTAAGAGATAGAGAAAAAAGTTATGAAAGTTATATGTTTGAAATGGTCATGTCAGCCCAGGAACCGAATTTTAGTCACGTGACACTTCCGGTTTTCGAGAAATCACGTGATTTCCGTCTGTCCGGGACGCTGTTTTGTCCGGGACGCTGTTTCAGCAGCCAAACCGTAAGAGATAGAGAAAAAAGTTATGTCAGGTCAGGAACCGAATTTCAGTCACGTGACACTTCCGGTTTTCGAGAAATCACGTGATTTCCGTCCGTCCGTGACGCTGGTCCGTCCGGGACGGTCTTTTTTGTTATATTAAATGAGACATTTGTCTCACTGGACTGCTAGTACCTAACTAATAAAGGAAATATAGTTTTTTTTTCTAGAATTTAATTCAGTGAAATCGTTTAATATCTCGTCATAATTCAAAGACGCATTGCTTCTGCTTCTATCTGAATTATGGATAACGTTAACGCTCTATCCAATACAGTTTGGTAGATATAATTTTTAAGTTTTAAAAGTGAGACATATTTTTCTAGAAGCATTACAAATCGACATAGTAAAATATACTCTTAAAACATTTCTACATTGGGAAGTTTAGAAATAATAATATTTTTTATTATAAATTTTACATTTCATAACGCGAGTTTAAAGAATTCCTCGTAGGGCTGTCAATATTCTGAAAGGCCTGACGAAGACACTGGTGTGCATTTATGTCCAGTTGACAGAGTCGAAATTAAACAATTTGTACGTGTAATCACAACTTAAAATATTAATAAGTGTGCTAGAGTAGCCAATAAAACAATATTGCATCATACACAATTACGTCTTAACTTTTTATATGTATAAATAACATAAGTTGTCAGAAAACAAATAAAACAGTCATTTTTTTAATTCTTCAATATATTTTTTCCATCTTAAATGGTTATCTGTAATTATTACTAAATACTTTTATGTTAAATTACTTTTTCTACTCCTGTAACTAAAATGCCATTTAACATACTAACATACACGTCGCTAAGTGACCTTTTAATCATGCCTTCATAACCTATGACTAAAGAGCCTCTTAGTCATGAGCTGAAGTTAGCAACGATGTTTTAGTCATGGGGTGAAGTTAGGTTCAAATAGTATTTGCTTTATTAGCCACAGCCAAAACTAAAATCAAGGTAGTTTTCAACCGTCACTTTGACGTTTGTCAAGCATAATTTAACCTAATATAATAGATGTCAAAATTTTAATGAAATAATATGATGTTATATTCTCTAAATTTGTGGTCGTAGAAAAAGTATAGTATGCAACTCGTTTTATAAACTTATTAATCACTCATTTTATTAAACACTCGCTCCGCTGCGCTTCGCTCGTGATTAATAAAACTCGTGACTAAAATGACGTTTATAAAACTTGATACATAATATACTATTATCTATCCTTGATGTTAAAGTGCTACTTTATCTACCCTTGCTGTTAAAGTAAAACTTGACCTTTTGTTTTGAGTTGATAAAAGCACACTTTAACATGTGCTATAGAAAAAAAGTGATTTTATTGCTCGTTGTTCGCTGATGCTCTTACTCAAACCAGCCATACTTGTTCAATAAAACTTCACTGTTGTAAACTAGTTGCGTAATGTAGTATTTTAAGTTAACGTCCTTGAGATTTTTAAAACCTTTTGCTTTAATTTGTGCATAACATATATTGCATTCATATTTTTTTTCGTAATCCATTTTTTCGGTTTTTTTTTAATTTGTTTTAACTGTTTCGTCTTTTAATAATCGATTTTTAGTTATTTAATAAACGATATATGTTCAATATACTTATCCAGTTATCCTTGTCAAAGATTTTAATAGTCCTATTTGCCTGTGTGTTACCTTCAATGCTTCCTCCTTTCCTAACAGAAACAGTTGATAGTGTAGCATAATGATCTGTGATATTCGTTATTAATATGATCTCATTGTGTAATATAAAAATTGTAAATAAATTACATAACCGCTAAAAAAGTTCTTTAATATTGATTCTTTAATCTATTGTGTATATCTATTTGTGTATAGTATTTCATTAAGAAGACTATTATTTATAGATCTACTATGTATTTACATTGACAGTGATTGGAGTTATAATCAACATCAGACATGCAGA
Organism: Agriotes lineatus; assembly: GCA_940337035.1. Lineage (NCBI taxonomy): Eukaryota > Metazoa > Arthropoda > Insecta > Coleoptera > Elateridae > Agriotes > Agriotes lineatus. The sequence continues at coordinate 155,275,515 of OW679194.1, forward strand.
GTGATCAAAGAAGAAGTATGTACATCTGTGCCGCTACATTTTTATTGTTCTCAAACTAGACAAAGCTAGTTCAAGAACAATAAAGACGCATATAATACATAAATTAATATTTTATTTATCCCGCCCTAAAACAAATATTCTACTAAATTCAGCGATATACCGAATGTGCAGCCTGAGCAACAGATTCGCCGGAAAACTGGATTTTTACATGCCTTCTGTTGAAAAGTTTAGCCGAATATATTTCACATTATTTTAATAGTTATTTACTATACAAGTGGGATAAGAGGATCATTAATATACGTGTGTATAAGTTACAAACGAGTGAGTAGTACGTGTTAAGCTATTAAAAAAGCCTCAAAAACGTTTAAAAAAGCGTTAACTTAAGCAAAAAAGCATAAACTCTTACAAAAAAGCTTTATTATAAAAAACGTCATAAATGAAAAAGACTATTCATTCATTTAACTAATAACAGTAATTCTGAAGAACAAGCATGTAATGTGACACTAAAAATATCAAATGCAAACACAATTCATAGAAAAACTGTAAATGTAACACAAAAAATAAAATAGAAAACTTGGGCACTAAAAAATTAGTCTTTCAGAAAACTATTAGTTATTAAATATTGTTCTAAATGCTCCATTGTTAAATTTAGTCGCCTTTCACTTAAAATGTTCTTATATGTAAAAAAAACTTCTTTCTATGTCAACATTAGTTATTGAAGCATATTTTAAATTTACTACAATAGTCGGATCAATCTCAAAGTCTTCTGCAATTTCGCCTGCCAAAATTGTGGAAATTTTATGGCCTTCTTTTTTGGAAAAAAACCTTCTTACATTTAGAAAGAACTATTTGACCAATTCGCCCAGGTACTGCACAAACAGCATCTTTGAAATTATTAACAAAAACTTTTTTCGCAAGGTGCTTTGATCGGAAACGTGCATGTGAAAATATTTATCCAGGAACATTTTGAAGGAACTATTTTGTCATTTTTTCAGTGGTATGTTAGGTTTTACAAAGATCCAAATTAAACTGTGCTTGTGCCCTGAAGTAGATGCAAACGAAGTCACAATTGTCTGTTGTTTTGGCTAATTTTTATACTTCTTTAATTGTTTTTGATGCAAAGTGGTTTTTACATGTGGAATGGCCTATTTTTTTGTGGCACTGAATCTAGAATTTTAGTACTTAAATAATTTTACAGAAGTTTGTAAACTCTTACCATCTTAATGCAAGCTTTACAAATTAATTTATTGTTTTTATATTTTCATTCATTATAGTCTCTGACATAAAGGATGATAGGCGTATAACTATCCCCAGATCTGTCGTATTGCTCTTGTTTGTATTTTGAATTAAAATCATACAAAACGAGGCGTGACCGAGTTTGCTACGTGTGTGTTAGTTAACCAAAATAATTCAAGGGGATACCCGAGTTTTTTAGGAATTCCCAGAAAACCACTGCACTGACTGCATTTTTAAGCCCGTCTAACTGCATGCAAGCAAAAAATGTGTTCGCAAACGAACCAGAGTGAAATATTCGATTACGAAATGAATTAGGCCAAAAATAAATGCAAACTGGCAACTTAAAAGTAAGTACAAATTAGCAATGGATCGAGATTTTATAATCACCCGGTACTTCAATTTCCTGCAATTCGTAAACATTTTCAGAAATCCTTTTCCTGCTTTTAATATTCAGACCTAGAAAACTGAAATTTTGCAGAGGTTCCCTTTATGATGTATACAAGGAACAAGGAAGGATATTTCGAAATTCAACCCCTAAAGGGGTAAAATGGGGGTTACAATTTTGTATGGAAAAATACCCTTGGTGTGTGCAAAATTATCGGTATGTCTCGCCCTTGTTATATTACTAATGACACGTAAAACCACGTTTTTTTAGTGACGTCAACCTTCTCTTTTATTTTTAGTTTTTAGGGACTTGTAAATACTTACCTACTGATACAATAAGGAAAAGTTTTTTTCGAATGAGGTGTAACGCAAACCAATGAATCTTTAGGTATATTTAGTGTTATAATATAGGGTGTCTTAAAATGAATTACATCTAGTATGCATTGAAATTCGAGGTTAGTAGGTTAGGTTTTGCGTCACTTTTGACACAAACTGACACAAAACCTAACCTTCTAACCTCGAATTTCACATAGACTTACAGTCTTGCCAATTTCAAGTAAAATTTTAGATTGCATTATGGGAAATTCAAAGCATACTAGATGTAATTTATTTTAAGACACCCGGTATGACCCTTATGCTTCGTATACCGATTTATATGAGAAATGAGCTGGAAATACATACACTAGACAAAAACCAGCAGAAAGGAGACATGGGAAGGAAATAGTTGAAACTATACATTGATTAAAAAATACATAAAATAGCCTAAAACCAATATTTTTTAAAATTCTTTGGTCCACTTAAAAAGCATTAACGAAGGCAGTTAAAAATTCATTAATAAATAACCGGTAAAACAAAAGTGGGCGTTGTGTCCAAGGTGGACGTTGTGACCAAATTTGAAAGTGGACGTTGTGACCAGAGTGGGCGATATGGCGGTGGACGTTGTGTCCAAGGTGGGCGTTATGACCAAATGCGAAGGTGGACGTTGTGATCAGAGTGGGCGTTGTGGCGGTGGACGTTGTGTCCAAGGTGGACGTTGTGACCAAATTTGAAAGTGGACGTTGTGACCAGAGTGGGCGATATGGTGGTGGACGTTGTGTTCAAGGTGGACGTTGTGACCAAATTTGAAAGTGGACGTTGTGACCAGAGTGGGCGATATGGCGGTGGACGTTGTGTCCAAGGTGGGCGTTATGACCAAATGCGAAAGTGGACGTTGTGACCAGAGTGGGCGTTATGGCGGTGGACGTTGTGTCCAAGGTGGACGTTGTGACCAAATTTGAAAGTGGACGTTGTGACCAGAGTGGGCGATATGGCGGTGGACGTTGTGTCCAGAGTGGACGTTACGACCGACGCCGTAAACTGTTATTCTCAAGAGGCGTCGGTGGACGTTGTGACCACAGTGGGCGTTATGGCGGTGGACGTTGTGTCCAAGGTGGACGTTGTGACCAAATGCGAAGGTGGACGTTGTGACCAGAGTGGGCGTTGTGGCGGTGGACGTTGTGACCAGGGTGGACGTTATGACCAAATTTAAAAGTGGACGTTGTGTCCAACATGGCGGCCATACTAGGTGGTGGACGTTGTGACCAGTGGGCGTTGTGTCCAGGCCCCCGTGAAGGAGGCGATTTTGGCCCGCGGCGGAATTATAAGCCAGAGGCCCGAAGGGCCGAAGGATTATAAAACGCCAAAGGGCCAAAATCGCCGTTCACGCCCGAAATGCAAACAAGATTTTTTGTAAAATCCACCATAAAGCTTTGAAAAATAAATAGCACGATTCGTTCTCAAAAATCAAATTGTTGTTGGTTGCCAATGTGATGCTGGTTTTTTAGGCCTTAGGGCGCAAAAGGCATTATTTACGCCCGCAAATTATTTTTAGGCCTTAGGGCGCAAAAGGCACTATTTACGCCCGCAAATTAATGCATAAATGACCTTATTTTAATACGATTTTACAAAAAAAATAAAAGAGGTAGTGGCGGTATTTATGGCCCAGTGTGCTTACATTTCTAAAACATTTCCGGAAACAATTTACACACTGTCCTGGTTCCTTCCAAAGGGTGCTAAACAAAAAGGTCAACTATGACTGTTGATGTTCCGTCATTATCTAACAGAAGTTGCAACGTAAGACATCATATGGTTGCTATGCGAAATTGTTAATTTAAGTCAGACTTATATTTCCAATCAAGTGCTAATAACTCTGTCTACCCACAATTCCATGGTATATGATAGCAGACACAAAACACACATATCTGTTTTGCCATTACTTCCTGCATCACCAAACTGGAAAAGTTAGTTGTGACTGTAAACCGTCGACTACAACGGCCTTTGATACATCGAAAGATGGCATTTTTTAACCAAAAATTGGATGATTTTTTTTGTTTTGTTCGCCTTACTCCCGAGGTGGTTTAGCAAAAAAAAGAAAATTCGGAAAATCCAAAGGGACAGCCGGAAAATTGGAAAATATCGAAAGTGTGTTTTTCTATACACTGTACGACTGACTTTCTATTTGCAGTCATACTTTTATCATTCTGTGCTTAATGGTTTGAAAGGTTTTCCCCATCATGTCATAATCCAAAACAACGTTTGCCGGGTCAGCTAGTATATAATATATAGTGTCTAGACTGAATGCAGTAAACACATTATAAACTTGCATTTCTAGGATTTCTGTTAGATGTTTGTGCGTTGACAAATGACGAAATAACAACCGATTAACAACATATATTCAGACAATCTTGTGAAACAACACATACAAATAAAAAAGTGCAGTCAATATAGAAAAGCTTAGAACAATTCTAGTAAAATTTAAGGTACTGTAGAAAAAGGCCAAGCACAAGAATGTTTCCTTATGTGGTCTATTTACTACTTTTATTAAAAATGTATACCTAAGTCAATTTATGATTAATTTTTAAAAATACCTATATTAGAAATATTTATATTTGTCTGTTGGAAATAAATAAATTTAAGAAAAATTAAAATAAATAAATTTGTTAAAACTCCAACTTATTCTATATTTATCACCATATAAATTTTGCGATTGTAGCAGAAACTCGTTAAATTAATGTTAATGTGAATTAATTTACGGTGGCACTCGAACTGCGCACCGACTAGCGACAGGTAGTTTACTCATTAAAAGGGTTGTATAATCTCCTACTGAACTGCGCACAATGCCTGCAGGTAGTCAGATCAAAAACCGACATTTAGGTAGCATTTTTAATTATTGGTAAATTCACATAATAGGGATGGAACGTGGATAAGACATTTATTTGGCTTAACATTTCTTCCAGCAACAGAAGTAGGGAATTGCTTCGTAGATTTTATTAGCGAAAAACCGGATGACTCTAGAGTTATTCAGTTTATTGGCTGTTTAGTTGATAACTACATTAAAAATAAGTCTACGTTTCCTTCAGAAATATTGGTTGTGAAAACTGACAGCGCTGCAAGAACGAACAACACTTGCGAATTTCATTCCAAATTTAAAACGGGAAAATTCATCTCCATACCCTAATATTCACTCATTTTTAAAAGTGTTAAAAATACAAGCCGATACGTATATAAAACTCAATTCTATTGTCGAAATGTAAATAGATACAATTCATGGAAGCTAAAATTGTGCAGTTAGATGGACATGAAATATCTCGATACAATTTTGTAAAACGTGTTTCCCATAAATTTAGTAGTATTGTAAACTTGTAAGTAAAACATTTGTTATACAGTGTATGTACGATCCTGAAAGAGTAGTGGACTGTATACTAAGACAATAATTAATTTCGGTAGCACACGGTTTAAAATATACTTTATTTCACTAAAATACACGAACGAAAATTATGTACAAGAACCTATAATATAAATCTTGCGACCGACCAGGGCTAACGTCGCTTCGAGTCGCCCCTTTGCGATTTTAGGGCTGCTATTCATAAAAATGTCCAGATGTTGAACAAGTGGCCGGCACAAAATAGCGACAGTCCTTACACTTACTTCTTAATCCTAAACAGTGTATTTCACTTATTATCTTTGCAACCCTATATCTTCCTTATTTATTTTATGATCGATTTGAAATTTTAAGAGAGTTATTTTTACACTATTTAAATAATCTTACTACAAACTAGCAGCCTACTGCGTTGAAAACCAGATACGGAAAATTAAAAAAACGTAGTTGGCTCGGTTTTATCTAAAATGTTATTAAAAAAAAGTTGCACACAATTTAAAAAATTGTCAATTTGATTATTTTTCATAATGAATAATATTTTAATCTACACGATTTAAATTTCAATGGTTGTCTCTCATTGAAGTACATGAGCTGTCAATTTATGTTCCTGTAAATGTAAATAGCAAGTTAAATAATAATTTACATTTCGACTACTTTTGTGGTTCTGATTAACTTTATTTAATAACGTTAACGAGGCCTACTATGCTTTTTAATTTTTTTATGGCAGTGGGTTACTGGGGAAGGTAAAGTATTTAAAAATTATAAAAATAGTTAATTTAAATGGTGACCAATATTTCAAGTAGATCAGAAAAACATAAGGAAGATGCAGGGGTGTGAATGTGAGAAGTGAAACACACTGTATATGATAAAAAATATATTTGTTTTTACCTGTCGCTATACAGTTAATATATCTTTTTATCATTGCATACTTGGTATACTTTATTCCGTGTTAATAATTCTTGTAATGCGAACTTCACAAAGGACAACAGCTGGATAATTTAGTTCCTTTTAGTAATATTTTAAAACATGCTATGTTCGGTTTTGAAACCGGTCAACCGGTATGTTATGACATGACACAATTTTGGCAGGTAAAGATAAAAAATCACTTTATGGTTGCTCCTCATCCTAATCGCCCTTGAGCGCAGTTCGAGTTATGGTAAGGATTAAGCCAGGTAGGCAAATATGTTGAGCGCAATTCGAGTATTGGATTAAGGGATTAATGGGTTTTGTGCGCAGTTCAGTTGCACCGTAATTTACGTTTTTTTATTAAAATTTGTTTAATACAAGTAACGACAATTTTTAAATTCAGTAAAACAATTACAATATAATAATAAATAATAATTGATTTAATTCATATATATACATTCCAATAAGCTAACCTAATAGCTTGTCTAGGCATTAATATACCGGGTGATTTTATAATCAAGACTGACGCAAAACCTAACCTGCTAACTTCGAATTTGACATAGACTTACAGTCCCACCTACATATTATTCATATAACAAATATTTCATAAGTAGCTTGATGGAAAAACATTTATAATCACCCGATATAAATGTGTAGAAATACATAAAATGTTGATCCTTGATATATAATAAACCCATAACATATCCTTTACAAACAGTACGCCAGTGTCAAACGGAAACAACTACCCGCCATATGCAACCTCCATTCTTGACGCAACCTCATCTGGTAAATTCTCCTTCCTGTTGTTTTATATTCAAAGAGTTTTTTAAATAAAAAAATTAAAGTTCGCCATTTTGGATTCAATGACGGTCAATTATCACTTTATTTTATTACATTATAAGTTGCAGTATATGCGCGATATAGAATATGAAATAGATATTCTGGTTTTTAAAACATATTTACTTTATTTATATTTTAAAATAATAACTTATCCCCAAATAGCCCCCTCGCTCATCCCAGTCGCGGGTTCCAACATAAGGAGCAAAATGACACCCCCTTAATACTCAATCACAAAAATGCACACGGGATATCAAAAATTGTAGTTAGAATATCAACTATTAGTTTACAAGTGTTGTTTATGCTGGCAGCAATTGCTAGTTGAATTTATTATTGTTGTAACTTAGAAATAACAACTTGAAAAAAATTCTCGCTATTTGTTTGGCCGTAAAATATTCTGCATCCTTAATTTGTACCATACCCACTAACAGAAATTGGTGATTTCGACATCTTTGACGTTTGGCACACGCCCACTAATTCGACGTTTTGGACATTTTCAGCGATATGTCCACTCACAGGATTCGGCGTTTTGTCCAGGTTAACTAATTCGGCGATTTGTCCATTTTCGGCGATATGTCCACCGACAGAATTCGGCGTATTGGGCATTTTCGGCGTTTTGTCCACGGTAACTAATTCGGCGATTTGTCCATTTTCGGCGATATGTCCACCGACAGAATTCGGCGTTTTGGGTATTTTCGGCGTTTTGTCCACTGTAACTAATTCGGCGATTTGTCCATTTTCGGCGTTGTGTCCACCGACAACATTCGGCGTTTTGGGCATTTTCGGCATTTTGTCCACGCTAACTAATTCGGCGATTTGTCCATTTTCGGCGATATGTCCACCGACACAAACGGGGGTTTTGAACAAAATCGAGCGATGCCAACTTTCCGATCCATGTGGGGTCATTTTACAAGGTTCGGCGATTTGTCTATTTTCGGCGATATGTCCACGGACAGAATTCGGCGTTTTGGGCATTTTCACCGTTTTGTCCACGATAGCTAATTCGGCGATTTGTCCATTTTCGGCGATATGTCCACCGAGAGGATTCCGCGTTTTGGGCATTTTCGGCGTTTTGTCCACGCCAACTAATTCGGCGATTTGTCCATTTTCGGCGATATGTCCACCGACAGCATTCGGCGTTTTGGGCATTTTCGGCGATTTGTCCACTCAAACGAATTCGGCGTTTTGGGCACGATTCGGCGTTTTGGGCATTAAAATACGATTCGGCGTTTTGTCCATTCGGCGATATGTCCTAGACCCCTTGCCGACTGCGGGCGCAAGCACTTTACCAGCCGGCCACACGCTCTCTCTTCTGAAATTATTTACTCAAAATTCTCTACCGATACATCACATGAATAACGATAGTTAAATGTTAGGTACCCCACGGTTGAATTTTCGCAAATGCCTAATAACAACTACATTAAAACAGCAATAATAACAAATACCTATACTCCAAATGTACCTAAACACCGTCACCCTATTAAATCACTTATTGCCATATTGACAATTGACCTACTAAATTGCAAAAGACGTACTCTATGAAAGTAACATAATTATACTCTTTTAACATCGCTGATAATTAATTCGTAAGTCGGCCTGGTTTCCGGCGGTGGAGAGGGTTGCAGTAGGTGCACAAAAGGGTAGAGATGAAAAATGAAATAAATAGGTATATAGCTAGGACTATGGGCAAGATCTAGGCATACGAAGTGCCAAGTATTAGACACTGACAGCTGTGGCCATATGGTCAAAGTCCTACATAGAATTTTGCCGAGACTAAGGACCTTTCTTCTGCTTCTTGAAGTGCCTATCCTCTATGGAAGTTGGCTATTAGTACGTTTGTCCAGATAATTATGTCCACGGCTGAACGGAATAATGCAGCTGAAGTCATTCCGATCCAATGTCTAAGGTTCTTCATCCAAGATGTTCGGCGACGACCAGGACCCTTTTTTTTTTCTTTAACCTTGCCCTGAAGGATTAGTTGGAGAAAGTGGTGTTTCTCGTTACACATAACGTCCCAAAGTATTGTATTTTCCATTTCTTCAATGTTATTACAATTTCTAGATTTTTCTGTATGTGTTCCATTATTGTGCTATTTTAAATGCGGTGAGTCCAGGGCACTTTAAGCATCCGCTTGTAGCACCATACTTCAAATGCGCAGAGGCACACGGTTAGAGCCCATGCTTCCGCGCAGTATAGAAAAGTTGAAAAAACTTAACATCGGAGGGCTCTTATTCGCAATTGTATGTTCAGGCTGAGGTTGCATGAGACTTTCCTCACACGATTGAAGACACTGCTAGTCTTTTCTATTCTAGCTCTTATTTCGCATGTATGATTTCAATTCTTGTTAAAGTTACATCCGAGATAAGTAACTTTTTCTGTCTGTTGTAACGGTTTATTATTAACTAAGAATTGTGTATTTGTGATATTTTTGCTCATTATCATTATTTACGTTTTCTTACAGTTCAGCGTCAATCCATATCTACCACATAACTCCATTACACAATCTATTATTCTGAAGAAATACGGTGTCGTCAACGTATCGCAGTTTATATTGATACCATCTTGTACCTCATACAGTGCTTCTTTAAAGACATTCTTTGAATACACAGTAGAGGCAAAAATACGCAACCCTGACGCACCCCTCTTCTCACATAGAATTCCGTAGAACATTCTTTTTCTAGGCGAATAATCGCTTTCTGTTCAGTATACAGATGTAATATTAAGCGGATGTCTTTATCATCTAACCCCGAAACTTGCAAGATTTTCAATAGTTTCTAATGTTTGACTCTATCGAAAGCATTTTCAAAATCAATAGAACACGCAAAAACGTCAAATTGACGTCCCGCGCTCTCTCAATTAAAACTTGTATATCGAAAAAGGCCTCCATCGTTCCCAGGCCATTTCTAAACTGGGTATCACTGATGTTTTCTTCCAACTTTCTAAAAATTCGCACATGAAGAATATTGAGAAAGATTTTAAGGGCACAGCTCATAAGACTGATTATTCTATGGTCTTTACATCTTGTAGCTTTCTTCTTTTTTTGGGAGTGGTATAAATGCTGACACTAGCCAATCTTTTGGTATCTGACCCGTTTCATTTCATCTGGGCGCACTGCTTTGCCCTTTGCTGTTTTGATTGCCATGTTTACCTCATCTAGTGTAAATTCTCAACCATATAACGCTTAAGTTCTGCATTATTGACTTTGTTGTTTTTCTGCAAATAATTCCTTCATATACTCCTTCCATCTGTTTAGCTTTTGTTCTTTATCACTACCACTATCGAACCCTAGCAAGGGATATTTTACATGTTACACATCGTAGTAACATGAGATTCACGGCTTTACATCATTTTCACCGCTGCGCTACCGGCCCGGAATGTTATATGAACAGAATTGCCTGGAGGCTGTTGATCAGGATTCCGTTGCTTTGCGCTGGTTCTATCCCTCAAGCACGAAAACAAGACTGTGTTTACGTTTTAAATCAATGTAGTCAATGGTACTTGAAAGGGACGACAGTAAACCACCCTGGGAGACGCAGCCTCACGTCTCGATGTATTATGGCTTACTATCAGGGTGGCGACGTAGTGAATGAATCAAAAATTAAATGCAGATTGTTTTATTACGAAAATAAACGGCGTATTTATACAAAACAAGAATGCTTAACTAAGTAACAATTCAAAGTTCATAATAGTGGAGTGTAATAGAATGAGTTTAAAGGTCCGAAGACCACAACTCAGCACGATAAGCCTTTTATAGTTCCGCATGGGTTTGCAGACTGAAGCGTTGAACTTGGCTTTCTAGGTCGCTTATTAAGCGAAATGCCGAGTTGCATTTTTACTGCGGTGTTTAAACTCAATGTTGGCGAAACAATATTCGTTAAGATTTCGTAAATGGGACTGAATTTTGCCTGTTTTAATTCAAGATTAAAACAGATATAAATTAAATATAAACTTGCGAAATTATGAAGTAAAACTTGAGGTTAAAACTGTTTGTTTATGAAATCAGAATTACATTTAGAACTTCTGACTGGTTTCGTAAATTTTGTTATTAAAATTTATGTGTGTTTAAATCAAGTTTAAACATTATATGTGATTCAAAAAAGGTACCGGGTGGCCATAAATATCTGAGATCCCGGTAGCCATGGAATTAGCTACTTATAAATGTTGGTTAGCATTATATTTCAATTACGATAAGTATTGGTACCTATGTAGTGTAATAAAATGCAATAAGAGGAGGGGAATGTGCCCTGGATTCTGCAGTTTAGCCTACGACTCGATTATAAAAATCTCCTGTTCTAACTCCATTACTTATCGCAATCTGAAATAATTTTTGACAGATAGGAATTTTAGTTGTGATGACATTAATGGCATTTAGTTTAGTTGGATTCATCACTTTAATAAAGCGGTGTTCATTCCAAAGGTGATGTGATATCAGATATTTATGGCCACCCGGTATATCAATGAGTGCCAAGGAAGAAAACAATTAATATAAGCTAGATGTGTACTATTGATTCAGAAAGTAGCGAGTGCTTAAAAAAGTACTACATCTATAGTTGTCTTTGAAATTCTCTGTGTGTACATTTGTATGTGCTATACAGTGTGTTTTGGTTTTCATGAGGACACCTAAATAACATTTTTATTTTGAAAGCAAACCATATATGTATTCCAATTCGTCTAATTTTGTCAGACATGCCTGGAGTATAAGTTATATAGGGTGTTATGGAAATGAGTGGAAATATTTTAACCCGTAATAGAACTCGTTGAACTGAACAACTTTTCCATTTATCATTTTTTTGAAAACGCTCTCAAAACTGAGTTAAAATTCAAAACCATTTTACTCTAAAAATGCATACCCGCCTATGGAATAATATTTTAATTTAATGGCACAAAACACAAAAAATAATTCTTTGATATGCAAAACTATCAAAAACTGCATAGGTACTGATAAAACCTTTAGTTCACATCTGGTCACCAATGTGACAATTGAGGTAGGTAAGTTATTGTTTTGTGCAAAAATGTTGCAGTTTTAATATACTTGTGTCGTTCGTAACTTAGATTTGCTTACCAAGCGGATCATAAAATTTAGGGGAGATAAGTGATTGAAAAAGTATGCGATTAAATGAAAAACGATAAATAGAAAAGTTGTTCATTTTGGTGAGCTCTGTCACTGGTTAAAATATTTGCACTCATTTCCATAACAACCTGTAGTTAGAGTGTCATTTTTCTGTATGTGTGTGGTATTGTTTCATGTATTGAAAATGTTCCGAACAAGAGTCTCTGGATAGCCATTATCTTTGAAAACAAATATAATAAATTCTTTCCTTTTTTAAATTTCATTATTAGAGCAAACAACTTTGACTTTGTCGTAGACTTTTTACAACACCTGTATTTATGTTTTTGTGATGTTGGAATTTTAAAATGTAAGTAAGTACCTATGGGTGTTGTAACGGTGCACACCCTATTTGCTTTTAGTTTGTGTATGTACCTACATACGTTGTGTATGTTTCCTGGTTACGGCGGAGTGCTTCGGCGAAGTTACAGATGATTAACCTAAACGGTGGTACTTATGCTAACTTTACTCAGGGTGTATAGAGGCTGGGGACCTTTGGTTCTCACATCGAAAGAAAACAACATCATGGAAATCTACTGCTCTTTATTAGGGCCAAGTGTAAATGCGCTACATTTAATTTTACAATTATTGCGATGTTTTGAAGACTAAACTGGCACCAGCCGGTTGTCAGTGGCTCGTCTAGCGGCAAAAAAGGTCGCGTGTTCGTCTGGTACCTCTCGTAGCAGAAAAACAATAGTAGAAAAAGATGTTAGGATGGTTTACAATCTCCCTAACAGTGAGGTCACTGCGGTACCAGATGGTATACTGGGTAGGGACATAAAATGAAACAAATAGTCTGTGCGCACGCAGTCAAGTTCCCTTGCAATTTCGAACTGGGTTGCACCTAGAGAAGTAAGAGAGAGGCAAAGAGTAGGTGTGCCAACAGTCTTACTAACAAGTCTCCTTGCAATGTCGGACTGTGGTGCGCCAAAGAGAAGCAAGGGTTAAACGTTGTGATCTGCTACCGTAGTTCTCCGTATTACGCGTAGAACTACCACATGTACCAGACTCGGCTTTCTTTCCCCCTGCAGTCCTATTCAGAAGCATTTTATATAACTTGCGAAAACCCTTCCATTCCGGGTCGTGGAGTGTCCACCCAACGACAAAAAAATCTAAATTTCGTTGCCAAAGCGGCGCTGCGTTAATTGGTAGTTGTGCATCCAAAACCCACGACTGTATAATTCTTTTTTAATCAAGTTTAGAATAGGAGTTTCCCACAGCGTATTCGAAACTGCTCTCCGCACGTGTTTCTTTGGTTGAAATCGCGACCTAACAAATTTTAAACTAAATTAGTTGGCGGTTTGGGCTATTTGTTTCCCAAACCCGCCTAAGCCCCCTGTCATAAATTTAACATAGTTTTCGGTTATGCGCTGGTATATTTTATTACATCCCGCTGCATTTCTAATAGCTGCAAAAGGTGTCGGCTTATAGCATATTTAAATCAAACGAAAGCCTTCGTTTTAAGATCTATAATTGTTTACTACTATAATACACACAAATACATCTAGTTATAAAAATTGTCTTCCCTGAAAATAAAATAGCCTAAATAAAATATTTGTGAAAAAATTGCCTTCCCTGAAAATAAAATAGGTAGCCTATATAAAATGTTTGTGAATACGCAACCCTCACAGCGTTGGTTTTCTTACGGCATACTGATGTTTCGAAAATATTTATTGTGCGTCTGATTAGTGTATCAAGAAAAGGTAACTGATTGTGTTGCTCTATTTCTAATGTGAATTTGATGAAGGTTTCTCTACTGTTAATATGTTCAAGAAATTTGTCTACCTCATCCATATCATGAGACAAAATTGAAAAAACATAATCGACATATCTCCACCAAACTACTGGTGTGTTGGTGTATGTGTAAACATGTGGTTGTTTAAAGTCTTCCATAAAAATGTTACTAACAACGGGAGATAAAGGAGAACCCTTTGCCATCCCGAGCTCTTGTTGATAAAATTCATTGTTTAGTAGAAAGTATGTTGTTTTAATTTGTATAGTGTTAGAAGTTCCATAATGGTGTCAATGTTTAATGTTGTTCGTGTATGTAACGTGTTATCGTTTTGTACCCTATGTTTTATGATATTGAGTGGTTTGGCTACTGGCACGTTGGGGAACAGACTAACTACGTTAAAACTAACCATTAAGTGTTGTGTGTCTATGTTTGCTTCTGTAAATTTTTCAAGGAAATGTGGTGTGTTTTTAATGTATTTGTTTGTGTTTCCTGATATAGGATGACGAAATACCCCTAAAAAGAACATGGATTATATTATGCCACAAAAAGGTTTTAGAAATTAATAGTATTTTTTCTAGCGATATTAAATAATATATATTTTTATGCTTTTCTAATTGAGAAAGTTGTCAAATTATAATTTTTAATTATTCAACCGTTGTCAGCCAATCATATATCATATACCGAGTTTTTCATTACCTCTTCTTCAGTACATCATAAAGATGAATCATAAATCAGGAGGCTCTAGTAAATCTAAACGTAAAACCTTACTGTCGGTAACGAAATTATCATTGGAGCACTCGCACATTTTTGCAAAAACCGCCTTAAATTTTAAGCGAACAGTGTTATATTACTGGCGCCCCCTCTAGCTGAGTTTGCGATTATCCCCTGCAAGAAAACTACTGGTGTTTAATAATCAGTTTCGTGTTGAGATAATTGACGGTTGTTATCAAGTGATGCAGAGCGTGAGAAAAATTCTGATTGCGCGAGTTCTAGAGTTAGTACATATTTTTGTATATAAAATTTTTCTTCGTTACACCGTGTTTCGCGTATGCAAGTATTTTTTTATTTTTTGTATTTGTTTTATTAAATGTGGGGTCGTCATTATTGTATTTTTTAATCATTTTCAGTCCTTTAAGCATGAGTCGTCGCAAAATACTTTGCTGAAAAATACAAAAAAAATGCAAATGCAACCATCTAATTTTAAAAGTTTCTCAATATATTCATCACCTGAATGTTTAATAATAAAAAATATTTTTTCTTCAGACGTCAGTAAAATGTGACATTATGTAACGCCGCGTTTCAATAGCGCGTTCTAGAAATTCGCATCTTCTTTCGGACTACCTTATATTTAAATAATGTAGCAAAGGAATTCATATTTATCGTACGAAGCGCCTGACGTTAGAGATAAGCAGATAAGGCACAGGAAGGCTTTCTGGTCGAAGTACGCTCGCTTAGCTTTTCCTAAGTAGGCTCGCTAGCAAATAGTCGAGTTCCTCGATATTGATTTTTCACGAAGCGCCTTCGCAAATCTGAATTCCAGGAGCAGGCGAAGGCCGCTCTTGTTTAAACAAACGAAAACCGCCAACACCGTTGTTTTCTTCACGAACGGCCATAAACAGCTTTGGTAAGAATGCCTCTTCTAGCTAAATTTTGCATACTAATTTCGATATTTAGGCAGGTTCCCATGCGGCTTCCTTAAGGTTATTCTACAGTTGCCAAAGAATAACAGTAGGGCCTCCCATTTTTCGTTTCTACGTGCAAGCTGGCTAGAAATTTCAGAATGCCTAGGCCGCTTTTTTGCCGCAGTTAACTGCTCTCTTTGATAGTGGCGTCCTTGGATTCTATGAAGCAAGCAGCCAAATCCTGCTCAGAAATCCTATTTGTCAAGATACAACATACCAGGGTCTTCCCCATCAGGATCGCTGGACATAAAATCGAAGTACATGCATTTCTCAGCGTTTTTATCGAGAAAGGCAGTTGACGCAAATAGAATCAGTTTTTGCTAAGTCCTTAGAAATTCAAACTGAAACGTGTTTAATTACTCCTTTTATTCAATCAAATAATAGCGCTAAATAGCGAGTGATTAATTGTTTCCAAATTGCTGAAATACGTATGTACCCAAAACTCACTTCCGCCGCGTCTCTTGGATGTTGTGCCCATATGTCAAGTGCGATATCACAGCTGGCGATCCTGAGTTGTAACCCCGAGCTATTATTCAGCATATTTTGTGACTAAAATACTTGAAAGTTGATTCCTATTTATAGTTTATTTATTTGTTAGGCAATTGTCCTATAAATCTAAGTTGCTGTCACTTTATTCTTCATGGCTTATGTAGATAATTCATGTGTTACTGCGATTATTTGAGTTTAATTAAATGTCCCTATTGCTGATAATATTTTTGTGTTCTTTCCGTAACCCCTTCACCTGTACAATTTATATATGTATGCAGGGAACCACTAAAAGTAGTTGGTGTGTTATTAATTAGCTAGATTTGTTTTTATGTTGTGTGTAACGACAAGGCGCCGAAATTTTCATAATTCTACTGTTCAATTTTAAAGCTTGAATCCTTTTTTACTTCCTTTTACTACTATAAAGGAAGTATTGGATTCACCCCAAAAATTCGAAATTGAGTTTTCAACAGATCTTCACGTTTTAGAGTCCCCTGATCCCAAAAAACATATTTTTTTTCATTGGTCTGTCTATGTGTCTGTGTGTCTGTGAACAGAATATCTCAAAAACGAAAAGAGGTATGGCATTGAAACTTCATATATAAGTTTTGTGTACTATGTAGATGAGACAGCAAGCTTTTGAAGAAAATCGCATAACCGGAAGTAGGTGTTTACTCTTGTGATTTTTCAGTTTTTTTCGATTTTTTCAAAAACGGCTCTAACGATTTTTTTTAAACTTTACATTTTTCTTACATTTTTAATGTGTATTGATGTGAGATAGGTGATTTTCCAGTTGAATACTTCTAAAGTGGGTTTCTTTTGTTTTTTTTTCTATTTTTTTTATTAACTCCTATTTTAAATAAAACACCCGGTATATTATTACATTTTTGAATTCACCTTAAAATTCTAGAGAAAATTTGTCTCTTCAACTAACACTCGATTTTGTACCGTTTTTGTAGAATTTGTAATTTTTGAAAATTTTTAACAAATGGTTAAAAATTAAAAATGAAATTTTTGACTAATTATAAGATCACTGTAAAAGGAAGTTGTGTGAGTGTATCACACCAGATTTTTTGCCTAGTTCTTACACCACGCTATATTCTACCGAGAGTTAATGAGCTAGCCCCGGCCGTGTCCACCCTGCGTCTAAGGGAGCGGTACAATTATACTGCTTGATCGATGATGCTAAACTGTCACTTCATTACCATGGCATCTAAACACTTTATCTGCCGCTCGTCAGTGCAGATCAAGTTATTATCTCCGCTGACGAGATAAAGTATTTTTTGCACTACTAGTCTCAGAACGCACCATTATTGGCCTATCTTTAGGTCGTGAAGTTGATTTTTTCCACGACCGGGAGTAGAAGTCCGTTTCTATAGCATCAAAATTGTGACAGAAGTAGAACATTTGCTCCCTAGAGACTAAATAAGACAAAAATTTCCCTAGGGAGTTTTCATTATGACTGACACAAAAATTATGCAAAATTCAAGGTTATCAGGTTAGGTTTTGCGTCAGTTTTGGCACAAACTGACGCAAAAACTAACCTGCTAACCTCGAATTTGACATAATTCTGAGCTCTTGTCATAATGAATTGCAGTGCCACCAACTTTAAAATTTACCATAGTTTACTAATTTTAAAATAATTGTAACTAAAATGTCAATAAATGACGTTTAAAAAAACGGGTTTTTCGTTTTTAATCTTCCTGCAACGTGAAAAAAATAGTATATGCAACTCGGAGAGAATGCTATTTTGCTTCAGTCACAATTTCTGACTCTCGGGCTTCGCCCTCGAGTCAGAAATTGCACCTCAGCAAAATACCGCATTTCTCTCCCTTATTGCATAATCTACTATTCTCCACCAAGGGAGAGAAAGTAAAATAAACAATTTTCACCGTGGTAACTAATAAATTGCTAAGTTACCAAATATTACTAGGTAATTTAATTTTGACGTTTTAAAGAGCTGTATTGTCAGGTTGACAGTAAAAATATTTTCGAAATTTGTTGGGAATTTAGGTATTAAGCCGTTTGGTAGTGCAAAAAATAGTATATACACCACGGTAGCGAATCGTCTTATAACCTTCGCGCTTTAGATACTTCGCGCTACGCGCTCAGTATTTAATATGTCCTCAGGTTATAATACTGCGCTTCGCTACCTTGATGTATAATATACTATTTTTCGGATTTTGTTCACAACGTTATTTATAGTTAAGTCATAATAACGCTCTCCAAAGCACGTTACATTTATCAGTCTACCGAATCTTCTACCTTAAAATAATTCCTGGTTTTTTAACATTTCTTAAATAATTTGTTATAAACGTTTGAAGAAAAAATACCATACTTTATTCGGAGCAAAAATATCTTTATGTGTTTCCGCTATACTTATCTGCGGAGCTTGCGACCAGCGTCCAGCCACGCCACATAAAGTGTAACTTTTGCTCCTAATAACATAAAATAAAGTACGATCAAAACTTATTTTCATCTAGTATGGCTATGGAATATTTCCTAATTTATGAATGCAACTACGTTTACACTTAAATGCCAAATTTGACATTTGATTTTTAAGTTACCTATAGTTGCATTCAAAAATTAGGAAATATTCTATAGCCATACTAGATGAAAATAATTTTTGATCATACTATACTATTTTACTGAAATGTATTTGCTTTTTAGGTACGTATGCTTAAAAATATTACCTGCTAATTCTTATTACATATCTCAATTATGTTTAGTTTTGTATTTCTGTAACTTAAATTTCGAAATCATCATTTGTATTTGCCAAGCATAAAATAGACAATTAATTTTATTTCTTGGCCTTCTGACGTAGAAGTCGGCAGAAAAAGTGGTGTGAGCAAAATTCTCACATGCGATTTTTCCTGCGACAACGCTTGACGCGAGTTCTCCAGGGTTAATAAAAATAAATTAGTAATACGAGTAGAAAACGTACAGTATTTAGTTTCTGAGACAGGCCATTATCCACCAATTAAAAAATATACTATTAATTAAGTAGGTACTCAACAGTGAATACTTGACCGCTCGGAAAAGAGTTCTACTCCCGGCACGGGCGTTCCGGTTTTCACTTAGTTCAAGCATAATAGTATAAGTGACGCCCTAATCCCCCTGAAGTAATGCGAAAGCGGTTTCAGGGTAGAAGAGCTTAGAGAAAGAAAAACAGGTACTTATTTAATAAATGCAAGAAAGTTATTAAAACACCAGATAAAGGCAAACACAAAAAGGAGAATACAACATTAGATAAGATAGTTGTTCAGGGTGGAGCTTGTAGTGGCCTATATGTTTTTAATTTGGCCAATTAGAGAATAAGTCTTAGCGGTGCAAGAATGTAAAAGGATACAAACCAATGGTCTTGTGTAGTCTCACACAAGAAAGGTAGTAAAGATTTGACCGTTGGTTGAGGATGGAAAGCCAGAACACCTTATGCAGTCTCACATAAGGAATATAATAAAGACTTGGACCTGTTCGGCAGAGGTTCGTGAACACAGAAACATATCTAACTGCATTGGTTTATTGACTAGAAAGTTTTTATATACATGGTTCGGCAGAATGATGTTACTATTTTTAAAACGTTGTAAGTTTGGACATGATGCAATGATCTTAAAGATCAAACATGTAATAGACTCTAAATATGATATGATATGTCAATAAAAATAGATAGCTGGCTTTTGCAAGCAGGTATTTTTATGGTTGAGCAATGTCCAAGGTTGAAGTAAATCACTGCAGTACAACGTGCGTTTCGGTTGGACTTTGGGGAAATCAGTGACAGAGGGAATGCACCACCTCGACTGGCCATTCGCAGATGGGTCAGAAAATAGCAAGAAGATGAATTTGTTTAAAACAAAAAAGGAATAGGTCGTGAAAAATATGTTAGAAATGACAAAAATATTGAACGAATAAGAATTGCATTTGAGAGTTTCGGCGATGTTTCCTGGGCATCAAGCAGACCAGACTTGACAGCCCCACATTTTTACTATGAGGATAGCTGAAAAAGAAAGTTTTTTCTGTACGATTTAAGAACATAGACGAGTTAAAAAACTGCATTTATGCTGAAATTAAATCTATCCCCGACGAAATTCTGTGTAGTAATCGTAAATTTCACTAAACGACTTCGGGCTTGTATTGAAGAAAATGGTAGTTAATTGAAAGGTTTGATAATAGGTCATAAAATCCAAATGTTTATAGAACAAGTTGTGATAAGAATAAGTACTGTGTTTCTTTTTGTTCAAAAGTTATGGAGTTTTGATAATGGTAACATTATTCTGTTAAGAAAAATTTTCTGTATGTGAGATCTGTACTAAATCAAAATGAAATGTAACATGTGAGCAAGCGAAAATGAAATCAAGCTTGGCTTTGAAATATTTGTTTGTATTAGTGGCACTGTAAGTCTATGTCAAATTCGAGGTTAGCAGGTTAGGTTTTGCGTCGGTCTGTGTCAAAACTGACGCAAAACCTAATCTGTTAACCTCGAAATTGACATAGTGCCACCAACACAAACAAATACTTCAAAGCCAAGCTTGATTTCATTTTCGTTTGCTCACATGTTACTATTGGTACCAAAAAAATTTGGTGTGATACACGCACACAACTTCCTTTTACAGTGATCTTGTAATTAGCCAAAAATTTGATTTAAAATTTTTAAGCATTTGTCAAAAATTTTCAAAAACAAATTCTACAAAAACGGTACAAAATAAAGCGTTAGTTAAAAAGACAAATTTTCTCTAGAATTTTAAGCTGAATTCAAAAATGTAATAATATACAGGGTGTTCTATTTAAAATAGGAATTAATTAAAAAATATAGAAAAAAAAGTAAAAGAAACCCATTTTAGAAGTATTCAACTGGAAAATCACCTATCTCACATAAATACACATTAAAAATGTAACAAGAATGTAAAGTTTGAAAAAAATCGTTAAAGCCGTTTTTGAAAAAATCACAAGAGTAACACCTACTTCCGGTTATGCGATTTTCTTCAAAAGCTTGCTGTCGCATCTAGTACACAAAACTTATATGAAGTTTCAACGCCATACCTCTTTTATATTCTGTTCACAGACAGACAGACAGACACACACAGCCAGACACACAGACTGACCAATGAAAAAAAATTCGCATTTTTGGGGTGAATCTAATACTTCCTTTATTGTAAAAGGAAGTAAAAACTAGGACAGGGTTTTTGTAGCTGTGTGGATCTGACATTTTAACTGGCAACTGAGATGTGAATAAATTTGAAATTATTTCAAAACGTTACTGTCAATAATGCCTAGAATGAGTTTAGTTTCAAAAGCTGGCATTATTAATACGAATATTATTTAGTAATAATTTCTTTCTGACAATAAGTAGCAGCTGCCATGAAAACATTTAAAGCAGGCATATTATTGTTTTCTGTCACTTCATATTTCTAGTTTACATTTTTATGGCAGGTGACGACGTTCCCTACGATAATCCATCGTTAAAAGGTATCGAAAGGTATTTTAACAATTCTACAATACGTGGTCGAGCAAATGTAGGCATATTTATAATTCGAAAATAGGTATATTCTATTAATGTAAACCTCTGCAGGTCGCGATTGCAACATTCGTTGGAATGGGTCTCTTTACCTTATACAAGGTTTTCGCAAAAGGCGAAAAAGATAGCTGCAATTGTTCCGCAGATGATTCTTAAATACTATCGACCAGTAAAGGTCGAGTTGTACGACGAGAAACTTCAGACACTGTTGAAGGTATAAAACTTTTGATATATAACTCCTTTAATCAAAATTATTTGGTACATACTGTGAAATATTAGTGAATATTATAATGAAAAATTTGTTAATATTCTTCATCAAACATTTAAAGAAGATAGTCCAACCGCCAAAAGTAATATTAGGGAATTCTAGTTATTAGATTGTAGTCTTGTACAGTTGCATAATTTATTGAGGTTAAGTTAAAAATCGCCATCGCCGAGTTTCTTGGTGATAATTGTTAGTTACATAACTTAATTCGACTTACTCCTGGTAATATAAACAGAAAAATAAAGTAGAACTGTTTTTCATTAATTACAAATGATTTCAGAATATGGCTGGAGACGCAGCAGCTGAAAAACTCACTGGAATCAGTAAAATTTTCAATGGCACAACTATGAAAGGACGAGCAAATGTAAGATTTGCAATATAATTTTGTATTTAAGTGAATCCATATCAACGAAGTGATTTTGTTGCAGGTTGCAATGGCAACGTATGCTGGTGTCGGGCTCATAGTAGCTTACTTCGTCCTAAAACCAAAGTCCAAAAAGTGAACAACCAACATTTTAGGAAGACTAGCTTATTATTGTTATACATTTAAATATATGATTTACCAATAAAGCATTCTTTTTATCTATACAATATATGCATAGAGACTATCGCAGCCTATCGAATTTAGAAGAAATGGCACAGTAAAAATTAGTTACGATTATCTACTGTGGCTGCTGGCATTTTTGCTGAACAGCTATTGTCATTAATCGAGTCAGAAATTGGAGACTAATAAATTATGAACCTAGTATTTATTTACAAATTAAAGTTAATTTACAAAACGCATTTAAATATTGAGCAGTTATGAAGAGATTTTTTAAAGTAAAAGTACTATTCCCGTAACATCCATTCACTAATTTGAACTTCTTCAGTAGTATACTTGTAGGTATAGTGAAAAATTCATTGATCAGTTGGGAGAGAAGGCAAGCATGCCAGTGTAAAGAAGTGTTTATCTAGTTTGAATACTTGCAGTCCAGTGGCGTAGCGTGTATGCATAATTTTATAATAAAACTTAGTATTTGAGTAGTGTACGTGTAGTTTTATAAAAAGTATAAGTATTAATTAAGTACTTATTTGTGTCACTTTCATTATCACTTTTACTGTTGTCTACCACATTTATGATTAACCCTTCCGTACGTATGTCCAAAAACGTTTCATTCTGAAGAACTTCAATGGCAATCACCTTCTGACATCGGCTTTTCCAGTCTTCTGGTGATGTAGTTGTAAATGCCTGTTTGGCCAACTGTACCACATCATTCCATTTAAATGTAACGTTTTTCCCTGTTACTTCGTTTTTATCTATGCCCATATCAATTCAATCTGATATAATTCCGGATGATAAGGCAAAAGACGTAATATGATATGTCCATGATTTTGTAGTAGAGTACCAAATTTATAAGTTATGTAACAATTTTTGTTCTTTGATGATTATATACAATACAATTGAGGTTTATAAAACTTTGGCAAAAATGTTACGCCTTTTTCATATAAGTTACCATTTAATCATTTCACTTTTTATACTATTGGATATCAGTGCAGGGTTTAATCGGACACTATGGTACGGGGCATTGTTTATAACAACTACAGAGTTATTTGGAAGAGGGCGTTCTTTTACCCATCTCTCATAATTGGTATCGTTCATATCGTCCTAGTAATCTCAATTTTTTGTCGCAGATTTAAATGTTCATAAAGTTACTTAAGCTATCTTGTTAACTACTCTGAAAAACATAGTTTAAGAATTAATCCAAATAAATGTTATGTTATGCTATTCGAACGACTAAAACCAAGAGGCTATTCGAAATAGTATTATAATAAAAATTCAAAAAACAATACTACCAATCAAAGAAAACGTAATAATCCTTTGACTTCCCTTAGACCAAAACATGCAGTTTAAAAAACATATTTCTAGTATCCTTCAAAAAAGATTTATATTTTAAAAATCATTTTTCAAAAAAGTTTTTTTTAAGCCCAATGGTAAAATTAGTTAAATTTGATCTGAAAGTGTTTTGTAACTGTGGTCTCATTGTGTATGAATTAGTCGGCCTATTTCCACAGTTTATATTATTTAATCGCGACGTTTCGGAAGTTAATTCTGCTTCCGTCATCAGGCGTAGTCTTGAGAAGGACTAGTTTTGCACTTGGAGTTAGTTTTTAACTGCACAAGTATTGACACACTATGTTTACAATTAAATGTCAAAACATGACATTTGATTTTTAAATGACATCGAACCTGGAACTTTTCGATTTGTAAGTCGGATGCTTTACCACTGAGACACCGGGGGATCTGATATACGCTGCCCTTTTTGTGAGTAGTCTATTGCGCATGGTGCGTAGTATCTTTATTGCGCAGGTGTATTGCGTCTTAGTTCTTCGCGCATTATTGGCATCCAGATGGGTTTCATTTCTATGCTGGCTTGGCTTATCGGTTCTTCTGCCAATGCTATGTAAGTGGCTTCTTTGAGCTTTCGTCGAGTTTTGTTCTCTTCCTTCGCCACTATTTGAATGTTGTCCCATTGGATTCTGTGGTCTTCATTCCAGACATGTTCGGCGATTTTGGATTTGTCTGTTTCGCCCTTTCGGATGTTGATTTTGTGTTCCGAAGTTCTGACTCTTAGAGGTCGACTACTTTCGCCAATATATGCTCTGCCGCATTCGCATGGTAGGTTGTATACACAATTTTTGGAACTTTGGTCTTCATTGTGTGGTTTGGTTTTAGTTAGTATTCCCCTGAGTGTTTTTGTGGATTTGAAGGTAGTGCGTATTTTGTATTTGTTGCCTGCTCTTCGTATTCTGTCCGAGGTACCTGGTATGTATGGTATTACCGCCGTATATTTAGGTTCTTCTTTGTTCTTGTTGGTTACCCTTTCCTTTCTGTTTAGGTTAGTTGTTATATCTGGATAGCCATTTTCTTTAAGTGTCTGCGCGATAGTTTTTCTTTCTTTTCTCAGGTCCTCTTGGTCTGAGCATATCATCTCAGCTCTATCGTACAGGCATCTCACCACACCTAATTTCACACTTTTGTGATGATTGGGGCCAAAGTGTAGGTACCTACCCGTGTGTGTAGGTTTCCTGTACACACTCGTACCGAATGTGTTCTCATTCCTGTGCACTAGTACATCTAGGAATGGAAGTTTGTTATCTGATTCCATTTCCATTGTGAATTTAATAGAGGGTGCGCGGCTGTTAAGATGTTCTAGGAATCCATCCAATTTGTGCTTGCCGTGTTGCCAGATGGCTACCCAGATATAACAACTAACCTAAACAGAAAGGAAAGGGTAACCAACAAGAACAAAGAAGAACCTAAATATACGGCGGTAATACCATACATACCAGGTACCTCGGACAGAATACGAAGAGCAGGCAACAAATACAAAATACGCACTACCTTCAAATCCACAAAAACACTCAGGGGAATACTAACTAAAACCAAACCACACAATGAAGACCAAAGTTCCAAAAATTGTGTATACAACCTACCATGCGAATGCGGCAGAGCATATATTGGCGAAAGTAGTCGACCTCTAAGAGTCAGAACTTCGGAACACAAAAACAACATCCGAAAGGGTGAAACAGACAAATCCAAAATCGCCGAACATGTCTGGAATGAAGACCACAGAATCCAATGGGACAACATTCAAATAGTGGCGAAGGAAGAGAACAAAACTCGACGAAAGCTCAAAGAAGCCACTTACATAGCATTGGCAGAAGAACCGATAAGCCAAGCCAGCATAGAAATGAAACCCATCTGGATGCCAATAATGCGCGAAGAACTAAGACGCAATAAAGATACTACGCACCATGCGCAATAGACTACTCACAAAAAGGGAAGCGTATATCAGATCCCCTGGTGTCTCAGTGGTAAAGCATCCGACTTACAAATCGAAAAGTTCCAGGTTCGATGTCATTTAAAAATCAAATGTCATGTTTTGACATTTAATTGTAAACATAGTGTGTCAATACTTGTGCAGTTAAAAACTAACTCCAAGTGCAAAACTAGTCCTTCTCAAGACTACGCCTGATGACGGAAGCAGAATTAGCTTCCGAAACGTCGCGATTAAATAATATAAACTGTGGAAATAGGCCGACTAATTCATACATAAAATTAGTTACTTACTATATAAGTGGGATAAGATCATCATTAATATACGTGTGTGTAAGTTACAAACGAGTGCGTAGCACGAGTTATGTAAGCACACCAGTATATTAATGATGCATTATCACACATGTACTGTACAAAATTGTATCTACAACTGCGTCAGATATGTAATTTTCAAAAATATTTTAGTAGGCAAATGTCATGATGTCATTCATTTGAGACTATTTCAATTAGGTAATGAGTGAGGTAATGAGTTACTTATCCCACTGGAGTAGATAAATTATATTACACGAATCTATGGTATTGTCGCAGTTTAATTATTGTGTTTGTGTGTACAGGCCTTGAATAGTAGAGATATCAGGAGAATTCAGATTATGCAGAATTCTTGTTTGAGATTAATATTTCGTATACGAAAATATGAACACATATAGTACATTTTTTTTCTATAATAATTTTCAAGGTCAACTTTCTAGGGGATAAGTTGCATTCCTGCAGGTCCCTAGTTTTAATAATGTTGGTACATATTTTTAGTTCTTTTCTTCCACTAAAAAAAATTATTGTCATTTTGACAGATATGTCATAATTTAAGATCGCTTGCTTGATTTTTGCATCGACATATAGAAATGGACCGCTAATGGACGACTATGCAACTCTTTGCGTTAGAAAGAGAAAGAGAACACTTTAAGAACTATCTTTCCTTTTCCTGCCGGCCTCCTATTGGCCGACAGAAAATGACGTCACAGCGACAGAGCAGTCGCGCCGTACGCTACTGAGCGCCAACAAGGACAGAGCGTTCTCAAGTCATATGCGTTCTCTTTCTATCTCGTTTGGCTCGCGCAGCTCTGACTAGCGGTCCATTTCTATAAAGGGTGTCCAAAAAATGGCGGATTAACGCTACAGTGCGTTACTTGGGGATGCCTAATGAACCATGGAAAAATATGAAAAAAATTCCCTGGGCCGTATTTTTCGAAATATTTCTGGTCAAAGGTGGGTAATAAAATCCATTTATTTAAATAACTAGTGTATAATTATAGTGTCAAATATATCTGGGACTTATTAAAATATTTGTTTTTTTAATATTCTTGGGATTTAACTAAATTGTTTTCCATATTTAAGTATTTTAAAAAACTGATTTCCTGTTGAGTTTGTCAAGTACTAAAATATGGCAAACAGGCTTTGTACAATAATAATATACGAAATCAAGCTTGGCATTGAAATATTTGTTGTATGAATAATATGTTGGTGGCACTGTAAGTTCATGTCAAATTCGATGTTAGCAGGTTAGGTTTTGCGACTAACCTCGAATTTGACATAGACTTACAGTGTCACCAACATATTAACAACTTACTATGGATACATTTTTGATTGAGAAATTGTTGCGGTATCAATGTTGCCAGATTTATTTTTATTAATTTCGAAATATTTCGAAAAATACGGTCCAGGGATTTTTTTTCATATTTTTCCAGGGTTCATAAGGCATCCCTCAGTAACGCACCGTAGAGTTAATCCGCCATTTTTTGGACACCCTGTATGTCGATGCATTTTTGCATTTAAAATATTTCTTGATTTTCTTTTTTTATCCGATTTTATTGATGATGATGATGATTCCATGTTAAAAAAAGAAATTTGTCAAGAGTTCAAGTTAAGAAACTTTGACATACAAAATTGACACATAACCATAATTTTGAAAAAGTTCTACCAACACGAGGTATAAAAATTTCCTAGCGTTTTAATCACATGTTTACCAACATTGTAACACGTTGGCAGTTATTATAGAAAAAAAAATGTACTTTACCTCAAAAAATTGCAAGAAATTAAATGGTTGAACATGGCTAAAATCGAATAAAACTTCATTCAGCATGTTTATCCATAAAAGAATTATTAACAAATCGCCTTCTTATTTATTTAATAAAATTAGTTTCAGATCTTATCTAAACAGTGTAAATATAATTTACAAAGATTTCATAAATATTCCATTTAATCGAACTGCTATATTTTAAAAATGTTTCTTTTATAATGTAGGCAATGTATTCCGGGTGTCCACATTGAAACTGGAACATAGGGATTTAACATTGTTTTTAGCAGTTTTATGGATTCCTGCTCGCCAATTCAAGTTACAAAAAATATTTTGGTATCAACGAAAAGAGAAAATTATTGCAGATCTAATGATATGAAAAATTAAATTATTTTTGTAAATTTTCATTGAAAAATATTTCTCACTCTACGCAAACTAACCCCACTGTAATATGTTTTAACGATAAAAAACTCTTCGTTCGAGTAATCGTCCATTTCATAAAGTAAAAACTACGGAACTAACTCTGAAAGGCATCAAATAACAAATTAATTTGAGTATAGCTGTCAACTTTTTCAAGTTAAGGCAACTCATATTTATAAAACATGAACAATTTGGATTAATATTTTTCAATTTTGATGCCATTAAATGGGCAATAATTTTCTCTTTCCATTGATACCAAAACATTTTCTGTAGGTTGAATTGGCAAACAAGAATCCATGAAACTGTTAAAAACAATGTTAAATCCCTATGTTCCAGTTTGAAAGTGGACATTTGATATAATACCCTACCACATTTTTTTAAATCTTTAACAATAAATGCATTTAATAAAACAACTCCACTAGATATTGTTAGACCTCCAAAACAATTCAGGCCAAATTACATAATAGCTATTTAAGTAACAAGGAATGTAAGGACCTATTAACATTTGAGGTAGACAAGTACAAACCAAGGCGAAGCCGTGGCTTGTTGCCTGGCGAAAATGTTAATAGGCGATACATTCCGAGTTGTCTTATTATATTTTTCCCGCTGCTTATCGAAATTTTCCTAGATTTTTAAAAAGATCGTTTGGTTTGTCACCTGTCACTAGCATTAATTTTGGTGATTCATGTTACCTGTGAGTGTCACATAAACACTTGCAATTATAAACAAGACGTTTAAGTCGACCTCTTGCATTGTTAATTATATTATCATAGGAACTTAATAATATTAAATTTCATTGTCAAGGGAAAGCATCAAACAAATATTATCACTGACTTACACGTTTTTTTACTAAGGCTGTATCACTGACTTACATGATCGACAACGGGAAAAAAATATAATTGGTTGTAGCTGTAGCTACTTATTTTTTGTACACTACTCTGCACTGGTAAGTTAGAAACAGCGAGTCAACAATTAAAAAACTAGAAGGATTAAGTTTACTTACATGTAATAATTCTAATTCATCTCGAATGGAATCAACATCTATTGATTTTTTATGCGGATACCTAATTATGAAAGTTAAAGAATCCGTCGAATATGAATTATGTTTGTCCACTTTATGTAATAAGGCAACTAACAGAACTAGCCCTTTACTAGAGTTAATTTATAATCAAGATCGGGGAAAGTAACATCCGAGTGACCGATTTCTATCCCTTATAGAATATATGTTAGCGTCCAGACATATTCTAACCTTCCGACGAATTCCCAGCCCTTCGTTGGTGTCGATTTCATCACCCATGGGTCACCAGCGACGTTAATTACGTAATAAACTGTCTGCAGCCGAACTGCCCTATGAAAGCAATATTGTAATATAACTTCCAATGCGTTGTGTGAGGGGCAGATTCGACTCGGAGGCCAACCCGAGTGTTGGTGCAGAGAGTTGCATTCCTTATAATAGAGTGTACTTAATTTAGCTAATAAAGCTGGTGCGATACTTTGTTTTAATTGAAGCTTTTATTATTCCGTTACGTTGACATCAGAAGTGGGATTGGTTCGCGTTTCACATGAAAGTTAATTGTAATCGTGATGGAACCAAGGGATGCTTTAACCGATGGTTTTCTTTGTTTGCCGGAAGTGCCGGGCTCGGGCCGAATTTCGACCACGAACAACGGACTCTGACGCTAGTTGGTACTGTGTTGAATTTCAACAGCTGGCCGAGAAATTTTGCTGGTTCCCGCGAACAGGTGGCTGTAGCCGGGAAAGTTTTAAAAGGCTACGCTTGAAAATGGTTTGATGGTTGAAACCTAGAAGGAAGAGATTGGGATGCGTTTAAGCTAAATACTTAAGTTAAGAAATACTCGGATTGCTTTTGCTGTAAAAGAATTAATCGAACTTGTAGCGGGGAAAATTTAAGATCCCTCCGTGAAATCAGTGGTTCTGAATAGTGGTGTAAAATCAATTGATGGGCTATTCCGTGTTAGGGAGTTACTTAGTTCTTTGAAAGTTTGATTGATAGTATTTTTTGCTTGAGAAGTACTGCAAAAAAGAATTTATTGTGACATTGCATGTGTTTGGTAGTAGGGTAACAAGCCTAGAGTACCCTCTGAGCACTGCCGAATGACAAGTCTATTGAGAGACCGCCGAGCATTTCGGAATGACAAGGTTGATGGCCTCTGAGTACCAAGTACAATATTAGGAGACGTATGTGCTTTTGTTTGATAGCAGGGTAACAAGCCTAGAGTACCCTCTGAGCACTGCCGAATGACAAGTCTAGTTAGAGACCTCTGAGCATTGTGGAGTGACAAGGTTGATGGCCTCTGTGTACCAAGTAGCAGGGTAACAAGCCTAGAGTACCCTCTGAGCACTGCCGAATGGCAAGTCTAGTGAGAGACCGCCGAGCATTTTGGAATGACAAGGTTGATGGCCTCTGAGTACCAAGTACAATATTAGGAGACGTATGTGCTTTTGTTTGATAGCAGGGTAACAAGCCTAGAGTACCCTTTGAGCACTGCCGAATGACAAGTCTAGGTAGAGACCTCTGAGCATTGTGGAGTGACAAGGTTGATGGCCTCTGAGTACCAAGTAGCAGGGTAACAAGCCTAGAGAACCCTCTGAGCACTGCCGAATGACAAGTCTAGTTAGAGACCTCTTAGCATTGCGGAGTGACAAGGTTGATGGCCTCTGTGTACCAAGTAGCAGGGTAACAAGCCTAGAGTACCCTCTGAGCACTGCCGAATAACAAGTCTAGTTAGAGATCTCTGAGCATTGCGGAGTGACAAGGTTGATGGCCTCTGAGGACCAAGTATGATGTTGGAGACGTGTATGTTTTGGACATATGTTGACAGGGTAAATGTTTGAGAGGTGAAAAACCGATGATTGTGATAACTGTGTCCTCTGAGCACTATGGTGACAAGACAAGTCAGTTCGACACCTGTAAATGATAAGTTCTTAAGTACCTGACATGAGTTACTAAGGTGTGTGTACGGCGAAGCACGTGCCGTACTATGTTATTTTTTCTATAGCACATGTTAAAGTGTGCTTTTATCAATTCAAAACAAAAGGTCAAGTTTTACTTTAACAGCAAGGGTAGATAAAGTAGCACTTTAACATCAAGGATAGATAAAGTAATTTAATTTTCTAACTTTTGTTTAAATTAAATATGACAGCTTCGTATTATCGTAGCAACCCAATCTAGCTACTGACATTTTGAAATGTGATTGTCTGTCATTATTTTCTTTTGAAATTGTTAAAGTTCTTGCTATAGAAAAAAATATTGTATTATACACGACGATAAAATTATTTCTATCCACTCTTGAATCATTAACGTCTCGACTTCGTCTCGACGTTAAAAGATTCACTCATGGATAAAATTTAACTTTATCGTCTTGTATAATAAATTACTATTGTTTAGAAGATCTGGTTTTTCAAGAGCGAAAAACACTTCAGGATTGGCCGTGTTAGCATCCAGACGAATTCTAGCCTTCAGACGAATTCTCAGTCCTTCGTTGGTGTCGATTTCATAACCCATGGGTCACCAGCGACGTTAATTACGTAATAAACTGTCTGCAGCCAAACTGCCCTATGAAAGCAATATTGTAATATAACTTCGAATGCGTTGTGTGAGGGGCAGATTTGACTCGGAGGCCAACCCGAGTTTTGGTGCAGAGAGTTGCATTCCTTATAATAGAGTGTACTTAATTTAGCTAATAAAGCTGGTGCGATACTTTGTTTTAATTGACGCTTTTATTATTCCGTTACGTTGACAAATATGATCCAAATGGCGTTAGATATTCTGCCTTACCTTCCGAAGGAAAATTTTAATTTAATTTTAAAGAAAGTTTGTCCATTATCTTCTTAATAATTCTATTTTTTCATGTAATCTTTATTCTAGCATTGTTTTTATATAAAAATAGAAAAAACTGGTGCCTCCTGTTTTAATTACTGCAATTTACACACACAAACAAATAGAAAAAGGAGTATTTCTGATAACACTAAAAAAGAAAACTTCTGAAATTAAATTGATTGTTCACCTAGATAGTGTTTTATTCTCTTTATTATTAACGTTATAATTAATATTTAGCCATATAGTTAAATTAATTTAAAAAGAACAGTAGGTGGTCTCATGGATTCATTAAAATATATGTTAATGCGTATTGTATGCTTTGTATGTATGTATTATCTGTAACCTCATTTACCTTGCGATGTAGAGGCTGGTGCTTCGTACGCCAGCATCTGGCGGTACAATGCTCAACTTGCCCCGGATTCGGGATACAGATTTGGAGAGCGCTTTTTGTGCTTGTGTAGCAACCATTATGTGCGGTGTATGTGATTCTGAGTAGAGCACAGTTAATTTGGTGCTCAACTGTGAATGGCCTCACCGAGCCCGATTCCAATCACCAAGGCTGCGGAAAAATTCCGAACACAACAGGATTCGAACCGAGGACTTACTTAATGCAAGCATAGCGCTTTCCTAACTGCACTACGCGGTTTCTTATACTTGTAATACGTAAATAGGCAATCAGGCGTACCAGCGCAACGAACTATAGCGCCTCTACAAACTATAAAAATGCCTTGAAGTAAAAATGCGGCAGGTCGTATCGAGACGTCAGTCACGTGTTAATCCAACACATATCACAGGCGACCCTAATAGGCAGTTCTCACAATTTTTATTTTTGTAATAATTCGGTAGAATTCATGTCCGTGAAATACATGGCATATGTGAAAATATTTAGAAAAAAATAGCTTTGTTATAAGCAAAATTATCTTGCCGTTCGAACGAAGCTTGAAAGTGGTA
Source organism: Agriotes lineatus (assembly GCA_940337035.1). Classification (NCBI taxonomy): domain Eukaryota; kingdom Metazoa; phylum Arthropoda; class Insecta; order Coleoptera; family Elateridae; genus Agriotes; species Agriotes lineatus. The sequence goes on from OW679194.1 coordinate 155,308,462, forward strand.
ACTCGTAGCAAGGCTAGCGGTGGGACGTCGCTGATCGCAGCTCAGTTCTGGTGAGCTAAATGCCCATATGTGATTAGTGGCGCTTCGTGCATTACATTGTATTTTATTTGTTTACACAAAAACTATTAGTTTTACGAAACAACTAAAAGAACTAAAAAAGTTTTTAAATACATTAGTTTTTAAGTACATATTTTGTGTAATCAAAGTCTGGTCCATTAAACGGTTGTAATCTGATCTAAATGTAACTCTGAGAAGATGCGTTTTTAGACTAATGTTTATGAGAACTTTGTTCACCCTTTTGACCAGCTTAATCGGGTCTCTGATTTTAGCCAACTATTTCAAGACCATCCTGTATACATGGTGTTTAAAAAGGAGAACGGTAAGCTTCGGGAGGTGATTTCTTAGTTAATTTTAAAATAAAAAGTTCCCATGGCCGTGGATTCAGAAACTTGTTTTAAGGAAGCTAGAACCCCGAGAAAGGTTATAGAAAATACATTGCTATGAGCATGGTGTAAAGAATATAACGTGAAACCTTCCCCGAGGCGCACAGTAGTTTAGAAAGTAGAAGGGAGAAGTCAACCAGTCCCGAATGCCCCTACTCAGGAACCCCGATGCCACTACTCAAGAAATCCTGAGTAGGAGCATTGGGGATTGGTTGACTTACCCCCCCCCCCTACTTTCTGAACGACTACGCATCTCCAGGAACGTTTACCTTGTAGTCTTTACATCATGGCTACGCTCCTGAAGTAGTAAATTTCAATCTTTAGTAGGTATTTATTTTTCAAAAACTACTGTCCTCAGCGATTCCAAACAAGATTAGGCTAATTGTTTTATACGAAAAAGGCTAAGCTTTTAGAATACCTAAAATTGACGAACATTTGGATTGTAAAAAGTTACCATAAAGACTATCCTGCAGCTACCCCTTCTAAAGGAATCGCCTCCCGAAGTTTGGCGGTGTAATTTTTAAACACCCTGTGTATGCAGTTGTACTTATAGTTATTTATTTTCCACTAGCGTTCTGCACCCAAATTGGGCGCGAAATAATTCATTTAATGCAATTTGTACAAGCGCGTGTGTCGAGTTAATTTTGTGGTTAGAAAATCCACATAAAAAAGTCACTTATAAAAAATTGAAAACCCTACTACTGGCTTACTTGCGTCGCCCTGAGTCGACACCAAAATCAGCCCTTTCGGCCCACGGGTTCGCTCTCAAAGTGGCGTCAAGCAAGCAAGCAAGCAAGCAAGCAATGAAAATTATTATGTCGGATTTTCTGTAAACTTACTCTTATTAGAGATGTTGTAGCTGTGTTATACCGACGCGACGGCGTAACAAAGGTGAGGCGCCCATTTGATGGATATTATTTTCCATATATAAGTTCCATATCTGTACTCTATGTTGCAAAAAAAAATTTGAACGTTTCCACTAAATAGTACCTTTTATTAAACAGTTAAAACGGAACATTTGTTATAATAAACAACTAATAATAAAACGCCTCAGTTTAATATTTAAAGGAGGTATGGACATATTTTGCAAACCGTTGCTAATAACAGTGGTCTGCAAAGAATTTCGTTTTGCAATTTTCAACTTTCTGTCACCAAATGACGTCTACAAACCATATTTTTCTGTTCGATCGTAGACAAAATTATTTTTTCACTTACTGTAGGGAAATATTGTATTCCTAAATACAAAATCGTTTAGAAAAGCGGTACTTTTCTGCATAGCGACGGCAAATCGTTTAGAAAAGTGGTACTTTTCTGCATAGCAACACATTTATGCATGGCAACGCACACTTTAATTTTTAAATGTACAGTATTCCCCATAATTTTTGATATTTTTATATTAAAATTCTTAAGGATTTCGTCACAGTACGTGAAAAAATCAGTAAAAGAAAACTTTCCTTGGGCGAATTACATCAATTTGCGCTGGCATTCGAACTCCGAGCTCCCAGGCAAATGATTAAAATATTTGGAGCCCAGTTTCTGGTCCGCCGCCGCTTGAACAACTGAACCACGACCGTGCTCGAATTGTATGAGTTTCTGTTGCGTTATAGAGACACCATTCTATTCTGTCCCGTTTGTGATGTTTACCCTGTATCTATTAAGTCTCGTTTTCGTCAATGATAAAGTCTGAGCTTTGTGCAAATTATTACTTTTATCTATTTCTCAGTTAAAGCACACATATTTTTATAAGTGCTCACCCTGTATATATTTCTCCTAAATTTTCTCGGTCTCATGCCAGGTAACCATATTATGCAAAATATCGTCTTTCTCTAACAAATAGTTTTTGAGTTATACCGCCAACAGGCAAACAGACAGAATTGAGAAAACCTGTTTTTGATCATCTAGAGACTTTGACGAGTGAAGAACTGAAGAAATACCGGAAAATGTTTTTTTCGCGATTACAATACTTTCTTTGTGTTTTAGACGATGTAAGTGAAAGTAGCATGTGAAACATGTGAGAAAAGCGTTTTTTTAACATGTGCAATATAGTATTCTAACCGTCCTAGGAGCGTTATATTCTATAACGGGTTTATTATTTTGTTGTTGTCATGCGAACCAAAAAAGGATACGATAAGGTGACTTTATATCACAGATAACACATCCGATAATAAGTAATAATATATTATGTACCGAGGTGGAAAATGTAAATAAAAATTTTCAGCTAGGTATGATGTATACTATTTTATTCACAACCATTTTGTTCTAAACAAGAATTGGAAAATTAATTTATAATAAGTTTCTGTTATTGACAGTTTCGACGTTAACCAAATAATAATACAAGGCGGCGAAAATTCGTTACCTTGACGTCGGTTGGAAAGTAGAAGTTGATAATAGCTCATTTTCAAAGTTTCTAAAAGTGGTATTTCGAGCGATGTTTGCTCTACGCAGTATATTTGTCAGTCAGCATTTAAAAACAAATTTTTGCGCTACCAACCTAGCTTTACTTCCTTTCGGGTTCGCTATCTGTAACGAAAAGGTCAACTTTTCGTATCCTTGTTTGTTGGTATGACAACAAAATAGCAGGCCCGTTAAAAATATAACGGTACTATAGGACTGTTATTGAAATTGTTTTGCATTGGTTACTAGAGAAACAACAATCACGCACTTTATATAGGTAATAAAGAATATGCAAAATTCAACTGCATTTTTATTTTTATTAGTTGAGAGCCCAAAAAAGGTTATAGGAACAGGCCTCAAAAATTGCAATAGTCGGCCCTCCGGGCTTTGCTTTTCTAACTTTTTTTTTTGACCTGTTGTAAGGCACTTATCGATTTTGTAACATAATATGCTATAACTGTAGGATCATTTATGCACTTGTGCATTTATATAGAAACTAGCTGTTACCCGCGGCTTCGTTCGCGCGAGGTTCTTTATTTGTGTATTAAATAATGACTAATTATTTTCTGTCATCCAATCCCGTCCCATCCTATCCTCGTCCAAGTCCCTTTCTCCGTCTCCGTCTTCGTACCGTCTAATCCCGTCCCGTCCCTTCCCCTTCCATCCCATTCCTTCTTTTTCCGTCCCGTCCCGTCCCATCTCGTCTCTTCCCGTCCCGTCCCTTCTCTTCCCGTCCAGTCCCATTCCCTCCTTTCCCGTCCCGTCCCGTCTCGTCCCCACCCCCCCTTCCATCCCATTCCTTCCCTTTCCGCCCCGCCCCGTCCCGTCTCGTTCCTTCCCACACCATTATTTCCGCAATCCTTTTAACATTCAAGAACTGATAATAGACCATACCGCAATGTTGCGTACGCCTCTGATTTATTGTGTCATTTAGCTTATAGCTATTTAAGTCACAAGGAATGTAAGGACCTATTAACATTTGAGGTAGGCAAGTACAAGCCAAGACGAAGTCGCGGCTTGTTGCCTGCCGAAAATGTTAATAGGCGTTACATTCCGAGTTATCTTATTATATTTTTCCCGCTGCTTATCGAAATTTTCCTAGATTTTTGAAAAAATCGTTTGGTTTGTCACATGTCACCAGGATTAATTTTCGTGAGTCGTGTTACCTATGAGTGTCACATGTCACATCAACACTTGCGATTTATAAACAAAACGTCTCAATCTGCATCTTGCTTTGCTAATTTTATTATCCTAGGAACTTAATAATAGTATTAAGTTCCGTTGTCAAGAAAAAGCAGCAAACAAATATAATCACCGACTTACACGTTTTGTTACTAAGGCTGTATCACTGACTTACATGATCAGCAGCGGGAAAAATAAGGTTAACAATTTAATGTCAATATGATAGATGTAAAAATGTTACCAATACGAAACTTGGAAATTACTAGATTCTAACATTAGTTCCGATTTTCACCGCGTCTCAATCTAGATTCTGTAACGCCCCCGGCAGCGTTTTCCAAACTGGGAGGCGCGCCTCCCTAGGGAGGCGCGGACTAGTCTAAAGAGAGCCGCGAAAATTAGTCACAGTGAACAATTTTCCAAATTAATGCTGAAGTTTTCTATGTAAAAAATGAGAGAATAAATGAAAAAATACCATCGTGCTTTATCGCGCATAGTTCAACTAAACATTTCGTAACTTAGCATCCATATACCTAGACGTCCTAGACCCCGGTAAATCTTTTGAACCAAGGCCGTCGTTAATTTGGCGACACGCGCAAGATTTGATAAACTTTGTGCTAATAGACAAGCACATCCATCTCATTAAAAACAATAATAAAATATCGTTTTCCATTAGTTTGTATGAATAAATTTTATAAGAGTAAAAATGTTTATGTTTTTATTTTATGAAATCTTCAGGGGGCGGGGGGGGGGGGCGCCAAATGATAAAATATTTTTAAGGGAGGCGTAGTAACATCAAGTTTGGAAACCACTGGGAGTGTAACCTGTAACATAAGCTTTAGCAGTGTGTAGAAACTCTCTAGTAGGGTATTATTTTAATTTCCACTAGCGACTAGACCTTTAAACGCCTATGTTCTGTTTGGAGGAACGGCTAACTAGAGAGGAACACTCAAACACTATTTTGTCTCACTTTAACACGTTATGCCTCTGACTTTGAAATTTGACCACAATGTTTTTTTGTACAAAAGTATAAATTTAGGTGAGCTGCAGTTTAAGATGTGTGTGTACTTAACACAAAAATGCCTACCTAAACAAACTGTGGATATGTGGTCCTCTGTTTAGCCTCGATTTGAAGTTCCACCAACCAATCGCAACGCTCTTATACAAAAGTCAAGTGGAAATTAAAATCACGCTCTAGTAGGGAGTTTTTGCAAGTTATGTTAAAATTGCGTTACGTTAGCATCGAAAAAAATTATTTGGATTGGCTGCATCGTTGACTTGGCTAAGCTTTAGGGGGCAGCTATTTTAGCGTTCCCTACCACGTACGGTAACTATCGTACATCTGACAACGCTGGTACTGTTCAATAGATGTAGTTGGCTTTGCTTATTTTTGACTGTTGCGCCCTCTTACGAGCGATATAATTTTCGCAACGACATTTGTCATTTGATAGAATAATAACTGCGCTGCGACTGTAAATATAACCTGCAAGTACTAACTACTAAACATTTGTCGCAGAGCTGTTACAAGAAAATGACTTTGGGCACAGAAAGCAAAGTTTCTTTTAATAAGAAGTACGTTGCATTTTATATTAAACTAGTATGTACACAAAACGTTCTCATTTCTAGAAAACAACCAACATATCCTCCACAAGGAGTTCGTTGTCAAAAATGTTTGGAGTATGGTCACTGGTCATATGAATGTAAAGGAAAAAGAAAATATTTACACAGATCTTCAAGAACACAGCAATTAAAGAAACGATTAAAACAGTATGAAGAACAGAAATCGGCAAAGTATGTAATAACAATTTATGTAAACTAGTATCATTCAAACTGGAAATTCAAAAACCCTTTGTGCCATATTCTCGCCTTATGATTAAAGCTGTGACTAAATAAAGTTGCAATGATCTGTTTCTAAGTAGATATTTATGTTATGCATTGAGATATACATAAAAGCATCTCTGATTGTGTTTACTTTAAACGTGCTAATGTTATGATTAAATTTAAACACAGGGTAAGACCTCTGGACCTTTGTATCTAATAGTCGTTAATAGAATAAAATTAGTTGCTAGTAAAATTTTTACAGAGATGCTGACACAACTGTAGCTGCTTCATCATTAGTTAAAGAAAAAAAGAAGGAAAACAATTCTTCCAGCTCAGGATCATCCTCGGACAGTACCGATTCAAGTTCAGATTCAGATGATAGTAGTAGCGATTCTTCTTCAAGTGATGATACCAGTTCTGAGTCTGATAAATAATATTTGAAAATATAATTTGAAATCAATCTACTTATGTAACGTATTTTAAATTTCAGTAAGAATGTGGTATTTAAATTTTTTATGTGAATAAAATGCACTTTTAGACAAACATTTGCAAATTTTCTATGACATTCCTTTCGGACCTTTCATTCCATTAGATTAATGAATGTAATAGCTATTTTTTACAATAACTGTAGTACTGTTGTATTATTTCGATCAAATTATTCAATACATTTTCATTTTAGGCTTGTTGCAAAAACAAGTCATTTAAATTAAAATTAGTAAAAATTTTAACCGGTTTTTCATATCTTACAGCTGGTAATTGATGCCATTAAAAGGAATCTGATATGTATTCAAGAAGTTGGTGACCCCTTTCAACTGCTATTATGAATTTAATACACAATTTCTTAATGAACATTCATTCTAAAAGGTTGTTAATGTTTTGCAGTTGAAATTTCAAGTGCATATAGGGTGAAATATTAGTCGACAAAATCACTGTTGAAAAAATAGACAGCTTAAAATGAGTTAAAAGCTGGTCTTGCTTCGATATTGTGTATTAGAGTTCATTAGACAATGTCTGAAGAAAGTATGGATAAGATTGTAAGGTGCAATGTTGAAAGCATTGACAAATTCTAAATGGTTTATTGTGATTGAACAACATTCATTGTAGCAAACTGAAAGAATATAATATTTTGTCTTGAATATTAGCTGATGCTTACCTTGGTCCAGAACCAGCCTTAGGAATTCCAAGAAGTGCTATCCGGGGCTACGTAACTGATTAGATCCACTCAACGTGAAAGGTACTGGATTGACATCAGGACAACAAGCCGCCGCTTTGCCTTGGCTTGTACTTACCTACCTTAAATGTTAATAGGCCCTTACATTCCTTGTTACTTAAATAGCTATTTCATTCTCGAATGGAAAAGTAGCGTTTTGCAATCTAGAATAAAAAATAACTATTTTCATCTGATGGACATTTGCATTTTGATTCGCATTTTCTATATCAAGAACTCAAGAGAACTAAAATTCCTTTAGCTGAATTTCAACTAAAACTGCTAAGAGAATTAATTGAAGCAAATGCAACAGATCTTGCTTCAAGTCATAAAACTAGCATTACAAGAGATGATCCTTTACGATTAACGGGTAGACACTTTATAACTACCAAATGAGCTAAACAAACGGGCACCAGTTTGCAGTGTATTGTTTGCTCCAAAAACAAGAAACGAAAGGAAACAACCTTTTGGTGTGAGCCGTGCAGAAGTGCCCTTTGCGTTACTCCATGCTTCGAAATTTTTCATACCAAGAAATCTTTACTTAATACTTCATAGTAATTATATATATATGTAATATAACTTTGTTTTTGTACTTTCAATACCTGTTTGTAGTAATGTATGGTAAAAAAAAATATAACTATAAATTAATTCTATTGTGTGCTTCTATCAAGGAGCACTTGATTTCAACTGAATTGAAATTATGGGCAAAATAAGTTTCAGGGCAAGCAGGAGCGATTTTCCAATTATGAAAATACAATTCCAACATTTTTGGGTCATCATACGTACGTTAAACTCAATGGGGGAACACGCTGTATATATTGTTCTGTAAACTTGCGTGTTTCCATGTAGGACCACTAGGCGCTTTCTTAGTTCTATTTTCCATATCTGCTTCATTCACCAAATTTTTACTTTAGTGATATAACGTTAAAAGAGCCGTTGGCTAATAGTCTGTGGAAATTAGATAGTGAAGCGACGGAAATTTATGTGGAACTTCCTGAAATGTAATGTTTTGATCTATAGGCATTTGGCAAATGAGAATGAAAGTGGATTAGTGGGCAATCTTACTAGTAAGCAGTTATTGTGTGCCAGTGCAGAAGTGTTTGGAAAATGATGTAAAATTGAGAGGTATAGCAGGAAAGCTAGAAATAGAAGAGCAGTCGGTAGAACTCATAACAATCGAAAATGAACAAGCTAATGATGCCGCTGAAGATTCTCCAGTTCCGGCAATTACGATATCTATGAAGTCTTGAATTTTGGAAGACAAGAGACCTGCAACATCCTATGTACTCGTGAAGCCACAACTACCTGAAATATCGTGGCACAGATGGCATTTATTTTTTCTAATGAACGTGTCCACCCCAGATGGCAAAAGATGCACTGGTACAAACTGCAAAAGTAGGGGCAGAACCATGTGTTGCAGATACAGTGTTACTGTATATAACACTGTAGGAACTGCCATACAAAATAGACAACTTTGTATATAGGGCATTCAGTAAACACAAAAACATTTTAATGTTTTTGAAGTTGGCATATGTATATAATTTTTGTACTGGGGATTCTGTATTTTGTTTTGCAAATGTTTCCACACCTGTATACAGGCAGATTTGAATTTTAAAATGACAATTTAATGCATACACTAAAAATCCCATAAGCTGCGGATTTTTTGTCACTATGGCAGCGGCAAAAGTTTGTCCTAACTTTTCCAGCGACAAAACAGAACCTAACTTTTAAAACGGTCTAATTCTAGCAAGCCTAGCAGAGTTGCTACGGACCTAATATATAAATTAAATATGTATTCATTAAACTGTCACACCGAATTACACTGAAGTAAACTTAACATTTATAATTCGAGTTTCCTTGCCTTTAGGCAATTTAACTAAAAAAACTGGCAGAAAAATTACTCGTCCCTCGGACTCTAAATTTTTTCAGAAGCAGTTTTTTTCGTTAAATTGTCAACGAAATTCTCTTTAAAATGTCTAGTTTACTTCAACAAAAAAAAGCTCTCAAGTGACAATTAATATTTCTCACTGTCAGTGTCAAAGTAAATATTTTTTTAGAAATTTTCACCTGAAGTTTTGTAAAATGTAATAAAAATATTATTAATAAACGCCACGTCAATAGTATCCAACACAGTATTTGTATAATATCCTTAAAAATAGTTATTTATAACATTTATGACAGATGGGATGATGTGAAGTAAATGTCACACCCTTAACCTATTTGTTTTAGTAACATGTTGGAAGTACACTCGTAGACAAAGATGAATTTTGGAAGTACACACATGAAATTTTGGAAATCAAAGGCCACTATTGAAATTGTTTATTTCATTTTGAAATTGTTTATTCTCATTTTAAAATTGATTAGTCCCAATTTGAAGTTGAAAAGGTATAGTATACATTCATAACTTTTGTGTAAGTTTACGGATACACGTTTATTCTGGGGTCTGATTCTATGCTGTGTTTTGAGACTCAGTGCCACTGCCTTGTAGCATGCAACACCCATGACTTGTAAACAAGTCTGTGGGTGCTTGGGGAGCAGTTGATTTGTTAGTATAGCTTTTAATTGTAAGGTATGGGGTACATAGCACAAACCTAAATGCTACTGCGGTAATGAACGTGTTAAAATTTTGCTAATTTTTAGACTTAGATCCTAGGCCGGTTTTTACTTTCAAAAAGAGTACGAAAAAGTTTTAATTTAAATAACCCTTTAAGCAGCGGATCGGAGCATCTGTCACCGTGGGTTATGGTGTGACAGCTGCTGTGGCCGTGTGCTGTTAGCTCGGGTGATTCAGTATGTTCATATATCATTACAGTAGCGCGTTATTTGAACAACAGAGGTTGGCGCAAGGGTACAGTGCTTGCCTGTCACACGGGTGGCCTGGGTTTAATTCCCGGTTGATGCATCCCTTTTTTTTTTAAATTTATATTAATGAAATTTACCTAAATACGTTTGCGGATAAAATAGTATATGTTATTCGGAGTAAAAGTGACTTTATGTGGCTTAGCTGAATTATTTGCCTCACTAACGTTCGGCTAAATAAACTTCAGCTTCGCCACATAAAGTATCATTTTTACTCTTAATAACATAATCTACTAACGTCATTAATGGGTTAAGATAAAATTATGATTATAAGAAAATATTTGCATATTATTTATTATACAATATTACAAATATTAAAACAAATCTATACTAAATATTAAACCTATGCTAAATATTAAACTTCATGTAACGATATCTTAAAAATATATATTGTACTGTAAATCAATCCTCAGCAATAAGCGTTTCTGGAATAGTATGAACAATAACTTTTCTTCGAGCATCATACACAAAATTGTTGTCTTCAAACAATTTGCTTCGATAAAACGGCTTTAGGTCTCGAATATCCAGTTGTTTTGCCTGTAAAACATCAGAATGAATATTGTATACTATAAAACATCAGCTAATATTACCTTATCCATAAGATCTTTTTCATCAATTTCAATTGTGAGAGCTTCTGCGGCATTTGTACCACGCAAGAAAGTAAGTTGATCTTGTGATAACTGCCGAAGAATGTAAAACAACAATTCGCTGTGGTCTTTTTTGAATAGCAAATAACGTTGGAATACCTGTAAAAACCATCAAAATTACTTACAATAAATTAATACGAAATAAATTTTACCTGTCTCATTGATTTCATAACACTGTATTTTTGAGTCTCTACAAAGCTCTCTAGCATCATACGGACTGCCATATTAACATCTTCTTCCTGTACATAATCCCTTAAATGCATTCGTGCATGTGCTTCTGCCATTCGAATTATACTTTCAATGTGTCGAACTGTTATTGGTAGACTTCCAGTTGCCTAATATAAAAGAGTAGCATTATATTATAAAAATTTTAAAAATTACAGGTATAAGGCAATAAATAGTAAGAAGCTTTTCAGCATAGGACTTTCGAAGTTTTACAATGAAAATTGGAGGACACTGTATAAACATACCAATGACTCCTGGCGCAGCTGGCTATATATATTGGCCACTTTATCTTGGTCCATGTTCTGTAATTTGGGATGAACGTTTTCACGAGCATACACAATATATTTTTTCAGTATTTCTTGAGGAATTGCCAAATCATTTTCATTTTCGTGGAAATCTTCGAGTTCCGCCTTTCTTGAGGGGTGGTGACGAATATGTGATGAAACAACAAACCTTAAAAATTAAAGAGAATTAATTATTACACACCATCACCATTTACCATATACTAACTTAGCCAAGTGCTGATCCTGGATGGGATCTACTTCATCTCTCACTACACACAAGATGTCAAATCGAGATAAGATAGGATCAGAGAGATTTACATTCTCAGTAAATGTCATACTGGCATCATAACGTCCCCCAATGGGATTAGCAGCTGCTATGACTGAACACCGTGCTTGAAGGCTTGTTACAATTCCAGCTTTGGAAATTGAAATCGACTGCTGTTCCATAGCTTCATGAATGGAAGTACGATCCTGATCATTCATCTAATGAAAAAGATTCTCTTGTTTATATTGCAGCAGATTACAAGCTTAATAATAAGTTTAAATTATAAAATACAGACAAAATGTGAAACACAAAAATATGAAATGTACAGTGTCCCAGCAAAAGATTACAAAACACCGAGTAACCATGTAGCTTGATTAATTCAGAGTTGAGAAATCGTAATAAACATTTTCGGCTACTGTAGATCATTCAGATCTCGGTTCATTTATGTAAACCATCTCTGTCAAATTCATAAAACCAGAATGGAAGAATGAATAACAAAGGAACATCATTGCCAAAAGTTTCCACTAAATTTTGGAGACTGCTCATATGTTAAACTTCTTTTATAATCGTAAAATATTGCCCCAATAGCATTTCATGGCACTTCTATAGTGTGAAGTGGACAATGTACTAAAAATTAAAAAATTGTCCTCTACACACTTCAATTCAAACCTCCCAAAGATGCAACTGGAAACTTTCAAAAGAATGAGCTTTCCATTTATGGAAATGTTTTTGTTTTTATTGGCATCGATGACCTGTTACTAACAATTAACAGAACAGCCCTCGTATAACTGGTTGTCTTATTAAAAAACTGTTTCTTCAATATTTTTACATGAAAGGTGAAAAAGGATCAGACTTTCTTCTTCTCATCTGGAACTCAGTGCCACATTGAACAACACAGAAAAAGGCAACAAATAAACAAAACAATTTTCCTATAGTTATTTTTGTATTTAGAGTGTGAAATGCTACTATTGCATTCACAAATGAGTTTTTTTGGGCGAGCCCAAGGCATAACAAAAATTGTAATAAAAATTATAGAACTGTCAACATGAATTTATTTGACAGTTTATAAATAATTATAAAATCTGTCATTGTGACATTCATTGCAACTCTTACTTGACATATTATAAGAAACTAATTAATTATGGTGGATATAAATGTTTTTGTTTTTGTTATACGCGCTTGATAAATGAGCGCTGTCTACACTGCACTTTATAAAACTACATTTGAACTACAATTAACTTTATTGCTAGTTAATGTGATTTTAACATGGCCTAATAAGCTACACAAATATGCAAAAAATATGCGATTTAAACCAAAATTATACATTAAATTGATGGGTAACATTAAAATAACAGTGGATAAGTTAAACAAGATGTTGAGAATAAATTTTAAACTTTAAAAATAGTATAGAAGGTCAAGTACCATAGATTCAGAAATCACGAGCAATTTAAATAATAGTAAAAAGAGTATTGCTGTTTTTATAGATATGGCGTGGGCCTTTGACACTGTGCCCCACCAGAAACTAATACAACTACAATACAAGAGGTCTTAGTATCAGTCAGTAGTCGACATAAAACGTTAGAATTCTGTAAAGTTGAAAACACTCACTTTGAAGCAATTTACCTTAGAATTAAAATTAAAAGAAAAATAATCGTAATAATAAATGTATATTTTCCACCAGCCTCACCTTGGTACTCCAGCTTTTATCAGTTTATTGCAGAAAAAATAAGTAGTAATTACGATAACATTATTCTTGTCGGAGACTTCAATTTACAGAATATAGAAGGCCCTGATACTGATCTGGCATATTTGAATCAAAAACACAGAGAGCTGTCTATTTTTACTAAATTGCACTTACTTGAAACTTCAAGTAGATAAAATGTAGGAAATTTTATCTTCTTTCATTTCATATACAGTTGCGGCCATAAAAACTGAGACAGTTTTTTTGACCTAATTTTCAAAATGCGAAAAGAAGTGCTGATACTGACAATTCTAATTAATAAATGTCATCAAAAGTCATTGTTTAGATCTGAATAATGCAACTTCAAGTAGATAAAATGTAGGAAATTTTATCTTCTTTCATTTCATATACAGTTGCGGCCATAAAAACTAGACAGTTTTTTTGACCTAATTTTCAAAATGCGAAAAGAAGTGCTGATACTGACAATTCTAATTAATAAATGTCATCAAAAGTCATTGTTTAGATCTGAATAATGACTTTTGATGACATTTATTAATTAGAATTGTCAGAGTCAGCACTTCTTTTCGCATTTTGAAAATTAGGTCAAAAAAACTGTCCCGGTTTTTATGGCCGCAACTGTACGTTCAACATTTACGAAAAATGGATAGCTTACGGGTAATTTTAGAAAAACTAAAAAAAATCGGCTTTTACAGGTGGCAAACCTGATATTCGTGTACAGCGACCCAAAAAACCATATAGGAACCAAATATCAAAATTTTCCCCTATTTTCTACCATTGGATTGGACTAAATAATATTTATACATTTTATTTACAAAGAGAATTTTTAAATCCTACTAATCTTAGGGCCAGTCTTATAAAGGCCACTAATCTGATGTTAACTTTAATTCGCTGTTAAAATAAACAAAACCACATCAAACCTTGTTTACTAATGAATAAAATGTCATAAGCACTAACATTTTGATGCGCTTTTGTTCATTTTAACAGCGTATTAAAGTTAACGTCAGATTAGTGGCCTTTATAAGACTGACTGCTACTTTACAAATCCTTAGTGGCATCTACAATTAGATACAGTAACTTGCTGAACATACAAAACATGATATTAAAAGTTATGTTAAAAAAAAGACACGCTATACCCAAATAAACTTTTATAATATATATAACTTTGTCACCTCAGGTACTAGTTACGTCCATGTCACCCAGAATATGACCCAAACACTTTCCAGCAATGCTCAACAAACTTTTCCTAACTTTCTACAACCGTTGTCTATCACTGACCTAATCCAATCAATTTGGAACATATTAACTCCTTTTCATGATTAAATAAAATCATTTATGTATAATGCAGAAATCGTTAACATAAACTGCTTTGCTCTATCTGTTCTTACATTCACAAAAAGAAACTAAGAAATTATGTAAAACACCAATATCAAACCAGGAGGTGGTGTTGGTAGACATTTAGTTATACCTAATAGCAGAACTACCGGGAGATCAAAAATAAACTTGGTCGCAGGAGCCCATGAAAAATTCTGTCTACACTGCCCTTTATAAAACTAAGTACATTTGAACTACAATTAACTGAATTATTCGTTCATGTGACTAACAGTCTAATCATCAGCTAAAGTACGTTTTTTTTCTATAATAACTGTCAAAGTGTTGCAATGTTGGTAAATATGTCATTAAAACGCTAGGAAATTTTTATACCTCGTGTTGGTAGAACTTTTTCAAAATTATGGTTATGTGTCAATTTTTAATGTCAAAGTTTCTTAATTTAAACTCTTGACAAATTTCTTGGACATGGAATCATCATCATCAATAAAATCGGATAAAAAAGAAAACCAAGAAATATTTTAAATGCAAAATTGAAGCAAGCGATATTAAATTATGACATATCTGTCAAAATGAAAACCATTTTTTTAGTGGAAGAAAAGAACTAAAAATCTAAGTACCAACATTATTAAAACTAGGGACCCTGCAGGAATGCAACTTATCCCCTAGAAAGTTGACCTTGAAAATTATTATAGGAAAAAAATGTACTTTACACAAATATGCAAAAATATGTAATTTAAACCAAATTTATACATTAAATTGACAGGTAACATTATAGAGTGGCTTCAAAGCAAGAAGTACATAGGCGTGGCTACAGTTATGCGCCAATAGACGGTATCAGTGGCGTAGCAATAGGTATTTTTAGGGAGGCACATTAAAATTCCCATTTTAAAGGAAAACTTTTCATGCTGATTTATTTTTGGTTTCAAATGCTAAATAAATTAGCATGTCATAAGAAGTACAAGCTCTACCAGAAGCTCACGAGGCCGCCCTCCGTTAATGGCGTTAAACGCTTTCCGCGGCGGGAGGACTCGCCGTGCGTCATCCGCTCCATTCTGCGCGATGGATTTTTACTAAATTTGCCCGTTTTGCTGTGAATTTTTGCCAAAGCTGTGCATGGAACTTCGCCATTTGGTCGTGGCAGCATTTTAGACAACAGCTGGGAATCTGGTAGAGGGCGCAGGCCAAAGGCTCTTGAATACGCGTGCGACCTGAGAAACTTCGAATATGGCGCTACGGACAATAAATGACTAACCCCAATGCGTCATGTAGCTACCAGACTGTAAGGTGCTCGTCCAAACCCCTTTTTGATATTATTAACGGGTAAATAGTCATGGAAACATGTAAACAAAATGACACGACGAACGGCAATGAACTGAATACAACAGCGGAAATCACCTTGTTGAACGTAATGGACTCGTCCGGACGTTTCTAGCGTTCTGCGCATCTATGACGCGGTGTACTTTACAAACTGAAAGACTTCTAATAGCCATGGGATAAGTTAAACAAGATGTCGAAAGTGAATTTTATACTAAAAACTTGACAGTTCTATATCAACAAAAAGCATGCTGCAGATTAGGCAAGTTTGACTGTTTTCACTGGCTCCCATGATCAAGTTTATTATTGATCTCCCGGTATTAATTTAAGGTTGGCGTTTGGTTTATGCTGAAAGAATGAAGACACATTGCTACATAAAAAACACTCATTATCAAGTTACAGGTGTTGTACTGACGTAAACAAGATTTCGTTTAAAAGACAAATGTTGGCTGGTTATCATCTGCTAGTTTATAAATGGGAAAACAAATCACTTGCATTGTAGAACTGTAGTTAAAATATCGATGATATGTAGCCATGTACTATTTGTACTTCTGCCATTCAACAGCAACATTTACTTGTGCAAAATGCAAAATAGAAACTCTAAACCAGGAGATAGGAAGATACAATTTTTGATATTTCATTTAAAACCTCATTGAGCTATTTCTGAGGAATACTTTTTGAGAATAATGTTTGGAACGGTTGTCATTTAGGGCGAAATTTACAATGCCAAAATTGCCAACCAGAGCCCTACTTCACAAAACAACTTTGCAAGTTCTCACTTTGCAATTTTCAATTAATTTCTGCAACTTAAAAACAAATTTAAAAGTTGAAAAGCAAAATTTCATCAAGATTAAGCAAAGTGCAAGTGAACAGTTGAAAACTAGCAGTTATATTTTATTAAACTCCAAATTTTTCAATTTAAACAATTTAAAAACTGGAAAATGCAAAATGAAAAGTTGCAAAGTTATTTTATGAAATAGGGGTACTTCAAGGTATGGGTTGGAATGAATATAAGCTAGGAGACTGTAAATCTAACATCCAATGAAAACGTTCTGTGTGAATTTTTAGCTAATATTAATTTTAATACTGTACTACTGTGTCTTTTGCTGTGAATGTAAATACAGGCAGACCTCGCCGTTCGCGGCTTTGCGGTTCGCTGAATTGATTTTACGCGGGGCACCTTTGTGCTCCCTTTTCTTTGCCATTCACGGATGGAATTGCCAACTGTTTCAACTTTCACACACTAACGGCCGGTCTTGTAAAGGCCACTAATCTGACGTTAACTTTAATTCGCTGTTAAAATAAACAAAAGCGCATAAAAATTTGTTACCTAATGAATAATATGTCATAAGCGCCAACGTTTTGATGTCACGTACATACATTATATCCTTTTCAACAGTTTGTAAACAAATAAATTCGTGGGGAAGACTTCAAGTCCTTCATTTATTATTAAATCCAACCCCACTTCAAGCAGCAATGGATCAACTCCTCTATTTCTCCCCTTTCATTTTGGTTAACTCATGATTCATCAATCCTCTGACGATGCCCTGTTCATTTCTTACTGGTCCAAATATCTTCTTAAGTATCTTTCTTTCGAAGATCTTCAACTTTTCTTCATCATTACTTGTTAAACACATCGTTTCCGCCGCGTCTGTTACCACTGTCCGAATGGTGGCTTTGTATATTTTAAGTTTGCTCCTGATACTTATATTTTTACTTTGCAACATTTGTTTGTTACTGTAATACGATGGAAGACAATAGTACACTAAAAATAGTATCTAGCTACAAACCACCAAACAATCCGCATCTCCAAGAGGAACTACAATAAATACTTTGCAACCAACTCCCCACGTTATTAATACGCAATCTGAACTGCAAACATCAAAATTGGGGTTTAAAAAAACCAACCCCAATGGTGCGAAGCTCGCGAATATATTTTCACAACTGGGATCGCAGGTATTAGCAGCATCAGAATATACTTATCCATACAGAATAAATCAACTGCCAGATATTATATACATTAGACATTATACTGCACAAAAACTTAAAATTCCCAATTAATCAGACAGTACTCGAGGAGTTAGACTCAGACCACCTACCTGTTATATTCACCCTACATAGCTCTCTGTATTATTACCCCAAGTTACCAAAACTAATTAACAGCCCAGTTGACTGGGATAAATTCAGAACAAAAATGGAATGAATTAACATTGTATTGATAAGACAATAGTACTATTCAATATGACAGCCGCTCATGCCATTCCAAATACAGTAAAAAAAAAAATGCGACCACATCATCATCTAAACAGCCAAAATCTCCCAATGTACAGTCGCGGAATTAAAAATCCGGACGAGTTTTATAGAGGATTTTTACAATTTTTGGGTAATGTAAATTAGGCTTTGCATTTCTAGGTTAGCAATTGACAGTTAAACAATGAGGCATGCTGTCATATACGATTAATTATTTTGACTTTTACTAATTTCACCAGGTAATGTGATAAGTAAAGTAAAGTAAGATATACACTGAATCATTTTAAATGTCCGGATTTTTAATTCCGCGACTGTACATATATAGCCTAATTAAGGAAAACCGCAAGACCCGTAGACAATGGCAAAACTCCCGTGACCCTGTAATTAAATCCAAGTTGAATAGACTAATCAGAACCGTAAAACAAGAACTAGAGCAACAGAATCACAATGTACAATAACTACATAAAATCCCTTGACACAGGTGACCCCAATAGTAGGAGAGCTGGTGACATTTTTTGGTGATCATTTAGTTAAGGCCTATTTTTTGAGAGAATGTTGCTGGAGGCATGTATAAGTGTCAGCTGTAAGGATTCTCCTAGATAGCGGTATCGGAGGGAGGCAGAACACCCTAAATGTGCACTGTCAGTATATGTCAAATTCGAGGTGAGCCGGTTAGGTTTTGTGTCAGTTTGTGTCAAAACTGACGGAAAACATAACCTGCTAACCTCGAATTTGACATAACTTACACTAAAAAAGTCCATAAGGGGCGGCTGTGGAAATTGAAACATATGAATAATAGGTTGGTGGCATTGTAAGTCTATGTCAAATTCGAGGTTAGCAGGTTAGGTTTTCCGTCACAAACACATTGACGTCAATGTCAGAAAATTCATTGGAGGTTGGTCGTTTTTCCTTCCAGTGAAAAAAAGATAAGTTCTTGTTAGTTTTAATTGTTATTCGTTGATAACGAGGGCAGATTGTCCCTCGAAACGTTCGTTGTTAATATTTTCGTTATTTAATATTTTAATTTGCAGAGTGGCGAAATACCCATATAAGAATATGAATTTTGAATTCACGCCACAAAGAAGTTTCAGAGATTATGCTCTTATCCCCAGGAGCTGACCTAGCAATCAATGTATGCAGACGATACTGCCATAATCACTCAGGATCAAGATATCAGTAATGCTGCGAATAACCTCTAGGAAAGTACTGATCAACTCCAACAGTGGTTCAACACATGGTGTTGCAGCTAAATGCGAATTGAAAATGTTTACCTTACGGCAACCACCAGATCCACGTAATATAGTAATAAATAACATCCCGATACAGTGGAACACAAAACATAAAGCTGTAAAATATCTAGGAATACATCTAGATAGAAGGTTAACGTGGAGCCTCCATATAAATAGAAAATTAACTGAAGCATAGGCTTGGAATGCTAAAACCGATTATGAATAAGAAATGCACCTTTAAAATAGAATGTAGCACCCTAATTTATAAATCAGTAATACGACCTATCATCACCTATGGTGTAATGTTTGGAGTTGTGAGAACAATTTTCGGAATTTAGCGTTTTCCTGTATTTTTCCCGCAAAGTCACACCCAAATTCATAGTTCAGTGGTGTAGTCAAACTTTTAGTCCATACGATCTTTCTCTCTGCCCGTTGAAACACTAAGACTCCGCAGTTTATGTTAGGATCAATTCAAGTTTATCCTGGCGTGGTATGAATTAGGCTTTGTTCTGGCATACAGTCTGGGTGATGCCATCCTGCTGTTATCGCATTTTTAATGAGTACCTGCTTCCAGTGAGGCGACTGCATGACTTACATGTGGTTCCCCTGTGTAAGCAAAATTATGTTTCATCATTTTGTCCCGCGATAACCGTATGCGATGAGTGCAATAAGAAACAAATTCAAGTCACGCCTGCGTGGTCTCATTGCAATCCCGCATTGTTGGCCAAAGCATCATTCAGATCGTTCAGAAGGGTTGTCGGTAAGTCCGCAGTGCACAGTCACACACCGCGTAAACAAAGTAAATGTCAAAACTGTTGTAAGTTGGTAAACTACATTGTTGCTGTCGTCGAGCCAGTGCGTAGTAGTGGTCATTTGGCGGACGTTTAGCCGAGTTTTCCATACCGTTGAAGCAAAGCATCTCGGTTAACACTGTTATAGTGGATTTTAAGTTAAATTCTCAACCGTATGCTAAAATTGCCAGTGTAACGAAGACCCGATACCGTACCGCCGTCTGTTTGTTCAAACCCTCAACTTGGGGATATAATGCCGCTCACAATCGCTCGAATACCGCCCCTTCCATGTGGTTTTCAGTATTTCCCTGTCGTTCTTTTCATGGCATAGTTGAGGTGCGATTCGCAGCTGCACTGGACATCAATACGTAACGCCTGGATTTCTTCAACTCAAGGTATTTGTTAGTTGTTAACCGTTGTACCACCATACATTTACAGTGAAGTGATTATTAAAATTGTTATGGCAAATCGTGCCATTGATTAATTTAAATCGTGAGATGTTGAACAATAGCATCAAGTTTTAACGCCTATATGTTGTTTTGAATTGTGAGTTCAAGTAAACATTGTCGCTGTGTCACTATTTGAGTGATTGTTGATAATTTTGACCATGTAACGTAGTTCCTTTGTGCAGAATTGAATGTCATTACTGTTTGAAATGTAGCCATGTCGTTTGTCATTTTACCGCTGTGTTTAGTTTAAACGTTACACATTTAACATGACTAACCCCTTTTGCATATATTTTTAACTGTAACGAGTAAACATTTTCATGTTCATAGTCATTTACATATTTTATTATTTCAATAGAGTTTATTAATTACTTATGGTTTTCATTGGCGTTTGCATGCATATTTGTGTTTTGTTTCGATGTACAGGAATTCAGATGATTGTAAGCAAGTGTAACCAAAGCTAGGTTCGATTCAGCTGTTGCAGTCTCCGCCTCAAGTTGTGCGAAGCCAGAAGTAGAAAGGTGGAGCATTTACTTCCATGTTCAGAGTGTGTTCACCTGTGTTGCTGATTTTGTTTCCCCGATTTAGTCCGAATGTGGTGGCACATCAATATTTAACATCTTTTATCTCGCTTAATGGAATTGTAGCCCTGATCCTAAGGTAGTAAAGAACCCATCCCTTCTCCCTGAGCATCCCTAAAGCCGGACAATTGTGTTACTGTTACAGCCCACCATAACGGGGATTAGGGCTGAGAATTTGGTTAAATTTACCGATTGTGTCGTTAGAAGAGTATTTACTTTGATTGTTTTTGTTATTAAGAACCGTGTTGTGGCTGTCACAAGCTGGCAGCCCAACGTAGTGCATTGTTTTTTGTTGCTAGAGATCAGTTTGGCTGTAACAAGCTGGCTCCCAAGCGTGTGGCCTTGTATTGCCCACTTGGGGGTCTGTTTGTGTCGTTAATAACGTTTTTGGCTGTAATAGTGTCACCTCAAAATCCAACTGCAAGTTTTGCAAAACAAAGTGTTACGCATTGTCACAAATGCCGACTGGTACATTAGAAACTCCCAACTGCATCAGAAAACCGGTACTCCTACCATACAGCAGTACATAACGAAAGCAGTTAAATCTTTTTACGATAAACTTAATTAGTGCGAGGATGTGGTCAATTATAATCTCGGCCAACGAACACTGCACACCAGACTAAAACGCAACTTACCCATAGACTTATTACACAGTGACAGCGAAAGTGAATAACATTATTACTTGCGCAATTTCTAATATCTGTAAACCTGAATAATCCGTGAATTGGAATATACCACAGGTAAACATGTAACATATATCTCAATGAATCTTTTTAGATAGTGCATAGTGAAAATCACTGTTAAAAATGTAATTGAGCTTTATCGTGTAATAACACTACGTGCTGGACTAGCAATAGATTATTAAAAAAAAAAATAATCCAATAACATATTATTTTTGAAAACAGCCTTGTCTATCACACAAAATAGTCTAACGCAGGGGTAGTGGAAGCGAGTAATAAAATATGCAATGAAATATTCTACTGTGTTCACAAATGGCTTGACTTGTACTTGTCATTTCTTCTTTTCAGCCTATTAACTATTTCAATTAATTGGCAAATAAAAGTTTACTACATTTATACTATTTTTTTAAGTGTTAATTCAATATGGCACTAGAACAAATGTAAATTATTTTTATTTCATTAGATGCAAACACATACAGCACCAGCCTCGACAGCGGAAGGTTAAAAGAGGTTATCGATTATACATACATACTTTTAAGCCCTTAAAAAATGATTGAGGATGAACAAGTGCTGCATGATCTTGTATTGCACTCCATAACCACTGGTACATTACATCAATAAATGCAAATTACTTGAGTTCTACTTTTCAACATTTTTGTAATAAAAAAGCAAAATACTTACTTTATCAAATTCATCAATAAGACATACACCTTGATCAGCTAAGACGAGAGCACCAGCTTCCAGTGTCCACTCTTTGGTAACAGGGCTTCGTGTAACATAAGCAGTTAAACCCACAGCACTTGCACCTTGTCCTGTGGTAAACACAGCTCGAGGAGCAATTTTCTCAACAAATTTCAAAAACTGGGACTTAGCAGTACCAGGATCTCCACAAATCAATACGTTAATATCACCTCTCACTTTGTGTTTTTGGCCTGCATATCAATTCAGTACATTAATATTTAAGTAGAAACATAGTTATCAAAACCAACCTGGATTCTTAGACTCTCCCCCAAAAAGAGCCAAAGCCAACCCCCGCTTAATGTATTCGTGTCCATAAATTGATGGTGCTATGGAGGCTATAATACGATCTGCAATTCGATGATCTTTGCTCATCTTAATGATCGCATTGATATCATCATCTGTTAGGGACTGCACGATCTGTTTACAATCTTTGACAACCAAGTGATTAGCAAATATTACGGTTGAAAATACTGGGAAACCCTGTTCTGTATTGAGAGAACCGTCATAGTTATTCGTGTATACCCCGGTGATATCAACTTCATCTCCGGGCTTGCAGCGGTCGCACAGATCTGCAAGTAAGATGCAGTCTTTAGAGCGAGGCACACGACCCGCTGGAATACGACCGGGAGATTCTTGTAATGTTATTTTCTGATAGTTTCGGTAAATTGTTTGCTCCATGTTAACCTGAAAAGAATGAAATTAACAAATAAATATATGTTCTTTTGGTGCAGTAGGCACATGTATGATGTATGCACTGTGATCAATTTATAATTATTTTTATTTAACCATCTGTATTATTTAAAAAGTAAAGGGTTTTCTTTCGATACCTATTTTGAAACTGCCATCAGACCTGATTTCAATAATTCTTTTTTTAATAAAAGCTGACACTGTGCAGTTTTGCACAAAAGTCGTGAGTTGCAAATAAACGAATAACTTTTAGATAAAACTAACATATTGTAGCAAACAAGTGATTTGAGAGAAATGCTACAGCAGTGAAATAAGTATGTTAAGCCCAAAGCAGTAAATGTGTACGTATAGCAATTGTTGAAAATATAAGTTAGGTTGTCACTGTTGCTCTACATTCAATTTTAAAAATTATTTTACTTAGAATATAGCAACCTATATGGTTACTTAAAAAAGTATTAATCATTTAAAGAGCGGTAGAGAACCATCAACCAGCATATATCTACAAAAATATAGAAGAACTGTTTACTTGTTCCTTTATCCTTTTGATTTGATAGATCGATCAAACTTACCATAAAAGGACCCATACTTTGACACTCCGGACAAGCCCCTGGTTGAACTTCTGTATGCTGCGTTTGTGTGAAGGGACCAAGAACAAATCCACATTTGTTACAGTCATATTTTACCACAGACAGTTGCGGTAGTACACCTGTGGTTGCAGTCACAACACCCAATGTTCTTACTAACTGATTTACATGAAGTTTCCTAACAAAATACAAAAAATCATCGTATTATAGACTCCAGAATAAAATAGGTTAATCACCTAAATGTTCTCAGTTCCTCAATCAATGGTAGATCAGCAATTCTGACATGTATTTCCCTGGTAACTCGTTCGTAACTTGGAAATATAGACAAAACAATTTCCTTGGCTACTTCATCAAAAATTTCCAACATTGGTGTTGGAGCTTCCGGCAAGAAATAAGCCAGAACATGTTCTTTGCTGGCTATAGTTGGAAATTCGACAATGAAGCTCGACTGAAAGTATTCAGTGCCACATTCTGATTTAAATTGCAAAATTATTAATTACCTGATTGTTCTCACACATCCTACGTATACGTTCTTTATAAACATACTGTCCTTTGGAATTCACATAAGTGCGAAGGAAATTTTTGAAACGATTTGCAATTTCAGTTCTTGGTCCGATCATGGATACCCATTCTTTAACAGTATAACCCTTCGTATCTTCTAAATTTTCAATGGATTCTATCATCTCTGCATCTTCCATTTCTCCCGCAGCCGCTTTTTCAGCCAAACGACGCTTACGTCTTGGATCCTTAATAATATCAACCATTGAATACGAGTTTTTCAAACAAATTTTATAAATACAAATAACCATCACATTAATTTTTAAATAATCAAATGAACACCCACCTCTTCATCATCACTTTTATCATAAAACAGCTCCCGATCATCTCTACGCAGAATTCCTCTTTCCCTATCCCTTCGTCGCAATTCTTCTTCAGCGGCCAATCGAGCACTTGGAGATAACATGTCATACTCTTCGTCATCTAAATTTCCCTCGTCATATCGATCCAGAGCTGGCATTGGACGATAATCTCTAAAAGTGTTTTATTAATATTTCAACCAAGTTAACTGTCGCCAACTTACGCTTCCATATTTTCACCGAAAAGTTCTTCGCCATCTTCTTCCTCCATTTGATCAAGATCTTGGGATATATCACCTAGAATGGCACTTTCATCTTCAAATGGTTCGAAATTTCCTGGGGACGTCATATTTGACCGGGGTCCTCCAGGAGTCATTGGAGAAAAATCTTCGTCCTATTGAAACGCATAGTATGAAAACAAAGCATAAAACAAATTATTTGGAATTACGGAGACCTCACAGACGTAATATTCAAAATAATTTTTAACAGCTTAAAATACTTACTCCTGATGCCATTTTTGTATATTCTAACAGAATTTAATGGCAACTAACACTTTGATTTCAATAACTACTAAAAACTGCTATAAACTTCGTCGGCCATAAACAACTTGAAAACGCGGGAAACTATTGCTATTAACCTCAAATTCCTAGTTACTTCTCAAATTCCCGCCAAACCATTGTTGCCATGCCCTGGTAGGGATAGGACTATAATGCATCAAATAATGGGCTACAAATTAAAAAAAAACAGAAAATTTAGAAAATCAAAGACAACACATTTCGAGTAAAGGAAATAAAGGTAACGGCATATACTTGTGATAAAGGTTTATTAGTTGTCACCACTATACTAACACTCAGTTACGAATTTTGTAATTTTACAGTAATATTATTCAATTAGCTTTGCTGTATGTATTTTAACTACCCGAGTGACTATAAATGATTGAAATTTTTTTCTTAGGTTGGCACTGTTTATGTTGGTGGAACTGTAAGTCTATGTCAAATGCGAGGTTAGCAGGTTAGGTTTTGCGTCCGTGTTGACATAGAATGACGCAAAACCTAACCTGCAAACATTGAATTTGACATAGACTTACCGTGCCACCAACATAAACAGTGCCAACCTAAGAAAAAAAATTTCAATCATTTATAGTCACCCGGTATTTTTACTTCCTTTTACAATAAAAGAAGTATTGGATTCACCCCAAAAATTCAAAATTGAGTTTTCAACAGCTCTTCACGTTTTAGAGTACCCTGAACCCAAAAAATATATATTTTTTTCATTGGACTGTCTGTCTTTCTGTGTGTGTCTCTGTGTGTCTTGCTGTGAACAGAATATCTCAAAAACGAAAAAAGGTATGACGTTGAAACTTCATATATAGGTTTTATGTACTATGTAGAAGCGACAGAACGCTTTTGAAGAAAATCACATAACCGGAAGTAGGTGTTTACTCTTGTGATTTTTCAGTTTTTTTCGTTTTTTTTCAAAAACGGCTCTAACGATTTTTTTCAAACTTTATATTTTTATTAAATTTTTAATGTATATTGATGTGAGATAGGTGATTTTCCAGTTGAATCGGTATATTATTACATTTTTGAATTCAGCTTAAAATTCTAGAAAAACATTTTCTCTTCAACTAACTCTCTATTTTGTACCGTTTTTGTAGAATTTGCAATTTTTAACAAATGCTTAAAAAAAATCAAATTTTTGGCTAATTATAAGATCACTGTAAAAGGAAGTTGTGTGAGTGTATCACACCAGATTTTTTGGAAGTATACTTTGTCTGCAAAACTACAATTGAATGGTAGACTTACAAAAATTGGACGGTAATTTTTTAGCTATCCGTAATCATGCTAACTAACTAAAATTTACATAGCAAAGCTATATTAGCGTAAGCTAACCTAAATACAGACAGATCAATAAAAAAACCAATTAGGGCAGGCCCTGGATAGCCTAAATCAGTTGGCAGTACTGAAGTGTATTGTCAGTCTATGTCAAATTCGAGATTTGCGGGTTAAGTTTTGCGTCAGTCTGTGTCAAATAACAAACAAAACCTAACCTACTCATCTCGAATTTGACATAGACTGACAATACACTTCAGTACTGCCAAACGTATGACACATAACACAGCATGCTCTAATTGGTTTTTTTATTGATCTGTCTGTATTAGTTGGCCATGCCGTAATTTAACTACCAACCCGCGCTATCAACAGATGGCGCCGCCCTATGTTGGTATTTTGTTTTTGTAGTTGTGCAGTATATAACCACAAATATTTGTTGAATAATTTACGTTCAGTATTTTTAAACATTTAAACAATATCTGTAGAATTTGAAATCAAGAAAAATGTCTGAGGAGTACGAAGAAAAAGATGTATACGTTTTACTTGATTTTCAAGGAAAAGATACATCACGCCTTTTGAAACAACAAAGGGTTTATTTTAGAATGCTGAATTTAAATGAAGCAAAACCCATTGTAGAGATCGGAGATGATGTTTATGAAGGTACATATAAAATATATTATAACTGTATAAATGACTTTCGAGATATAACCGCCTTTAGGTGTTAACTTCAATATTTACATTTATATTTATTATAATTCACTGCGAGGTTCTGGCAGTTAACCTTCGGAACCCAAAAATGACCCAGACATTGTTTTTGTTATTCTTTTTTAATTGTTTCGGGCTTATAAATCAATGTACTAATTTCTGCATTTAAAATTATTGTTATAGTTCTAAGGATATTTTCGATGCAAGTCATAAAAGATAAAAGTTTGTGTGCTCTGTTGCTGATATGTTAGCGGAATTTTAACCGAATTTTGTTAGAAATCAAGGATTAAATAAAGAACAATATTTCAGTAAACCTTTTTCCATTTACTTTTGTGGTTTTAACAGTTTTCAAATCACTTGTGCCAAGAGCAGCTTATAGTGCCATTTTGGATTGTCCATATCTTACTCAAAAACACAAATGTACTGGTAAGAATACAACAAAACTTATCCGTTTGAAAGAAAAGTCATTTAATTCCATGAGACCTCTTCGAGGATTATCCTCTTACTATTTAAATTCCATATTTTTAAGACAGTGTGCAGACGCTTGACTGCCCGTTAAAGTTTCTTCTCTTAGTTTTACTCATAAATTATAAAGTGTTACATGTTGCTTTAAAAACCAGATTATTTAAATATGTCAAAATATATTTATTAATACGTTCAAATAGTTTATATTAAAAGCAGTTTTCGTACATTTCATAAAACGTATTTTAAATAGCGGTGAAGTTATCAATGCAAGTAACAGGTTTATGATGTGGCTGTTTTTTTTATGTAGAAGTCATAAATTCATTTCATTGATTCAGATGTAAAGCTCACTGTTCAAATACTGATATTGAATGCTGTCGCAACCTGCTAAAATAAAATTTCATATTTTTGTAATAGCTAATTAAAAAGACTGGAATAGTTATTTACCTAACAAGTTCGGGAAGGTAATTTTCCCGAATGAGCACTTTGTTTGCAATACGACCAAAGGGAGTGCTGCATGTAGTGCGAATTCGGGAAAATTCTTCCCGAAAGAGTTACGTACAATGTTTTTTGTAACGAATAATTGAAAATATTCACATATAATCTCATAAGAGCATTAATTATTTCCGGAAATTTTTTGAGTGCGTTCCAACAACGTCGTATTAATTTGCCCGAGCGGGACGCGAGGTCAAATTAGGAAGTTGTTGGAATGCACGAAAAATAATTTCCAGATATGAATTAATGCTCGAATGCAGATTCGGTAAGAAAATCGTAACGACACAAACCCTAAAAAGAAGTAATGTCTACCTAGAAAAAATTTCCAAGAAATTTTGTTGTTGTCTTGGTTATGGCTAGTGAACTAATTTTTCTATTGGTCATTAATGAGTGTCGTACGATTTTCTAAAAAATATAAAAAATATTTAGTGTTCTACTACTTTACTGAGTTGACAGCACAAATCACTATATATATATATACAGGGTGATTCGGGAGGAAGTGGCAATATTTTGAGGACATATGTTTAAGTCCGATTTTCATTTGTTTCAGGGATAATTGACTTTTTCTTAAAATGTCAAATCTCATCAATTTTTTGCCTATTACGACGTTACGTTGATGTAGTGACCTTATGCACGTAATTCTGAGAGCAGCCAGAACTTGTGTGTAATTAGGTCAAAGTAGGCAACTGAAATGAAAACTGACGAGGGAAGCGTTACTAGATCGTATTCTTAATACAGCAGTTATCATTAGAGCGAACAATCGTTCATTGAAACTCGCTACTAGTGCAGTCTATAAACGCGCAAATAAGTGTATCGAAGTGGGCGGTGGCGTTTTCGAAAATTTGTCGTAAATTAATGCTATTTTGTTTATTTTTGTAATTCATTTTGTAATAAATTTTTGTTTGCTTTTTAAATTATACAATTAATCAAAATATCTCCGAAACAAATGAAAATCGGACTTGAACATATGAGTTTATTTTGCTTATTTTGACTTCCTCGATATGTCTTCAAAATATTGCCACTTCCTCCCGAATCACCCTGTATATATATATATATGGCGTTTCATTCTGGGTAGAATATTGCCTCTTCTTTCCGAAGTAAATAATCCACTTTCTGGGGTGGATTAGGCCCCTGATTGTCAGTCTTCCTTTTTCCCTTTCGAGTTTCTGATAAGTTTTTGTTTCTGTTACTATCTTTCTCCATGTTACTCTGTTTTTTGCTTTCTCCTTCCATTTCTTTATGTTCATACTTCTTAAATCGTTTTCCACTGCTTCGTACCATCTATTTCTTGGTCTCCCCCTTGGCCTGTTCAGATCAGGTTTCCATGTTGTAATTCCTTTGATTATTCTTGTATCTTCCGCTCTCCATATATGACCAAGCCATCCAATCCTGTGAGCCTTCATTATCTTCACGATATCCTCTCCTTCCATTATTTCTAAAATTTCGTGATTCATGTATTGTCTGTGCTCCCCGTCATCCATTCTTTTTGTTCCCATTATCGTTCTTATTACCTTCCTTTCAAATATTCGCAATTGGTCTTCTTCTTTTTGTGTTGAACACATTACTTCTGCCGCGTATAATACCACTGGTCTCATTAAGCTTCTATAAATTCGTATTTTAGTCTTTGTGTTGATTTTTCTACTCTTCAGCGTGTCTCGATTTGCGTAATATTCTTTATACCCCATCTGGATTCTCTCTTTTATCTCGTCGCTGCGATCATTATTGTGTGTTAGTTGTATTCCTAAATAATTATACGATCGTACTGTTTCAAAAGTGTATTTTTCTATCTTCACTTCCTTAGTGTCATCTATTACTCCTCTCTGACATTTCATATATTTGGTTTTATCTTTATTTATTTCAAGCCCTACTTCCTTTGCTTCCCTTTCTAAACTTATAAAAACTTCCTTTAATTTATTCCAGCTTCTTGATATAATTACTATATCATCTGCATAGGCTATGATTTGTGCCTCTTTATTTATTATACTTCCGTGTACATTTACTCCTCTTATTGCCTCGTCTAATGCCAGATTAAAAAGTGTGGTTGACAGTGTATCTCCCTGGCGTACTCCCCTGTTGATTTCAAATGTTTTTGTTTGTCCTTCCCTTGTTTTTACTGCTGCCTTTGAATTCCTCATTGTCATTTGAATACAGCGTATTAGTTTTCTTGGTATTGCCATTTTTTCCAGTATTTGCGTGATCTTTCTTCGCTTGATGCTATCGAACGCCTGCTTGAAGTCGATAAAAAGTAAATGCAGCTGTATGTCGTGCTCATAACACTTTTCTAATATTTGCAGCATGACATGTAAGGCATCTGTTGTTGATCTGCCTGGCCTGAATCCCATTTGATAATCACCAATTGCCTTCTCAGTGTATGTTGTGAGTTTCCTCTGGAGCATTGCTGTGAATATTTTATATGTCGTGTTTAGTAATGTGATCCCTCTGTAGTTCTTACATTGTTCTAAATCGCCCTTTTGTGGTATTGTCACAATTGTTCCCATTTCCCATTCTGCAGGCATCTTTTCTTGTTTCCATATTTCCTCAATCAGTTTGTGTATTCTTTTGTATAGTGCCTCCCCTCCATATTTGAGCATCTCTCCATTTATTTGGTCGCATCCCGGCGCCTTCCCATTTTTTACTTTTGTTATGATCTCTTTCGTTTCCTCGTACTTTGGTCCTTCCATTACTCTTTCTTCTTCCACTTCTTCATTGATTTCGTGTTGCTCTTGTCTTCTATCTTCTTCTATTTCATATAGTAAGTTACTAAAATGTTCTCTCCAAATATCTTTCTTCTTATTTTCATCGTGTTCTACATTGCCATATTTGTCTTTTATACCTCTTATTTTCACCGGGGTTTTTCTCTTTTGTGTTTTCATTTGCTGGTAAAACCTTTTTGTATTATTATTCTTACTATTCTGTTCTAGTTCATTTCCTCTGTGATTCTCTCTTCATTTCCTTATAATTCTCGAGGTCTTCTTCTTTTCCGGTTTTTAACCATTCCTTTCTCGCTTTGTTCTTTATGTTGACTAATTCTTGACATTCATCATCATACCACTGTTTCTTAATTTTGTTCTCTTTGTACCCAATTGCTCCTTCGGTACTTTTTACGATTATTCGTTTGATATTCCTCCATTCTCTCTCTATGTCTTTTTCACTCTCCTTTTTTTCTATCTCGCTAACAATTTCTTTTATGTACTGTATTCTTCCTTCTTCTGTATATAGTTTTTCAATGTTCCATTTTTTGTGTTCTTGTCTTTTTTATTTGTTTCTGTAATCTTGTCTCATTTTCGCAACTACCATATAATGATCTGTGTCAGCATTTGCACCTCTGTATGTTCTTACGTCTGTAACTGTCCTACTCTGATGTTGATTTATTAATATATGGTCTATCTGGTTTCCTTTTGTTGTTCCTGGCATTACCCATGTTTCTTTATGTATCCTTCAAATCACTAACATTTTATAAATACCTTACGCACATGTTAACTTTTGTTGTAGATCAACACACTAAAGTGTAAGGTATTGCCATTAGTGGTTTTTTATATCTATCCTTGTCGCACAATGGCCCTAGTTTTTGTTGGAAAGTAAAAAGCACCGCAGTGCAGGAAAGGTAACTTTCTGCGCATCGGGAATGACCGGGAAATATGAATTTTGAAGTCATGACCATGAGTACAAAAATTACCTTCCTGACAGCGGTCATCGGTATAAAAGGGCCCCCATTATCACATTCCTGTTAGAAATATGTTATTAATGAAGTAACAAGTTCTTTTGCACAACAAATGCTTATTCGACATCTCTCAAAAATAACTTTAGTGGTCACTTTTGACATGTAATAAAATTTAAATTAAAAAATCTGGAGTGTCCTCACTCAACATTTTCGTATCCCTGTTCTAGTAAACTACTATCCTCAGTACTTCAATCGCAGTAAAATTACATATCTTACAGCCGTATTCATAGTTGTTCGCCAGCGGTTCGCCGGCGAGTCGCCGGAGTTTCGTTATGAATAGTATGTTGGCGGCACTGTACGTCTATGTCCAATTCGAGGTTAGCAGGTTAGATTTTGTGTCAATTTCTGTCAAAACTGACGGAAAACCTAACCTGATAACCTCCCATTTGACATAGACGTACAGTGCCACCAACATACTATTCATAACGAAACTCCGGCAACTCGCCAGCGAGCCGCTGGCGAACGACTATGAATACGGCTGTTAGTGTTTTTTATGATTTCTAATGTTTGTACCATTGTACTTAATACCAACTACATATCTCTATTTGCAGTTCTAACTTATACGAAACGCTTACCTGTTCAGGTATAGTATTACTTCCAGTAGTCTGATCAAACTGCAATTACATATTCTAGCATGGTTGATGATTTCTAATGTTTATACTTCATTTCAACTATAGTCCATTTACTTGACATCTGCACTGTCAGTGCCAAAATTCAAAAAAATGTCTTGACTATACCTCAAAAATAATGTGTTTTTTATTAGACTGTACAGTAATTTAATTGTTAAAATGTGAAAAATAGCTGTGGTGTCAACATAATGTCACTTTGACGGTGCAGATGTCAAGTAAATGGACTATAAATGGCTGTATTTAAAGTTGCTAGTTTATATGAACAACTACAGTTGGTTATCTGTTGAGATTAAGTACTATTTCCGGTTGTCGGTTTTTGCTCAAAAGTTGATACAGATCCACGTTTTTGCTATAATACACTCGTGGCAAGTGGCAAGTTTCATCAACCTAGCTTATTGGGTTTTTAAGCTATCCTGCTTTTGCGATCGCAATACCTTCTCTTTACATATACATACAGTATGATCGAAAAACATTTACCCTCTAGAGGGCTGTGAATTTAAAAAAATATATTTATGTTGGCAGTGGTGAATAAAGGTAGGTACTCAATAATATAACCTATATAATTTTGATAGAATCATTTAACTTTGACAGAAAGTTTTATACTAAACACAAAGTGGTGGTATGTATTTCGGAAAATGGAGGAAATCACTTTGAACAGCTGCAGTTGTTTTTGTTATTAACATTTTTATGTATTCAACAGACATTTTTGTATTTGTTAAAATGCCATTACTGGTATAACCTTAAACTGACAGATATAAAATGCCAATGTGACTTTTAATACCACGATTGCCAACATAATTTTTTAACAAAATAATTCCACAACCCTTTAAAGGATAAAAGTTTTCAAACATACGGTATTACTTATGTATACGTGAATGTAAAAATGACATTTGTGCAACTGCGCTCATAGCAGCCAACCTCTATTATTTGTATTATTATGGTGGTACAGATTTTGACATTATGCTGTTATAGTTACATGCAACGGAAATTTAGTTAGAAGAACCATATTGTTTTTGTGAGTCATGTAAGACTCAGTTTATATCGATTTCCAAAAAAAACTCATTTAGGGCAGGCCTTGGAAAGAAAGATGAAAAATCTAGTCATGTCCTAATTTAAATTTGTAGGTGAATGTCAGATTGCATTTTGTTTATGAAAACATTTGTCACTGTGACAGGTAAAAGTTTACACAGCATTAAGTTTAATTATATCAAGCAAAAATGAAAATAAGATGGCATTTACACAACAAGAACGAGTGTATTAATCATAACAGTCAATAAAAATTGTTTTTATCAAGTGTTTTGTACATATTTAGAAAAATAGTTCAAGGTCAAGATGTCATTTAGTTCGCTCTGACTTATGGTAGTTCATTTGCTTCAATGGATATGAATCAAGTTTAGGCAAACTTCAATTTGATCATGGCATGCGGCACATGGGTTTTTTTAAACACTCAGTATATTCAGTATTAGCAATCCACCAGATGTTCCTTCTAGAAAATTACACTTACCATTGCCTCCATAGGAACATAAGACAGTGAAAATATCAAGATAGGTACTATAATTTTTGACAATTTTAGTTGTGCAATTATGAGTTTTTTCTTAGCGAGTAAGACCGTATCATTGAAGATTATTGAATTTTGGATATGTTAGAATTTACGATTCGTTTTTGCTTACAGGGCCATTTTGTAAAATTTTTATTGTTTATATTTAATAGTCCAAATGGACCACACAACTAGTCCAAACATCCAAAATAGGCAACATAAAGTACACGTACATGGATAACGTAGTTGTGTAGTATACTTACCTATTCTGTGATCTGCTGCAAATTTAAAAAAAACCTACGCATCTATGTTAAAAGTGCAGATGTACCTCGAGTTCTATTTTGGATGTTCAAGGGGACTGAGTTACATAAAAAAGTAGAATAGCAATATATGAACAACCAACCTTCTATCTCGTCAGGAACGTGTACAAAGTGGCAGACAAACTTCGCTGTGGGCTTGTCTGTTTGGACTTTTTTTGGAATTTTTAAATTTTAACTTCATATTCAGATAGCAGATGAAAAAGTGGAATAGGTATGTCTGGAGACCCAACCTCCTATCTTGTAATTATCGACAACAGAGCGAGATTGGAGACATGGAAAAATTATATTAAGAGACTCTTCGAAGACAATCAAAGAATTGCCCCGAAATCACTGAAATGTGTTACTGGACCACCTATTACTAAAGAGGAAGTACATGCCACAATAACGCAAATGAAAGACGGAAAAGCGTCAGGTCCTGATGGAATTAACTCGGAATTTCTCAAACTGCTCGATGAGAAAACCATTAAATGGATAACCAACATTTTCAATAATATATACGACTCCGGAAAAATACCAAGAGAATGGCTGAAATCAACATTTATTGCCTTACCAAAGAAAACAAATGCCAAATACTGTACCGACTACCGTACTATTAGCGTCATGAGCCATCTCCTCAAACTGTTTTTAAAAATAGTACACAGGCGCATTTACAGACTCTGCGAAGAACAACTAAGTCAAACCCAATTCGGTTTTCGCAATGCTCTGGGCACAAGGGAGGCACTATTTGCGGTGCAAGTCTTGTTTCAACGCTGCAGAGATGTCAATGCCGACATTTATACTTGTTTTATAGACTACCACAAAGCTTTTGATAGCGTCAGACAGGAAAAACTTAGAACTATACTCGAAGGCATTGGCATAGATGATAAAGATTTCCGAATTATAACTAATCTATATTGGAACCAGTCTGCAAACATAAAAATAGAAGGAGATGTATCAGATGCAGTGAAAATAATGCGCGGTGTCCGACAGGGTTGCGTTTTATCACCCTTGTTGTTTAACATCTATTCAGAACAGATCTTTAATGAGGC
Organism: Agriotes lineatus; assembly: GCA_940337035.1. Classification (NCBI taxonomy): domain Eukaryota; kingdom Metazoa; phylum Arthropoda; class Insecta; order Coleoptera; family Elateridae; genus Agriotes; species Agriotes lineatus. The sequence goes on from OW679194.1 coordinate 155,343,706, forward strand.
CCTTCATGATATAAATGAAGGTATTTCAGTCAACGGAGAATTATTGAACAACATCAGGTATGCGGACGATACGGTCATTTTCACGGACAGCCTCCACGGACTACAAAATCTTATGATAAAAATTGCAACAACCAGTCAACAGTACGGATTAGAACTAAATGTAAAGAAAACCAAATATATGGTCATAAGCAAGAACACAATACCACCGGAGCCCTTAATAGTAAACAATCAAACAATTGAGAGAGTAACTTCAATAAGGTACTTAGGCACCTCAATTAATGACCAGTGGGTGGGATCATTCCATAGAAATCAAATGCAGAATTGAAAAAGCCAGGGCAACGTTTATGAGAATGCACAAAGTATTTAAGAATCACGATCTAAACATAAACACAAAAATCAGACTATTAAGGTGTTACGTGTTTTCTGTCTTGCTATATGGGGTCGAATCCTGGATGCTGACGGGAGCAACAATGAAAAAACTGGAAGCGTTCGAAATGTGGTTGTATAGACGTTTACTAAGAATTTTCTGGGTTGATAATGTCACAAACACAGAAGTTCTACGAAAACTGAATAAAACTACGGAAATTTCTAACACCATCAAAATTAGAAAACTGCAGTATCTAGGTCACATTATGAGAAACGTACAACGTTATGGTCTACTCCAGTTGATACTGCAGGGTAAAGTACTTGGAAAGAAAGGACCTGGTCGAAGACGTATCTCATGGCTTAAGAACCTAAGATCTTGGTTCTCCATGACTACAACAAGTTTTTTCCGGGCAGCAGTAAGTAAGATCAAGATTGCCATGCTGATCGCTAACATCCGGAACGGATAGCACCTAAAAAAGAAGAATCTTGTAAGGAACAATAACAAAATGGCAAATAAATTTTAAAAAGTTAATATATGGGGCTTATGATTTAAGAATTCTAAGAGTTTATCTGGCAATGCTAGACTAACACCCGTATGCGTAGTCGTTCGCCAGCGGCTCGCCGGCGAGTCGCCGGAGTTTCGTTATGAATAGTATGTTGGCGGCACTGTACGTCTATGTCAAATTCAAGGTTATCAGGTTAGGTTTTCCGTCAGTTTTGACAGAAATTGACACAAAATCTAACCTGCTAACCTCGAATTTGACATAGACGTACAGTGCCGCCAACATACTATTCATAACGAAACTCCGGCGAGCCTTATGGCTTTATATACCGGGTGAATATTCCGAAACCGAACATAGGCAATTAACATGGGAAAAAGGTTTTTCGCAGATTGCTGCTGCCCATTTTAAGTTAGAGGGTTTATAATGACACCAATCGAAAGAAGATTTTTTTCTCATCTAATGATATGCGAATTAGTTAATTTTCAGTTGTATTTCTCATTATTTTATCAAAAATTCGCAATAAATTCAATTTGGAAAATCATGTTGAGCCATGACTCATAATACAATAAACAGATTCAAACGTCATTCAAGTGACAGATTCATTATGATAACTTGATTTCAGGCAAGCCATCACTCACCGTGTTTTTTTAATGACATAGAGTCATGGCAAGATATGATTTTTTAAAATCAGATTTATCCCAAATTATCACATATAATCTCATAAGAGCATTAATTCTTTCCGGAAATTTTTTGAGTGCGTTGCAACAACGTCGTATTAATTTGCCCGAGCGGGACGCGAGGGCAAATTAGGACGTTGTTGGAATGCACGAAAAATTATTTCCCGATATGAATTAATGCTCGAATGCAGATTCGGTAAGAAAATCGTAACGACACAAACCCTAAAAAGAAGTAATGTCTACCCACAAAAAATTTCCAAGAAATTTTTTAGTTGTCTTGGTTACGGCTCGTGAACTAATTTTTCTATTGGTCATTAATGAGTGTCGTACGATTTTCGATAAAATAATAAAGAAATACAACTGAAAATCGTACGACACTCATTAATGACCAATAGAAAAATTAGTTCACGAGCCGTAACCAAGATAACAACAAAATTTCTTGGAAATTTTTTGTAGGTAGACATTACTTCTTTTTAGGGTTTGTGTCGTTACGATTTTCTTACCGAATCTGCATTCGAGCATTAATTCATATCCGGAAATAATTTTTCGTGCATTCCAACAACGTCCTGATTTGCCCTCGCGTCCCGCTCAGGCAAATTAATACGACGTTGTTGGAACGCACTCAAAAAAATTTCCGGAAAGAATTAATGCTCTTATGAGATTATATGTGAAAATTAACTAATTCGCATATCATTAGATGAGAAAAAAAATCTTCTTTCGATTGGTGTCATTATAAACCCTCTAAGTTAAAATGGGGAGCAGCAATCTGTGAAAAACCTTTTTCACATGTTAATTGCCTATGTTCGGTTTTGGAATATTCACCCGGTATATTTCTGTTTTGACTACCATCAACCTCAATATACACAAGAATATGATGAAAAGGTGAATCTGCTTAGTTGGATTCCCTTTTTTATTTATAAAAATGTCTATGAGCGTTAGACTTTACTAGTAATATTACTAACAATCATATAAAAAAGTATAAAATCTTTTACTTTAGTCATTTATAAAATGTAAACAAAGTTTTTTAGTTTTTGAATGGCACAGCATCATCTCAATCATAATTTTGTTCAAAAATATTTCAGTCTCCTGTATTCATATTTGTGATTTTTAACTTGCAATCTAACTTTTTGTGTATAGTAATTGCCATAGCTCTCGTATCATTAAGTTATTCTCACAGCTTTTTAAATATTTAAGTAAATTGTAATTGCAATGCGCTTTCTTAAAATGATTATTTTTGTATTTACACGAAGCCATTTTATGTTAGAATAAAAGCAGAAAGTGCAAAATCAATCAGATAATTAAACCACAAATTGAAATGTTTACCCTTTCATAGTAGACCATTTTTAATAACTGTGGTGTATATGTCGCATCCACTTAGTGTAATTGTCTACTTCAGTGTTTCTCAACCGCCAGTCCGCGGACCGGTGCTGGTCTGCAAAAAATATTCACTGGTCTTTACGAATTCAAAACTATTATAGCAGTATTTCGCCGATTACAAAGAAACAAAGTATTGTGCTATTCGTATACCTTTTCCACATGGTGACTCACTTCAAAGTGTAACACCTTAACCCATGTCGTTTTTAGTTTTTATTCAACTTGAACCAACTCTTCCTCAAAGATAGAACATATTATGGTCTAATTGTGGCCAAAAAACCATCCACCCCCTTTAAATACAAAGCCACTTATTAAAATAGAAAGAAAGAAATAAAAAACATCATATTAGGCATTTTATCGGAAATGTTTGCTAATAAATGTTGTCCAGAATTGCTGAAACAGCTGAAATCCAAAGTTTTGTCAAAATTAAAAAACATTGAAATGTAGTTAAAAAACTTAGGTCCGCAAATATTATAAATTTTATTAATTTAATTAACATTTTTCACTCTACTTTGTTTTTTATCTTTGCCGAACTCAATTCAATCGGATTTAAATCCGAATGATAAGGTGGAAGATGTAATAGGACATCTCGGTAAATTTGGAAGAAGGCGTTCTTTTACCCATCTCTCATAATTGGTACCGTCCATATCGTCGTTGTAATCTCCACTTTTTGTCCCAGATCTAAATGTTAATAAACAGTTTGGAATAAAACCCATCGCGCTGCCTGCGTGAATCATAATTAAGCGTTGACCTTTCGTAGTATTTGAGAGCAACCCTTCGTTGCTATTGTTGCTCTAACTTCTTGATTTTGTATGCCCACTATGAATGTAGCCTTAATCCAAAAACACAATCGGCCTATTTTTGCTTCGATAATATTTGATATTTTGGAAGTATTCTATTCTTTTTGCATTGATATCGTTCTTCTCCTTCTTTTCAATGAAGACACTGAACCACGCCAATGTAGATCGGTCAATAATTTTTCTCGTAAAGCTTTAATAGTGACACGGCGTTCTTCTGTTTTATGAAAATTGTAGATTATTTGCCGAATATCATAATTCTCATAATCTTCCAAATGTGTTACAGAATGTTTTCTCGGATGATTTTTTTCGGGCGATTTCAGTCTCACCGTACCATTATTTTCTTCTGACGATGCACTGGCTTCTTTCATAATCCTTTCTATTGTTCTGACGGATTTTTTCGTTGCATCACACTCTTGAAAATCTCTCCTTCCTTCTTGGATAAAGAGAACTGGAACACATTGTGCTCTACTTCACGCGTTTGAGCATTCAATACTATTTAGGAACTAGCCATTGTTAAGCAGTTTACAGTCGGCTAAAATGTTTGGCAAAAGCGCTTATTTGTACTAATCTTAATGGCTTCTTAATTTCTCTCATTGTACTTAATATATTTGTGATACTTTCTAATAAGTATCTAATTATAAAGCCTTGAAAGTTAAATCTTCAACAACGTAGGATAAATATCAGTGAGTAATTTTATTTCAAAATACTAAACATCAAAAGACGTGAATAAATTAAATATTCATATCTTATCAATTGATAAGAATGAGCAGAAACATTACACCACTGCATTTAATGTTTTACGGATTCGTGTCTACCCGCTGTCAATCGGCATGCACCGGCGGCTCGGCTGTAATTACTTGTTGAACACGCTCAAGCACTTGCTGGTCCGTTATTGCTGCTGTTTCATGAGTTTTGTTTTTTAATTCTTCTTTGGTTTCTACTGGAGTTAAATAAACTAAATTGTTTAAATGTTCTCACCAAAAAAAAATTATATCCAAATCGAAACCAATAAACAAACAAACAAACAAACTTCTCAGAGGCTATGCTGTTAGATCTCCATGATCAATACACTTATTTCGATAATGTTCATCAATCTATAGTTGAACTAAAGCCACATAATGGGATGGGACATCATTATATTGCATCCACATAACAAGTCTTACCAGTGCAGGAATATGAAAGAGCACTGGAAGATCTTCCGTTAAAATAGTCAGAAAGTTTTTGTATTTCGTGTGTTTGAAAGTATGAAAGGTCCAATCAATCTATTGCCCACTATACAGACCCATACATTTACTGAAAATCGAAACTAAAAGTTTCTTTCGCGTACAGCATGATGATTTTGGTGAGCCCAAACGTTTGTTGTGGGAATTAAAAATTCCATTCCTTGGAAATGTAGCTTCGTCAATTTGGAGATCCTCGGTGCTTTTCCAACAACAGCCATTTGCAAGAATTAAATTGTTTTGTCGGTGTGCTTCTCAAAAATGGTGTCTAATTTTGTGAAAAGACTACAGTGACAGGGAGACTTCCTTTATTACATAAAAAAAATAGCTGATTATTATGTTTTATTGTCTAAACAGTGGTGTGCAAGCTAGGGGACGTGCCCACATTTGGGGGATGTGGCAAATGATGCAGGGACATGATTATAAGCTTTTATAATTTTTGTTTCAAAATGTGAAAATTATTTTTGTATTGACTTGCTGTATAATTTCATAATTTTTTGATATTTGATTTTATTTATATTCCAATGCCCATTTTATGTATTTATTGTAAATTATTTAGTTATTTTCAGTTTTAATAATTATATACCTATTATTTATTAATAGATATATACAGTCAGTCAAACCTCTTTAACTCGAAGTGCTAGAGGAAAACAAAACACTCGAGTTATCGAAAGTTAGAGTTACCTAATTTTCAAATTTAAAATATGCCATAAATTTGTAATACATATTATGTATTTGTCATAGACAACGTACGGTACATATTTATATGGATTATTTGTAAATCTTAATAAAATACATAGTAAGTACTCACATACAACGTGCAAAATGTACCGGGTGATTATAAATGCTTTTTGATCAAGTTCCTTTTGAAATATTTGTTGTATGAATAATATGTGTCAAAACTGATGCAAAACTTAACCTGATAACCTCAAATTTGACATAAACTTACAGTGCCACCAACATATTATTCATACAACAAATATTTCAAAGGGAACTTGATTGAAAAGCATTTATAATCACCCGGTATAAGAATATAGTCCAAGAAACTGCAACGGGTTTGCTTACAGTATTTTTAACAAGGGTGTAACTGTTATGGAAGGTCCCTTTGAATGTACTGAGAAGGAACCCCGAAGTCTGGCAAGCCTGCGGTGGTGGTTTTAGCCCCTTCCAGTATATCCATAACAGTTACACGGTTGTTAAAAATACTGTAAGAAATCCTCTTGGACTAATAGTACATAGCTACATACAGTCATAAGTATTTTCACTAATACTTACAGCAGTCCCATAAAGACCACTTGATTGTAATCAATTTTAATTCGTTGTTAAAATAAACAAAAGCGCATCATAATTTGGTTACTAATGAATAAAATGTCATAAACACTAACGTTTTGATGCGCTTTTGTTAGTTTATAACAACGAATTAAAGTTAACCTCAGATTAGTGGTCTTTCTAAGGCAGTTAATGTTTTTAATTTATGTTTTCATGACTCCATAACTTACGTGAGATGTCTCACTAAAACTCAAATTAGCAAGTTCTTGCAAGTCATTATCGGGGCTTATCAATAATCCCAAACTAAAAGGTTCCTACCTGTGTAGATAAAACAATTATGCCCATTCACCAAGAGGTGGCTTATATATTTTTGGTTTTGTAAGCTTCTAAATCTTGTTGAGATACAAAGAAGTATGATCATAAATAACTTTTTTATGTTATTTACTATTTAGAGCAGTTCTTAAGATAATCATTATTGCTAGACTGAATGTTTGCTTCTAAAATCGAATAATGGAGGGAAAATCCTGCTCTACAGGTTTATAAAATGCTTCGAGGTATCGAAAACTTCGTCTTATCGAAATTGGAATTATCAAAATTATTATCGACATTAAATTCCTCCCAAATATCAAATCAAGTTTGTATGTGGAACAAAAATTGTGTATACTTGGCTGTACGACATTAATCTACTAAATTGTTTTTTTAAATTCTTATGAAATAAAGTCACTTTTCCATCCTACTTCCTAATTTTGTAGGATTATGCATTGTATGCACGAATGATAGTATGCTAATGTGTATATATATAATTATATTTCCTTTTTCTTTCTTTTTTTTTCATATACATGTAGAGAGAGTGTAATTAGTAGTAGTATGTGATGTAAACGAATGTACAGGTTCGCGCACGGGATTATGCCTCCAGCGAAGATATTACATACTTATGTATTTAGCTTTAAGTCCAAACCCTTTTGCCGTTGTCATATTGAGTAGCCAGCTCTTGTGACAATGATAAAAGGCTGCGATTCTTACTGTTTCGAAGTTGTTAAATGTGATATCTGTAATCATTTACACCTGTTTCAATAAATAAATCAATTGTGATTTCTTCATTATCGACCTCCGTCAGCATGGTTATGGCAAACTTTACTTGTTTCTCAAACTCTCCAATTTGTAGCTCTCATCACTGACTGATTCGGTTGTTGTCTATTGGTATATCATTCAGCATAAATCTTAGCAGCTTTGTTATAATTTTCACCACACTCTCCAGGAATCCATATCATGTTCGTATATACATTAAAGGTATATTCCACGATGAGCAGCATATATTAATAAACTGCTGTATTATTAAAATTAAAAGAAAAACGTATTAAACGCGGAAAACGGCCTAAAGTAACTGAGCTAAAATATTAAAAGAAACAGGAAAAAAAAAAACTTTGCCATCAACATGATTGCCATATTTACTTTTTACTGAACAATCTTTGTTTTAACAATTCTTTCAAAACCATCAAATGGGGTTTGAATCACAATTTGAGGGCAACATTAAATAGCAAATAAAGTATATTACTTAGATTTTTTAATAATAGACTAATAATATGGAATTAAAAGCAATAACTTTAACAGCCTTGTACAAGAAAAGTAAACTGCAGAGGAAAATTCTCTTCAATTTTATAAGCAGTATACACAAAGGAATATTATTACCTGAAGCTTTCATAATAATTCCGGGACACCATGTATATTTTAAATTTTGAATTAAATATTTCTGCCTTATGGTGTTAAGACATATACCAAACCTATTTTCAATCTTTTCCACATTATTTATCGGAAAAAAAAATTGTGGACCTAGTTTGTTGAATACTTTTAAATTAATAGTAATTTACGACGCAAGTAACGTTATCAAGCTTTTTATACATTACGAGAGAATAGTTAGAATGAACGAGCTGCGTTAGGAGCGAGTTCTTTAAAATTCTCAAGTAATGTAGAAAGCAGATAACATTACGTATATCGTAATACGGTTTATTTTATCCTAAAATACTAATCTTTTTAAAAAATAGGAAAAATGGTTATTAATGACACTTACAACAGCGAGTGGTGGTATCACTAGTAAGATAAAAACTCAATACTGTATTGTTGGTACTGTCACTGTCAGGTATGTTAAATTTGAGATTTTCAGGTTAAGTTTTGCGTCAATTTGTGTCAAATAACAAACAAAATGTAACCTAGTAACATTGAATTTGACATAGACTGACAATATACTTCAGTGCTGTCAACATGTGATAAAGTATCATTATGTTATTTTTTTTAACAACACTAGTGCTGTTAAATGCATCTTAATGCATCTCGTTGCTAAGGAGTTATTGTCATAATAACATAATAGGATAATAGTAATTGACGATACAAATGCGTAAAGCTACTATTTAGTCACGAGTGGGGTAGAGTTTAAACGCGAATGAGCGAGCGTTTTAAGCCCCGCGAGTGACTAAAGATGCTTTACGCATGTATATCGTATAATATTGTATCTACGATAGAATCTAGAAAACACGTCGTAATTTTGATGTGTTTTAAAAATTTTAAAACACATTGCTACTAACAACGTGCCTAATGAAATATTCTAAACACGTTACTACTGACGACGTAAACTAATGAAAACATGTTATTAAACGGTCGTTTTACAAACTTAAAACTGCCAACTAAAAGTCAATTTTACACACTGTCGTAGATAAAATAAATTATTTTTACAATATGTATTCATTGTAGTAGGAAAGTTGTGGTTGCTTAGCTTTTTCCACTTGTATATTTATTGCTTTGAAAGCATTTTTTTCATTGTTTATTGTTACTCAGTGTTTAAATTGTTTTTATTATTTTACAGGAACCTACGATGATGTGGTTAGGCACTAATGTACACTTTCAAGAAGTAGAAAATCCCCCACTAAATACAAACATATTTGAAGCAACAACACCAATAACAATTCAGTATTTACTTAAGCAAACAAAGCTTTTGAAAATGAAAAAAGTTGGTACTAAACCGAAACCTGTAGTAGATAGGGGTCCGACAGAAACTGTAAATATTCACATTAAAGATGATTACCGAGTCCTTTTAGAAAAACTCGAGCAGGACAAGTTCAACATTGAGGAGTATATAACTCCAAATGCAGTTGTAGAAACGAATTCTGAAGAGGAACTGCTTTCAGATAAAACTGATGACAATGAAGAAGAGAGTCGAGCTGAAAAGAATTATCGATGGGAAGAAACTCGCTTACCTCCTCGACAAAACCTTGAACCAGAATGGTTTACATCAGTAAAAGAAAACACATCTGGAATGGATGATGGCCAGTTAAAACAGGAAATGCAGAAGAATCTTGTGTATCTAAAATATGAAAAGTTGCAAAAGATAGCAGAGCAACCTGCGAGACGAAAAATGTTACCTGAAGTAGTTACAAACACTAAATATGAGCGACCTTTACGTTCTTTGCCAAAAAGTGACTTTATTCTTTGGAAAAATTTAGTGATGCAGAGTGTGGAACAACAGCAAGTTAATTTAGACATTAATAAAGATAAAATTGAAGATTTTGTGGATATCAACAAATCTATTCAAGCTGGTGTTATAGCTCCATCAAATGAAAATCCAAGGATATTTACTAAAACAGAAAAACAAGAGTTGATTAGTTTTAGAAATTTTGTAAATATTTCACCCCTGATGAAATTGGTGATGCTACAAGATGTTGTGCAGTTAGAAAAAATGTCAATGCAAAAAATGACAGCAGAAGAGCTAAATAAAAAAGGAGACGATGGGTATACGAGCAAAGAAAGATATGAATTGTTGAAAAAATTTTAAAGAAGAATTAGAAGTGCTTATAATTTCTCGATTGCAAGATGCACAGGCAGAAGATGAGACATTGGGGAAGCTTGAAAACATTCGACTGGAATTATCAGATACTGAGAACTAAGTGATGCAGGTTTCAGTTATTCTTCTGATGACAATGACCATGACCATGATGAACAGCCAAGCGATTCAAAATGTGAGGATGAAAGTATGACCACTGACATATCAGAAAGTGAACAACAGTTTGAAGATGAGGAAAGTAATAATATATCTGATACTGAAGTTCACAGTGCCATAGAGACAAATATAAAAGAAGAAAAAGAACATTCGTTTTAGGATTAGTTATGTGGACTATGTATTTAGATGAAATGTAATTTTCAAAAAATTTAATCAACTGAAAGATAAATGTGTGCGTACCAATGTACCATTTTAAAAAGAAACTAGACAGTGAAACCTTTGTTTTTCTATTACCTTTTAAATGATTATTTCTTTACTGTCATATACACGGTGCATTCTTTAAAACTACTTTTGCCTATGTAGGATGTACTATTAAAAAAAAAAATCTGGGACGGTTAATATGGTCTGTTGTGAATGTGACTGCCTTAATACGTATAGTTGCTAGGTATTTCTAACTTAATTGTCAACTTGTTTAGACGTTGCTATAGATCAAAATGGTTCTAGTCTATTTTTTTAAAAATCAGCTGTCAAAGTGTTGTCAAGTTGGTATGAGGAATTAAAAGTAGCAAACAGTGCATTTCACAATGTAGGTTGGCAGGCGTGGAGCCGTTCAAGGTCATGCATGTTCGACATTTCAATTACGTTAGACAGACATAACCTCAATTTTGACATGGGGGAAACTGTTCTACAGTTGGTCGGTAAGTACAGAATTTAGGGTAACACAGTCTGGTTTTTTATAAAGTTTTGACACTGACAGCTGATTTTAAAAAAAATGGACTGTATATCTGTAAAATAATCGGAATTACTTGAAAACTGTTTCCGGCAATCAATCATTTTGAAAAAGTAGCGAAGTAGGTGAGTTTAATCTTTGTAATCTGTATTATTAAAAACATTTTCCAAAATAAACATGGAAGATGGGACACCCTATATATTTGTGTGTGTGTGTGTGTTGTCGGATATTTCACCCACTTATAGATCTCAACGATACAAACAAAAAAGTCCCAATACGCAAGGGTCCGGAAACGCTTTGTTTCTGAGATACAGGGTGTTAGTTTTCAAGAAAAAATTCCGAGCGCCCATGAAATAAATAATTTAAATCTAAGTGCACTAAAAACATTATCCTTAGTAGCACCAATAAACCTTCAAAGTTTCACTAAAATTGCTTAAAGGGTTTTTGAGATATTGAAGCATTTTAGTTTTTGTCTTAACAGGTTTAGAAACGTGCAAAAATATGAGCTTTATTTTTTTCTTGAAAACGAAACGAGATACAAAAAAAATCATAAGACAAAAATCTGCATTTTTAGTTGCTTTATTAAAAACAATATGAAAATTGCAAAATATCTCCTGAGCCTTATTTTTTTGTGAAAACACATAACCGACATGCCCCGTGGGCATGCCCCTGGAATTACTAGATCAACTTCAATAAGTTCAAAATATACCTCATACAGTTATAAACAAACTATAAATTTTATTAAAATCGCCCAAAGCATTTTTTAGATATCAATAAAATGCAGTTTTTTTTTACTATTCAACTCACCCCCTTCAAGTTAACTATTCACCAATCATAATTTAGTATTTATGTCATTTGCCGCCAATCAGCGTAAAATTGTGCAACAATTCCGCTAGCGGAGTTTTAATGACAATTTTTTTCTCTTCCTGTGACATTTATTTAACTTCCTGTAAAATTAATCAAATATATTAGAAATGTCAAATTTGACAAACAATTTATTTTACGTCAACAGATTTTTATTTTCAAAGAGGACATGATAAAATTGATTAATTACTAAGAAATGTCAATTTTATTCGTTGAATAGTCCTTCAAATGCCGCTTGCAGCCGACGAATTGCATGAATTTTTGTCAAAGTGTTTATTCGTGTTTATTGCTTCAAAATTGGTCCTCGTGCTGTCGCACTCGACCGATTTATATCGAAGCAATAAACACTCACACATTTTGACAAAAATTTTTGGCAATTCGTCGACCGCTCTCGGTATTGTATATAAAAACTTTAACACTCTGCATTTCAGCAAAGAAGCGTTTCCGGATTTATCTTTATTAAGACTTTTTTGTTTGTATTAATGATATCTATAATTGGGTAAACATTTAAACCATTTTTTTAACACCCTGTATAGGTTATATATTCACATTATAGGCTTTCTCACTATCGTTTAACTGTTTTGAGAGAGCGATGTTCAACTTTTGTATTTTAAATGCAACATTGTATATTTGTTAGTAAGATTATTAATTACCTTTCTAATGATACTACTTAAATACAAATTTGATACATAGATTAATACATTTGTGACAGCTGTTAACTTCAAAAGTCATTTAATAATAAAAATGAATTTTTGTGATTGGCTACAACCTATTGAATAATGAAAATAGAATTTTCTGATTGGTTGCAACTTGCAAATCATGCAATTATGAAAATAGAATTTTATAATTGGCTGCAAACCGTGAAATTATGAATCATAATTCAGGCTATTGTACAGTAGGCGTAGATAAATGTCATAATTCGGAAATATGAATACAAAACTCCTATTGCATAGGAGTACATAAAATATCGTATTACATTCGCCTTCGGCTTGTGGCGCAAATGTCATCTTCGTGAATAATGGCTGTCATAATCGCTCATATAATAATATACTATTATTTATAACACTTAAAATCTAGTAACCATGATTAAACACAAATATGAACTAATATGGTATCTATTTCGTAGCACTATTATCAACAATGGAAAAGCGGCATATGTAACATAACTTAAGTTTTAATAAGAGAAATAAATTAAAAAGAAGATTACAGTAATTGTTTAAAATACAGTCCATTATTATCAGCAATTACACCTACAACATATCAACTCTTTCACAAATTTTTTCTATTATAAAAACTAGCATATTCTATAAACTATGAAAAAAACTTGCTTTATTTACTGCATCAAATTGTACTCTTGACTAAAAATGCTCTGCAGCATCTCGATTTTTTCGATCTGTGACGTTAGCGGCTACTAGATCTGTTTATAAAAAAATAGCTTTCTTTATTCAATTAAAGATGTCCTTAAAAGGTATCGCTGGATAGAGTCCCTGTATATAGGTTACTATATACAGGATCTCTATCGCTGGATACAGTGACTTTATATGAGACAGTGGCGACAATAGAGTGTATACTTTTTTATTGGTCGCTCGAATCGGCCGCCATTAAGAGGCAAAATTTGTTGATGCTTTTGTTTGTTTATACCAAATCGAGGTTAGCAGGTTAGGTTTTGCGTCAATTTGTGTCAAATTCGAGGTTAGCAGGTTAGATTTTCCGTCAGTTTGTGTCAAAACTGACACAAAAGGTATGTTTGTTTGTCCTGCTCTAAACTGCTCTGAACACTTTAGCGTGACGTCACCAGAACAGTTTAGTGCAGGTTCGAGCAAACTAATTGCGCAGAATGGAGCAGAAACAAACGAACGGTTTTAGAGCATTTTGGAGCAGTTTAAAGTTGTTGATAAAACAAATAACAAAACCTTAAATATTAGTTATTTAACCAACAAGTGTGTTAATGAAGGCGATTAATAATCGAAACTTTAATAGTTGAGATTATTAATCGCCCATTAACCCTTTCACTCATGATTTTTTGTTTTTTCAGATAAAAATTTGTTTTTGGGTATACTACCAATTTGAATTTTATAAAATTTTTGGTGTTTTTGAGAAATTTTTCTGACTAACCGTTTTTGAGTTATGAATTGTGCTAAAATTAGCACATTGTGAACAAACGGTATAAACCCCTCCACATTTTAACAAACGAGTTGATTACAAAATTTTTTCGTTGACCGCAAAATTTTTTTTTGTGGCGAAAAATGTGATTAATACAACTAACTAACCTCCATGCAAAATATAATCTAAACGTCAAAATCACAAAAACAGTTAATTAATGAAAAGGAGTGCATTAATCAAAAACAGTGTATTAATAGATCTATTAGGTAATCCATCCTTTTTTAAAAAACAGTTAATTAATGAAAAAGAGTGTATTAATCAAAAATAGTGTATTAATGACGTCTATTAATCCATCCTTTTTTAGGAAAAATAATTCATTAATATTGAAATCAACAAGCGGTCAACGAAAAAATTAATAAAGTTTTGGCGAGGCGCGCTTGTACGGGTTTATATTATCATTATTCTGCGTAGTTATGGATGAAATTGTGAAAATGATGCTAGTGGAGGATGACGTAGACGTATTTTTAAACAATTCTAAATAATGCTAAACACAACCAAACACAAATTCGAACGCTAGAATTAGGAAATGAAATGGCATGACGGAAGAAGCCCAAAACAGCTTTCACCTGTTTTACACGACTGCGCAAGTCTGCTACTTTTTACTCCTCCTAAAGACCAGGAGTAAGAAAAGCTGTTCCAAGCAGTTCCGAGCAACTTGCACCTTATCAAGCGAACGCAGTTCAAGCAGTTCGGAGCAGCTGCTCGATCTCAAACGAACGCCGATTTCCTGCTCTAAACTGTTCGGAACAGTTTAGAGCAGTCAAACGAACAGACCTAAAACCAACCTCGAATTTGGCATAGACTTACAGTGCCACCAACATATTATTTATACATTGTGTAACCATGACCATTCAAAAACGTTCAATTTATTAAAGTTAGTAGGCCATTGGCCGCCATTTTGTGGCAAATTGTGTCTATTGTCGCCACTGTCTCTATCAAGGCACTGTATTGTTGGAGAGGTCGTTTGAAAATTTACTTCAGCATCTAAAAATATACAGGGTGTTCTATTTGAAATTACAAAGTTGAATGTTGCTCATCTAAACAGTTGAAAGTAATTTAAGAATTGCCGTCGTTAAAATGCAGCTGCCATTGTACCATTCAATAATATATAGGCTTTTCTGGGCCCAAAATCAATAGTAAGGGCAGGGGAAGCTGGGGCACTTTTTATAAATCGGATCATCGGATGGTATATGTTTTTTTAGACGACCACGTATGAAAGTAACATTATCGCGACAGCAGCCTACTACAGAAAGTTGACAATTTCATACACTAGCACGATATTATATCGTGCTAGTCATATCGTAACGGCACAAAGTTATTCACATCACGGCCTGCTTAATTGTGTGACAAACGTCACTTTGACGTTTATCACACTGTCACACAATTAAGCTGACCGTGATTCAAATAATACAGACGCTTTTGCTTTATTCGTTGTTCTGCTTCCAACAAGCTCTAATTTTTTATAATTGTACCAATAATAATATAACGATCAATTTTGCAAACGAAATAAAAACAATTCTTAAAAATAGAATTTACTTTGAGTGGTCGTCTAAAAAATAGTGTTCATAACTCGCCCGAAAGTGCAAATATCTGTGCTCATGTTTTAGATCCACTCGGGCTTCGCTTCGCTACGCCCTCGTTTGTCTAATCAACACTCACACGATATTTGCTACTTTCGACGCTTGTCATGAAAATAACTATTCCAAACATTAATAGGGGAGAAGTTTACTCCAGTTTCCATCCTGCATTTGCAGTTTTGTTAAATACCTACCAAGTAATACATAAAAGTTGACAACTTAGTAGTTAAGATAACACCAGTCTGCCAGTGACGTAGCCAGAAAAGGGGCTCCAGGGACTAAAGCCATCCCATCCCAGAAATCCAAAACAATTTTATAAAATCATCCCTTATATGACGTTCACGATCTTTTCTCAACAGAGCAGGCTATGATATGTTTTTAGTAGGTTGCTTGCAGGTCTTTTTGATAAAAGTCAAACTTGACAAGACGTAAACTTCAAATTATTTCAAGTCAAATATTTTGCCGTTGTTGCAATTACGTTGTTTTGCAATATTATTCAAAATGTCAAAAATCATACACGCAACCATAAAAGCAGCTATAAAGAAGACTTATGATAGCTACGAGAAGGACACGAACTTGGAGAAAAAGCAAATTATAAACAGAATCACTGATATTTTTGGGGTAAATATTTAATATGTGATTTTGCATTTTTTGTTAATCGCGACTTATTTAGGTTTCGGATTGGATGGTAAGAGCAATTTTGAAAGGAGGGCCTGACAATTTCAAAACTTCTATTTCTGGAAAACGATCAAAAACTGACAAATTCACAAATTATATTTTTAGAGAAGATTTGCAGCGACTGATTTGGCATTATACTTCGAAAAATGAACATTTTACTTTAGATACATTATTAGCGGAAGCGAAAGCAAATTTGGAATTTACAGGGGGAAGAACTACTTTATTCAAAATTATCAAATCAATGGGTTACAAACATAAAAAAGTCGATGGACGCAAAATTTTATGTGAATCGAAACATGTCGTTGCAGCCAAAATTAAATTTCTACAAAGATATTTGCAGTTTCAAAATTCTAGTGAAAACGTGGTCTTCGTGTACCTTGACGAAACGTGGATTTACCAGAATGGGTCTTCGATTCGTCAATGGTTACATGAAACAGATTTGAAAAGTAACCCAGCCAAAATTAAAAGTGAGGGGAAACGTTTTACGGTTTTGCACGCGGGAACAAAATTTGGTTTTTTGGAGGGATGTGACTTGCTACTTGACTCTGCTAACAATGATAGAGACTATCATAAAACAATGAATGGAGAAATTTTTCAAAAATGGGTGGTTAATCAGCTCATTCCTGCATTGGCCAAGCTGCAAGGTAAATGTGTGGTGGTGATGGACAATGCACCATATCATTCGGTGCAGTTGAACAAACCACCCACATTTTCTAGTAAGAAAGGGCAAATGCAGGAATGGCTGGTTAAACAAGGGGTGCAATTTGAATCGAAATTAACAAAAAAGGGGTTGTGGGAATTAGTGAAACCTTTATTAGCAGACAAACAAAAACGTTACCTGACCGACGAAACTTTGATAGAGCACGGTTATGAAGTTCTTAGGTTGCCCCCGTACCATTGTCAGTTTAACCCGATTGAAATGGCTTGGGGGCAATGTAAAGGCTTCTATAATAAGCACATAAATTCCCAGTCTTCATCTAAAGATAGGGTTGCGAATTTATGGCGTGAAGCTCTATCAAAATGTACCCCCGACATGTGGCAAAATTATTGTAATCATTGTGCAAAACTAATTTCCGAAGACTGGGCAAAACATATGGGAACGTGTTCGATTGAAAATGTTCCTCCTTTCATTATTTCTCTAGGAGAATCAGATAGTAATGATGAACCTGGAAGTACTACCTAGAGAATTGACACTTGAAACTGTGTTTTAAAGAAACAATAATTAGCAATATTAGCTTAATAAATTAGAGAGCGTGTAGCCGGCTGGTAGAGTGCTTGCGCCAGCAGTCGGCAGGTAGTGGGTTCGAGCCCCACACCCGTACATTGGAAACATCGAACGCTCTCCGGCCATCATACGAACATCTTTGGTGGTCGTGACCCCTGTGAGGGCATTCTTCCCTAATTCAAGGGGTTAGGCTAGCCACCTACCCCGGCCGCGGCTAAAGATGGATTATAAAACCGCATTCAATGTGTGGAAATAACAGGCTCTCAGCCTAAATTAAGAGGAAGAAGAAGAAGCTTAATAAATCAGATTTTACCGAAAATTAAATACAGAAACGTATAATTATAATAATTTTTCATTTTAAACGTTAGAACAAATTTGTACTGTGAAGCATATTCAAATTTTATATATAAACAAATCTTTGTTACATGTCTTTACTAATAAATGTATTTTAAAACTTTAAAATAGATTAGAAAATACTAAATGAACAGCACAGTGTTTGTAAACCTCAGTAAACTTTTATAAAAAAAATAATTTTAGTATATTTCCAGAACTATTTTCAGAATTGGAAAAACAAGAAGTGATCCTAGTAAATTCTGAAAACGTAATAAAGAATTTGAAAAGAAACATCAACGATTTGCCGGGATTTGATTATATACAAGAGCAATTAAATGGCAACAGTGAAGCTCTTTCAAAATCATAACCTGAAATTGAATATGACATAACCTATTTCTGTCATAGCTATTTATTACTAAACGGTACCAACAAAAATTGCACCCTAACATAGCCTGCTCTGTTGAGAAAAGATCGTGAACATCATATACTTGTCTATACTGAAAATCGACAATTTAACTCTGTGTAGATTACAGTTACATGAATGTAAATTATTCAATTTTTCATCGCAATACGATAATTTTATTACAATATTTGCTTCAAATTTATTTTGTATTTGCTGCTAGTTTTAAACCTGCCCCCTTGGAATCATTGCAGGGAATACATTAAGGAGATTGCTTTGGAAAACGATAATATATCCTTACTGATGCTTATGGGGTGATTCAGGAGGAATCTGCCAAACTTTAACAGTATGTTTCTTCCAACGATTTTAAACAAAAAAAGATATATGAACATAGAACCGATTCGAAAGAATAAAGAAGTTCTAGCCTTCTAAAGAAAAATTCATGGATGTAGAAAATAACCGTTTTTACTTAAAACATAATAACAATTGTTTGGAAATTTTTGGAGATTTTAAGTCAATTATTATGTAAAATTTAACATGATTTATATTTGAGGAATAATACAATCAATAAGTCGTAATCAATTTAATAGTAAAACGTTTCGCCAATAATATTGGCTTCATCAGTTATAAAAATTATGATAACATTTTGAAGAGATAAAGTAATTAATGGATTATAAAGATATTATTATAGTTACGTTGTTACAATATTAGTGAGATAACTTTTATTAAAACTACATTAACTGTTCAAAATGGCCACCTTCGTTTTCAATGCACCGTTGTGAGCTTGTCGTACTAGAGAATTAGTCGAATTTCGCAGTACTTGAGGTCTATCCCGGATGTAAGACGGCAGCATTAAAAATTCGCATTATTAATTATTTACTACACACCCCGTACACACGCAGACTTACTAGGTGACAGATAATGCAGGTTGTTTACAAAACAAAAACGCACGACAAATTATGCCAATAGCCAACTAGATAAACTGCGCGGAGGAGATTTATAACAGCTATGCAATTTCTTTTGCTAGGCTAGAACTTTTTAATTTTTTCGAATCGGCCCTATGTTCATATACCTTTTTACTTCCTTTTACAATAAAGGAAGTATTGGATTCACCCCAAAAATTCGAAACTGAGTTTTCAACAGATCTTCACGTTTTAGAGTCCCCTGATCCCAAAAAAACATATTTTTTTCATTGGTCTGTCTGTCTGTCTGTGTGTCTGTCTGTCTGTCTGTGAACAGAATATCTCAAAAAACGGAAAGAGGTATGGCGTTGAAACTTCATACATAAGTTTTGTGTACTATGTAGATGAGACAGCAAGCTTTTGAAGAAAATCGCATAACCGGAAGTAGGTATGTGTTTACTCTTGTGAATTTTCAGTTTTTTTCGATTTTTTCAAAAACGGCTCTAACGATTTTTTTAACTTTACATTTTTATTACAGTTTTAATGTGTATTGATGTGAGATAGGTGATTTTCCAGTTGAATACTTCTAAAATGGGTTTCTTTTGTTTTTTTTTCTATTTTTTATTAACTCCTATTTTAAATAGAACACGCGGTATATTATTACATTTTTGAATTCAGCTTAAAATTCTAGAGAAAATGTGTCTCTTGAACTAACACTCTATTTTGTACCGTTTTTGTAAAATTTGTAATTTTTGAAAATTTTGACAAATGCTTAAAAATTTAAAATCAAATTTTTGGCTAATTATAAGATCACTGTAAAAGGAAGTTGTGTGCGTGTATCACACCAGATTTTTTTGTTTAAAATCGTTGCAGATTCCTCCTGAATCACCCTGTATAAATAAGTAGTTCATTTGTACTTTATATCAATAAATTTCTGATTTGAAAGATACAATAATACTTAATTTCACTTCCTTATAATAAGTTATAATATGGTCCAGAGAATATTCACCGAGTTCCCTCATTTTTCAGCTTTGAGATGGCCGCCGCTGAACAGAATTTGAGGCATGAACCCATATATCTAATACTTACTATATTGCTGGCGGCTATGAGTGGGACGGAATGGGACGTTTCGCCGTCGCCTTTTCGCCGTCGCCATTTCGCCGTCGCCGTTTCGCCGTCGCCGTTTCGCCGTCGCCGTTTCGCCGTCGCCATTTCGCCGTCGCCATTTCGCCGTAGATTATTTTACATTTCCGACTTAAAAAAACACTTTTTCACTTATCTATATCTAAGCAAAACATGGAATCAAAGTTTTACATGTTTTAAATGATACATGTTCGAAATCTTTAATAGCTTTAAAATATTATTCACATTTATTTCCCATTAGGAAGACGTTAAAGGTTATTAAAGTTACACTTCTTATATGCATTAAACCGTCTGATTAGTTGTTGATGGTAATGAGCATACTTGTTACTTTTTGCTAATCCTTTTATCATTCACATGGTGGTCATTATAATGATTTGGATTAGAAAATTCCCTTTATGTCCTACCAGTACATTAACTGAAATTAATGACACTATTTTAAGGTATCTTAGATACAAAATAAAGCTCCAGGGCAATTATTTTTTTCATAAGAACGCTAGGGTTATTATGAAAAATTAACAGTATTTGTTTCCATGGATACAACTTTATTATGCACCACTGTCACAATGAAAATTAATGACAGCTCAGCTAATGTCACAAATCTAACTTAGATCAGCTAACTAGATCAATCTTAAATACTATATCATAGTAATTATATGAATTGAATATGAATATGAATTAGGTAAGAAAATTGGTAGGACATAAAACCTTGAAGGCACCACGGGCATTATGAGCTAAGAGCCCGCGATTGTTGTACACACCTCGGGCCAAAGGCCCTCGGTTAGTACACTAACAATCTTGGGCTCTTATTTTACTCATAATGCCCTTGGTACCTTAACAACTATTATGGTAGTATGGCAGTTATGATGATTTTAGTGATCAGCTCTTTTTTCAAACTTTACATTTTTATTGTGTATTGATGTGAGGTAGGTGATTTTCCAGTTGAATACTTCTGAAATGGGTTTCTTTTATTTTTTTTTTGAATTTTTTAAATTAACTCCTATTTGAAATAGAACACCCACATCCGGTATATTATTACATTTTTGAATTCAGCTTAAACTTTTAGAGAAAATTTATCTCTTCAACTAACGCTTTATTTTGTACAGTTTTTGTAGTATTTGTGATTTTTGAAAATTTTTGACAAATGCTTAAAAATTAAAAATCAAATTTTTTGCTAATTATAAGATTACTGTAAAAGGAAGTTGTGTGAGTGTATCACACCAGATTTTTTAACTCAACTTCAACGTCTTACATCTCGCTTATTATACGTTTTCGATATAAGTTGATTAACGTTTTCCGCTTTATTTTGAAGTGTTCTGTGTATTACTAAAGTTTCCCGAAATAAATTTGAACCACCCTGTATATATGTGACTTTACAATTTAAATATTACTGTATACTTGCTGTTTAAGTACAATAGAAATTATTAAACTTATTATGCATTTTCTTCCGGCAACGGAGTACAATTAGTATATTATTAAGTTATATTATTAAGTTAACAAAGATGATAGTTTATAAGCAAACAAATTAATGTCCAAATAAATAAAGTGAAGGTTGCATTACATTAAAGTATAAAAATAAATTAAAGTATAATTATTTGGCAGCACGGTCTTTGTTCCGCTTTCAAGTTGACGGCGAAATGGTCGACGGCGAAACGGCGACGGCGAAGTGGTCGGCGGCGAAGTGGCGACGGCGAAATGGCAGACGGCGAAATGGCGACGGCGAAACGGCGACGGCGAAACGGCGACGGCGAAATGTCCTAGACCCTGAGTGGGTAACTCGCGAAGGAAGTGAGACAGACAACCAACTCTTCAATGTATCGAGAGATCCAAAAAAAACTGTTCCTCAGCGGGCTGTGAAAATTCAACGTATAAATAATATGTTGGTGACACTGTACGTCAATGTCAAATTCGAGGTTAGCAGGTTAGGATTTGCGTCATTTTGTGTCAAAACTGACGGAAAACCTAACCTAATAACCTCGAATTTGACATTGACGTACAGTGTCACCAACATATTATTCATACGTTGAAATTCCACAGCCCGCTGAGGAACAGTTTTTTTTTGATCTCTGGATATAATGGGGAGCTGTGTGCAAGCGCGGCGGTGTCGCCCGCCCAATGGGGAAGTGGTCAAGTTTAAAATTCGCTTCTAAAGGCGGAGTTCGAATTCTCACGCATGCGCACGAGACGCGTTATACTCTAAGTGAAACTATGTCGGCGCCGTAATGTTTTTAGGCGTTCCGAGCATATATGTATTATACCTATATTGCTAGTAGGGCCTTGGAACGCCCGAAAACATTACGGAGCCGACATAGTTTCACTTAGAGTATAACGCGTCTCATGCGCATGCGTGAGAATTCGAACTCCGCCTTTAGAAGCAAATTTTAAACTTGACCGCTTCCCCATTGGGCGGACGACGCCGCCGCGCTTGCGCACAGCTCACCATTTTACATTGAAGAGTTGGTTGTCTGTCTCACTTCCTTGGTGAGTTTCCCACTCATAGCCGCTAGCAATATAGTAAGTATTACATATATGGTTCCGAGACCCTACTAGCAATATATGTGTATTATATACGGATGGGGCCATAATTATATATAACAGCAATGAGATAACATGAATAACAAAATAAAATGCTTGAGTAAGAAAGAGATGGCCATACGAAAAAGTTATTTTAGTAGGCATGTTTAGTTGACAAATGTCATAATTAAATTAAGCGTCCAGCCTTCTCGAATATTTGCTACTATGTTTATCTCTTTCTTACTCAAGCAATACGAGTTATTTTCTTATTCATGTTATCTCATTGCTGTTATATATAATTGTGGCCCTATCGGTATATGCATGAACCCTTACCAAAAGAAAATCCTGGATGTGTCACTGCAGTTTGCTGCTTTCACAATTTTATTTCAGAGGCGTATCTACTTCTTTAAATAATCGCAATTTTCACTTATAGGAAATTTTAATAATTTTATCTTCATCAGTGTTGTTATAGGCTCTTAATAAATTAATTTTAGTATTGTTAAGAGCTTCCTTACCGCACTCAGTGCGGTAATATAATATTACCGCACTCTTTTTGTATAAAGATATACATTGCACCAGAATTTATTGGTGAAGATAAAATATTGAACAATACACGTTTGCTTATGGCACTTAACGAGACTCGTTTGATTGCCGCAAAACTCGGCTCTCCGCCTCGTTTTTGGCAATCAAACTAATTTCGTTAAGATGCTCATAATCAAACTTGCATCGTTAATATCTATAATACACAATTCTTAAACAGAAATTAACGAAAATGATAGCTGTTTGTTTTTAAAGGATAAAATCATAATCAATTAAACATCTCAAGAAACATTCAAAATAACACTAAACATACGTATATGTATTTGTTAAATGTGACGTGCACATATGTAATGCAAACATTCTTAAACTAAAGAATTTCATAAATAACAGCTATCTTATTAAAAATAGAATAATGCTGTCTCATTTCACCATTTTTATTGTGTACATACTTATTGCAATCTTTCAATTACTATTTATTAGGTGTTGTTTAATGTTTAATCTATACTGAAATCTTTACTGACATTGTTACAGTCTTTGCGTTCAAAACGAATAGATACTCAACTACGATTTACAACAAATATTATTATCATTAAGCTGTCAAAATATGCAATAGTTATTTTTAGTAATTTTAAATACTTATTTGATATAGTATAGAGCAGTGGTTCCCAAACTTATTTGGCCTACCGCCCCCTTTTCAGAAAAAAAATTACCCAGCGCCCCCTGGAAATCTACATTCTTTAAGAGAACAAACAGAAAGATATTGTAGTGATAGCTTCTTGAGACTGATAATTATCTATAAGAGTATTTCTAGGTAGCAAATTATTTTGAAAGTATAAATTAATTAGCAATTAAAAAGTACAAGGAGGGATTTGTACATTAAAAGTACAACATAAATATTTGACAATTGTTTAATGAATGATACATTAGATACAGTTACTGTTAAATTGCGAATAGTTTATTAAAAAGGTTCGCGCATATAAGTTGATTTAGTTGGGATAGTTGTTTGGTAACATCAGAGCCACAAAGCAACCACTAATAGAGCGATTTCTCCAATAGTAAGCTTGTATAAAAGTTTCAGCGCCCTACAACGGGTGGGCCAGAAACTATTCCAGCAAGGCGGCAAAATTTAAATACACCATTACTACGATATTTGGATTAATGAAGGATATGCCGTCAATAGCAATACAAATTTTGCATATACATAATTTGCCTTACCAGAATCTCGATTTTAAAGTTTTGAACCTCATAAATCGGAATATGCAAAATCTTTATAGGTTCTGAAATTTACAATAATTATGGAAAATTCAAACAAAATATTTGCGAATAACAAATATATTTTAAGTAATTCAAATAGCAATATTGTTTAATAAGTATTGTCAATCTTACAATAGTCGTGCTCAATTGCAACAATTTACTTTGGTTCAAAATGCTTTTCACGCATTTTAAATGATTTGTCGGTGTCAGTTTGACGTATGAGTTTACTATTTACGCACTTTTCAAAAAGCGGACAGGTGACACCAGCGCCTCCTGACGGGTTGGCCAATCTCTAACAATTATTTGATTTGACAGATGCCTTCAGAAAACGCTTCTATTAGTAGGTGTTTCTATGCCGTTGGGAAATTTGTGTCTCCTACACTAAATCAACACAATTTGAAACAACACTTCTTCACATACCGACCCATCATTAATTATAGTTTGGTTCACAACCTTGCCGAGTGGCGACACTAGCGCCCTTCGACGGGTGGGCCAGTCCCTAACAATTATTTGACCGTCGCCTGCGTTGATTAACAAAAACTTCGTCTTGTTTATGTACGCAGGCGACGTATTTGACAGGTGCATTTAAGAAACTCCTCTATTAGTGGTTGCTTTGTGATCAGAGCTTAGATTTTAATTTGTAGGTATTAACTGACAAACGGAATAACTAAAGTCAAAGCCAAACTCAAATGATTATCTGAAAAAGTCAATTATGAAATGTTATAATAAAATATACCATATAGAAATTTTCTATAAATTATTGCTAGAGAAAATGATATTTTTAAAATAAGCAAATCTTTTCTGAATTTGTAACCTGTATTTTAAGTAAAAGCAATTTTGAATAATAAAAGCCCTTTATTATAATGGTTGCATTTACTTTCCGGATGGTGTATTAAAGGGTGTGATAAAAGTAAAATTAAAGAAACGGTGAATAAACCAGACTGAATAAATAAAGTAATAAATGGTATGAAGAAGAATAAGAACATTTAATAATGGTAAATAGTCTTTATGGAATAAATAAACCTGTAACTTGTATTTTGTGTGTTTATTTGGAAAATAATGTTACACTATGTTACACAACAGATGAAATATGTACGAATGGTTTTTCTAAATCTTCTTATCTTCTCTTCCTTCTTTAAGCTTTCAACGCCCCCTTATTTTTATTTACCGCCCCCCAAATGCACCCGAGGCTACTATCGCCCCCCTAGATCGTTTCAGCGCCCCCCAAGGGGCGAAATCGCCCACTTTGGGAATCACTGGTATAGAGGAAGAAAAAACTATAACCGTCAAGTCTTCCATCGCATAGAGTTTTTATTCCCACTGCAAATATGAGAAAGTATTAGAATTAGACAAAAATTCAAAAGTAGAGTGTTCTTGTGGAAATGCGTCTTCTTAATCCTAATGATTTAAAAACACTGTGTATAAGAGAACGAGTAGCTATGTAGGTAGGTGAATGCGGTGGATATTTTTTGTATTTAGAAATATATCGATATATCTAGAAATGATATTTTAAATTAAATGTTTACACCCTACTTCATAATACCACTTTACCATATTGATTCCGCACTTAAGCACCCCAGTTTTGGAAAGGTTAACAGTTTAGCAAGTGGTGTAGGCTGTTTATGATCGCCTAGGCCTAGAGCAAGGTATGTACAACCAAAGAGCATATGCTCTTTGGTACAACTAAACCATGTTCCATCTTATGCTGATATATGTATAATCTATAATCTATAATATTAACATATCTTATGAATTATTATTCTGTAAATCTAGTTATATTGTCCAGTGGGTATTATTTGTTACAAAGTATAGATTAGTAAAATGAAGCTGCTCTAACAGAAAAATTAAATGTAATTTACTAGAAACAAATCTTATTAGCATCGTGCAATATGAGTGGAGCAATTTTAAGATAACATTGTTACGAATAGAATCACCAGTGTACGTTTTGCTGCAATTCATAAAATACTGATTATCATTCGATAATAGACGATTAAGTGTGTAAACACATTAAAAGTTCCTGGAAATTACAGTAACAGAAGTAAATAGGCTTTTCCCCCACAAAGTAGTTATCTAATTGTTTGCCATATATATTTGTAATCTAGACAAACAAAGTTCTCGTTTCTTACTGCGAAATCTGTTATCACTCAAGATTATCAATAGTACATTTCTCCATCAGTAGTCAATGTACATGAAACCCGTATATCGGTATCGACACACAAAAACTGTATTGAATTGTTTAAGTTATAATATTGATAATAATTAATATTTAGTTGTTCCTCCCTTTGCCTCAATAACAGCACACACTAGTCGAGGCATTCTCTGAATATATTTGAAGCCCGCTTCCATAACATGCTCATTGTGATCCCAGCGATAAATTATTTTTACTTTCCCATACCCATAGGTAGGTATAGGGAAGTCTTGGAATCATGAAAATTTTGGAAATCGAGATTTTCACAGAAATATCCGTTTTGGGCCTCTAGGAACCCAAAAAAGTGATTTTTAAAAAATGTCTGTCTGTGTGTGGGTGGGTGACGCTCCTACAGCCGAAAGTATTGCTCCGATTTTGATGCGCTTTGGAATGCGGGGGTGTATCGAAAATTCATCGACAAAATAAGCTTTTCAAAAAAATCCGAAACCGGAAGCGGAAGTTACGCATGTTTTTTTGGTATCACTGTTTTCGTGATTAAAATTTTGAAAATTTTATCGCGGATAACGATAGAGGGTCATAAGACAAATCTGTTAGTTTTTTGCCGAACTCGCTAGGTTTAAAATGAAGGGCGCTATGATTTTTTGAAAATTTTGTGTTTAACGCCCTATTACTCAAAAACGGATGAATCGATTCAATTGATTTTTTTTTCTGAATAGTATATGAAGGCTAACATGAGGTGATATAAAAAGTGTTTTGAAAAATATTAAGGGGCCTAAATTACAAATTTTCAACATTTTGGAAATTTTCTAAATATCATTTTTCAAAAACTGCCCACAGGAATTTGTTTAAACTTCATACACTGATAGACCCCGAAAAGGGCTATCGATCTGTTTTTTTTAAAGAATCTCATGAATTATCTGTGGCGCCCTCTACGAAGCTTTGAAGTTTGAAAATTTAAACCCCTTTAATTAATAAAAAAAACAAGATAAGTAGCTGGGGTTTTCACTGAATTTCTCAGTGCATAATGGAGCATATGAATATGCAAAAAAATATTACACTCGTGGATATATGTAAGCGCACCGGCCCCCTCCCCCCTCTATTTTTGAAAAATAATTTTTTTATTCTAACGGTTGTTATATTTTTGCGTCAAAGAATCCGCGAAAATAAAAAAATCGATTTTGTATGCCCTAGAAAATATAATTTCCAGGTACTTAGAAATTTTCACCTCGGTGCTACAGCCGTTTTGAGGAAAATAATACATAAACTAGCACAGTGGCGGCTTGTCCACTTGGCGCCATCTACAGAAGCTCGGTGGTCACGTTTTGAACTACACATTCTTTTATATTTACCCGCAATTTACGTGAAAGTGTAAACGCTTATCACGGTGAAGACGTGAGTCATCGAGTTGAAATTTTGATATGTTGTAAAGACTGTTGAATAAAGACGATATGAACAGTTTCCAGTATGGGAAAGTCCAGGGAGGTAGTCACGTCCACTTTTTAGTCTTTCTTATTTGTTACGTTTTCTTTCACGTTTTAATAGTTCCCAAATATTCTCAATATAATTCTAATGTTGCTTGTGAGCAAAAAATCTTCGCCTTCACTTGCTCATAATCTGCATATTTAATGATAAAAAATGGCAGTAAACTGCACTGGTGATAATATTAATATGACCAGGGACTGTATATATTTATTTAACTTTTGTTGTTTATTTTAAGTAACAAGTGGCTAATATGTTAGATGACTTAGTATACTTTCTAGAAAATGTAAAACATGTGTTCTTGATTTATGTAAATAATTTAGAGCTAGTACATAGATTCATGTGTTATTTTCACTGCTTGGGATTATCATATTTCTTTCAGTTGTCAGGAAACTAACATTCTTCTAAAATCGATAGACATTTTATGTAAAACTATCTGAGTTCCTAAATAAAAGAGATTCGTGTGAATTAATAAATCTTGACGTGAAGAAATCTATTACAATGAAATATTCTTTCTAAGTTTACACAGTAACAATGATTATAAGAAATGTATCTATTGTGATGAATAATTTAAATTTATCTTTCATACATATATGTTAAAGAAGTCCAAGAAAATTCTGAAATGCAAGTTCGTTGTAGATTAGAGTAGCTAAGTATTAAGCCTCAATTACAGACACTCTAATATTATTAGATTTCACCACCCACTCGCCCAAGCATGGGCCAACATTTTATACAAACAAGGTAGCTTAATATCGGATATCATTCTCAGGAACTCAGGATGGCCATCACGTTCAAGATCTTGTATGGTGCTCCAATAATGTATTAGAGACGCGACCTCGAAAATCGATATCCACACATCTTGGCGTTTCTATTCATTTTTCATTAACGACAAATAATTTTATACTCAAGTCCCAGACTCAGTTACTACAACCAGCTCCAAATCGTACCAAACAAATATTCAGCCCACAGGGCCGACTAACTGCAATGAAGACAGAGTGCGACTTTTTCCTATAATCAGCAAAGAGTGGTCAAATTACCAGAAAGCGCCAAGGAGTTTTTCAATACAACGGATTAAGTCCATTAGCTTACGAAAATTTTTAAACTCACTCAGATTTGCATAGCCAAATTCTCTACGATCTGAAACAGACTCCAAAAACATTCCTCTCATAAATTACATGCATTAGCAATACATAACACCAAATTTAATATGAAGAGATTTATATTAATAACGGTGATTCTGACACAACATTTAATTACAAGCACTCGCCTAAATTACAAATTGTGAAACGCTACAGGCGGAAACCAGAAATACAGCCAAATCTATAGTTATATAGGGTTAGGGTGGTCAACAGTGGATCAGTGGTACACAGTTCGGGGTTCCTGCCCTTACACTTTATCTACATACACATTGGCGTAACTAGCGGGGGGGGGGCAGGGGGGCCAGGCCCTCCCCAGAGTGTCGTCTGGCCCACCCCAGAAGAAGAAAAGTTAAATAAATTTAAAAATCTGCATTTATATTAAACCATTTAAACCTAGGAGGTTATTAACGACCGACGAGCATTTTTACATTTTTCGATTTTATTATTTGTTTTGACTAAAAAACATAGTATAAATACTGTATGTTGGATGGGTGGTTCTAATTAAAAATAATATGCAAAATAAAATATAATTAATGCAGAACTATAATATAGTTTTGTTAATCTTTAAAACAAAACAATATTTTCTTCCAGTCCACCATTTCTTTTCAGTAATCTCTAAATACATGGTCAACTTATGTCTCTAGAAAAAGAAAATGTCTATTATTTTATATGCTATTATGCGGGTATGTAAATGAGCGCGAAACTTGAGTGAATCTCTAACGACTTGCTGGGCACACGCCGATACTTACGCCCGTATTCATAGTCGTTCGCCAGCGGATCACCGGCGACTCGCCAGAGTTCCGTTATGAATAGTATGTTGGCGGCACTGTACGTCTATGTCAAATTCGAGGTTAGCAGGTTACATTTTGTGTCAGTTTCTGTCAAAACTGACTGAAAACATAACCTGATCACCTCGAATTTGACATAGACGTACAGTGCCGCCAACATACTATTCATAACGAAACTCCGGCGAGTCGCCGGCGATCCGCTGGCGAACGACTATGAATACGGGTGTTTTAAACTCGTCTAGTTCAGACACACTGCTATTTGGACGTTTATTTTATCATTTTGAAGAGTAGGATCCAGCATTGTATGTTTAGTAATATTTCAGGAAGCAAAGTAGTGTCGTAACTATAGATCTACAAGACCCCGCAGTGCCAGGTATGAGGGCCCTGATCGAAAGAAGATTTTTTCTTAATTTACAATGTGTGCTGTTAAAAGCTTTGGGGGCACAAATATACACATGAACAGGTTTTCTTGGGTCATTTACGATATTATTAATAAAATTAACAAAAGGAATGTGAAGTGTAGTCATTTTCAAAATGACAGCTTTAAAAGTAAGGTATGGAGCATCGAAGATTAAGTTTGGCGTCCCCCCATCTAGTTATACGAAATATTTAAGAAGTTTCATGCCCAGTTTCTGAAACTGCATATTTTTTCTCCAAATATTTTTAAAAATTTAAATTTAAAACGGTTTTGTTAAAGTTTTAGATTATATTAAAATTCAAGTACGGAATCGAAATCGCATGCTGGAGAGCATGCATTATGGGAAATGGGGCGTCAGCTGTCACTCAGCACTGAGGGCCTTCTGACTCAATAATTAGTGTAATTAAAGACAACTGTCAACTTACCAAATTAGAAACGCGAGCAGATAAAAGTAACACTGAAAGTATTGTTTTTTAAGTTTTAAAATTAAACGCCAGAGATAACGAAGAAATGAACAAGCCCATACAAAATTTGAAATAATACAAAATTTTCTTAGAAATAGTACCTCTTAAAAAAAATTAAAAATGACTTAGCGCTTACGGCTACACAGAATGACGGTGGAAGCCGTATAGACATACATAGAGCAATAAATGTATTTGCAGAAATACAAGCGAAGAAAAAACATTTTTAGATTGTAATTGCAGGGGACGTCATATTATTGAAATAAAACTAAAAAGAACTTTCATATCTCAGTTTGCAGGTATTTGAATGTCCCTGGTACTTACGTGTATTTTTTAATATTACATAATAAAGTAACTTAATCTTGTATTTACCAACTGGTTTTTGTGCCCTATATCAGTATTTATCCGCTGTAGTAATTTGTAGAATTTTGTGGTGATGACGATTGTAAGTGATCCTAACTGCTTGAATTTCCACAGTTGCAAACTCAATATATTATGATAAAGAAAAATCACAACTTTGAAGAAGATATTAATTTTTTCAAGAAAATATTTACTTCAACCGTACTGAGAAAAAATTGTAGTGATGTTTTTCAAAAAAGGTATTTATCCTGGAATAACAGTTTTTACCGCCCACTTCATTGAGTTGCGAGAGGTAATCTATACATGTTTTATGTTGTTTATAAACCGATACAAAAACAAGCAAATAACTTTATGTGAAAAGGTAATAATATATGCAAATTCATGTCTTCAAAGATATGCATAGATAGTGTCGATGGTTGGCTGGGGGCCTGGCCCTCCCCAGCCAAAAATCCTAGTTACGCCAATGCACATACATCAGCAAGAATGCAGCCCTTGGATGTGGGAGTTTGTGGTCCGTTTAAGAGTTATTACCACAATACTATGGATTCTTGGTTGATGTGTCATCCAGGTTGCCCTGTTACCATATACGATGTTGGAGAATTGATTGAAATAGCTTTTACAAAATCAGTGACCATTTCCAATATAACTAAAGCCTTCTAGAAAACTGGAATATGCCCATTTGACAGGGATATATTCTCCAGCGATGATTTCTGGCCCAGCACAGTGACAGATCGACCGATTCCAGCCAGCCTAATACCAGTCCAGTCTAATATTGGCGCAGGTAATATGGGATCACACGAAGATGCTGTTGCTGGACCATCCGATTGCAACAGTAATTTTATATCACCACAACAATTCAAGGCTCCACTGAAAGCCAAACCTAGAACCAACAAAAACAAACCACGAAAGCTAGCAAAAAGCATCATAACCACCGACACTCCAGAAAAAATGAAATAGCAACGGCCAGAGAAGCAACTAAAAGTAGAAAAGAAGCCAACGAAAAAAAGGTGAAGCGCCAAGTTTTGCAAAGCGATTCTGAAGAAGACCATGATGAAAGAGCGTTGTGTTAAGTTTCTGACACAGAAGAAGACGAAATGGAAGTCGACGAAAACGTGTTGACTGAAGAGCGTTTACAACAACCCTTAGCTCGTCAAGCAGAACTTTTGCTCATCCTATTTTGTACAAAAAAACAAAGAGTTTTCTACACCGTAAATGTTTTGTACACCTTGAACGATAATATGGAATATTATGTCAGCTTTCTTAGATTAAAATTTAAATCGCAGCAACATTTTTTTATGCCAGATGTGCCTGACCTGGCGTTTGTCAAAGAACAGGATGTAAGATTCATCCTTCCGAATCCAACAATTAGCGGTACCGCTAGGCGACAGTCTTATTATGAGTTTTCAGTTGATCTTTCTCTATTGAAAATGTGTTAATTTTTTTTATTTTCCTATATTTTTATCTCGAAAATGTATTTTTTCTGTTTCTCTATAATATAGTCTTTTTGAAAATATTTTGTTTTTCTATATTTTTATTTTGAAAATGAGTTAGTTTTTCCATTTTAAAATATGTGCAACAATCGTGGTGGCTGATCCACTGTTAACCGTAGGCCGATCCACTGTGGACCACCCCTGGTCAACACTGAATCATTATGCACTAAAAATTAATTTTTTTTTTCATATTTTGCTTGTAATACAACCGAGTTTAAATTACCATAATTCGATAAGATTATAGTTCATGTTACTCTACACAAAATTTCAACAAACTTCATGTATTATTTTCCGAGATATATGAGCTTGAAAAATTGGTGATCCACTGTCGACCACCCTGCCCTACTCTATTACCAGAGTTTAAAAGTGTTAGCAATAGGTTGTAAGAAATCGCAATCAATAAGAGTTACCCAAGCAAATTTATTAGCGTAACACATAGCAGAGTTAATCATTTAAGCAGCTAATAAGTCTCTTAGTATTAGGTAGGTAAGCAAAATAGCGAGCAGTTTACGGTGACGCGATAAACCAGACATAGCAGGGGTTAACATAACCAACATAACATGTAGAAATTTAGTATGTTCAGTGAATGCACAAGTAAGAATTGAACAAAAATTCGGGGGTCAACAGGTTTATCCTGGCTTAAGGAAAGAACCTTGAACACAGGTTTGTTTTTACCTTGGACAACACAATTTCGTGTTTTAGTACTACTAGGAGAATGCGAGACTGTATGGGAAAAGAACAACAATAATCGGCAACAACCATCTACCAAAATATGTTCTCGGATATACGATAACAGTACGTTTAACGACTCCAGAAGGTCAGATTTATAAATTCGTATACCGAGTAATTAATTATAACAACGAATAAAAGAGAATAAACGCACAAATACCTTAAGTTTGCGACACCAGAGTTGAAACGCAACGCCGATACGAATCCGCAGTCGTGAGATGGGAAGACAAGAATAAATAAAATTCCTTAAATTAGCCCATAAAAATTTTTGGGTAGCGAACGTTAGCTAAGGGACACTATTTTGTACTCACAAGTTACTATCAAATAGCCCCAAGCTAGGGCAAAGCTCAACACCGAAGTAATGCGTGCGATCGGTTCGAAGGACGTCGGCCAAAGAGAACGAAGAAGCCAAGCGCGCAATTAACAGAACATGTCGTGCAGGTGTGCAGAACACCCATTAACAGAAAGTAAAATGAAGCAATATAGAACTTACACTTCATTAAATTAACCCATTGAATAATATTTTGTGTAATGGGCATCAGAACGAAACATCTGCTTTGATGAATCCTCAATTAAACAGATGTTGAATAAATAAAAATGCTTAAACTACAGACATTTCTAGGAACTTTCTTAATGGGTGCTATTACATTTGCCGATTTTAATTATAACAGTTATTTGATTCGCCTCATCTGATCAGCTATTTTCGATCCACTTCTTAACTTAGGTTTTCCTCATTCTCGCCATTATCTCTATTTTTCCTTTATCGAAGCCAGTTCAATCCCACATATCTTTTAATGTTGTACGCCCACGGCAGTGGAGGACGTATTTTAGATCTTTTTCGTAAGTAAGATCTGTACTTTAAGATTGTATTGGTCCAACCACAGGTTCTGCATAGGTTCATTTCTACTCGGCGTCATTTTTAGCAACATTTTTCATGATCCTTTAGTGTTATACCCAACATTTGTTTCTCCATCTCTCTTCCTCTATTACACTCAACTTCTTCACCCATTGTTTTGTGATATTCTACGGCTATGTTCCATATGTTAAACTGGTAACATATATTCATTGAATATGCAAGAACAAAGATGTATGCGTACGATTATCATGAAGGCAATGGAATCTAAAACAAATCTGATTTTTGTTTTAAGTGTAAACAAAAATTTGCCAAGTGTCGTTCATATAATACTACTAGTGTAAAAGTTGTATTTTTTTCAGTTAGTGTGTATTGCTAATCTTGAGATATAAATAAAATCGAAAACCGGACGATAATAAAATTCTTAACAAAAGAAAGAAATTTACCAAAAGAAATATATGATCGAATGTATGTTGTTCTCGGTCACATCTGCAAAAGAACATTAGAAAATAGTAAATTTAATACTTAAAGATTGACGAATTTGAATTCGTCAGATAACCGAGACTTTAGACATTAGTGTAAAACAAGTTTTCAACATAATTGATGAACATTTAAAGATGTTAAAAATGAGTGCAAGATGGCTGCCCCGAATGTTAACTCGCTTTGATAGCAACGTAGAATTGTAAGTTCACAATAGTTTTTGGATGTCTGTGTATGAGAAGATGATTTTATTGAGAAAACTGTAACGAGGGATGACACATAAGTTAATTACTTTCACCCTGGGAGTAAACAAACATCCATGCAATGGAAGCACAAAGACTTCAACACTAAATAAATTTAACATTCAACCATCGGCAGGCAAAGTAATGGCCACGATTTGCTAGCACTGTGAAGAAATTTTGCTTACAGATTATCTTCTCCATAAAACTGCGGCAACAGGATTTTATTACAGCAAACTTTTGGGAAAACCACAGGACTACCGCCTTAAAAATAAGGGTAAAAGTTGTTTTTTTTTGCATGACAACGCCCAACGTTGTAGTTGTTAAAGATTCGATGAAAGAGTTAGACTTTCAAGAGATAAACCACCCACCCACACAACTAGATTTGGTTTTCTGCAACTATTTCCTGTTTATGCATTTAAAGTAAAACTACTTGGACAAAGAGATCATGATGACGAAGAGGTGAAGTTGAAAGTAGAATTTTTTTTACAGTCTCAATAAAGATGTTTTTGGTGGCTTATTTTCGTTAACTTCAAAATGTAAGAATGAGCATGGAGAATACTATATTAAAAAATAAAGATCATTTTATTATTCTACTTTCTTCATAGTCAGGTACTTTATTGATTAAACAGCCCTTGTCTATTTTTGTTCCTCAAAGTCTTGCCTAACTTTCAAAAAGCAATCCAATTCAGTTTTATCTTCTAAAAATATCTATAGTTTGATTCTCTTTCCCAGACGGTGTCATATGTATGTCCTAAGCAAATATAATTGTCGAGTGCTTCTTCTCCTTTTATCACTAATGTTTATTTTATGCTTTAGGTTTCTACTATATATCACTTTTGTTTAGTGTTAAATTCATACTCTGTAGAGGAATGTCAAAGATTCTTTGTACAGTTCTGTTAACATAGCATGGAGTTGCTCCAGGGTTTCGCGCTCTCATAGTGTTGGTATTGGACGAATAACTATAAACTTGATTATATCAGTTGATGAGGAAATTTCATAAAAATAAGGTAAAGTGAAATGAATACCCAAGACACATTTTTATGTAATATGAAGAATCTTTTTACAACTCGCGTTGAGAAAACCAACCTACTTCATTCAGCAAGTAGTACATATATTCAACCTAAGCCTACATAGATCCCTAGTATAAAACCTGCTTGAGAGAGCAAACAAGTTCAGTGCAAATTCAATTAGTAATTTCTTTCGGGATTCCCATAAAAGTCAGCCGAGAAGTGTATCTGGTCGTATCGTTTCCGTGACAGTTTCAGATAGACTGGCATTATAATATTTTGGTTTTGTTCAATGTTCAATTATATACCGTGTGTCCACAGGAGTACGCACCATAGAGATAGGATAATGCTAATAGAATATAAATATCAACCAGTGCTATGACCAACGTCCCTTTTCTTGTACCATTTATAACAATATTGTTTCATACAGTGGCGAGTCAGAAACCAGAAAACAACGTTTTAGCGTGCCGGCGATCACAGCATTAGCCGATCTTTCTATTCTATTTGGTTATCCCTATGGTGCGTCCTCCTGTGGACACACGGTATAACAGCAATGAGATAACATGAACAAGAAAATAACTCGTATTGCTTGAGTAAGAAAGAGATAAACATAGTAGCAAATATTCGAGAAGGCTTGACGCTTAATTTAATTATGACATTTGTCAACTAAACATGCCTACTAAGAAAATTTTTTCGTATGGCCATCTCTTTCTTACTCAATCATCTATTTTGTTATTCATGTTATCTCATTGTTGTTATATATAATTATGGCCCCATCCGTATAATTGTGACCCCATCGGTACGTATTTAAACAAAAGTTCAAATGCAGATATATTTTTAATAAATACAATTTCCTCAATTTAAAGTATAATAACTTTTATTGTGTATGTCCTTATTAAATCCAACAGTAACCCAGAGATTAAGAGTCTAACAACTAAAGTTGTTACAAGTGCATGTTCAAGCGGTGCACAGAAAGATAAGATTTAGAACCCAATTTTAATAAAACCTTGAGAAATAATAAATTTAAATAAAATAAAATAAATTCATTAAGACCACAACAGTATATTAAACACATGCGCTAAAACAGCTATAAATTTACTATAATCTTGAAACCTACATGCCGGTTTTTGATTCAAATTAAAATATTATGGAATTTAATTTGCGGAAATTTTTGGTGTCAACACCGAAGTCATCTCATCTCATCTTTCAGCCTCCTTCTGTCCATTGTTGGACGTAAGCCTCCTCTAGACGTTTCCAACCTTCTCTATTCTGGGACATTGCAATCCAGTTGGTTGTGATTCTTTTAAGGTCATCTGACCATCTTGTTGGCGGTCTTCCACGGCTACGCTTGTCGGTTCTCGGTCGCCATTCCAAAATTTTCTTCGTCCATCTGTTGTCATGTAATCTGGCCACGTGGCCGGCCCATCTCCATTTTAATTTTGTTATGCGTATTATAATGTCTTCTACACCCGTTCTCCTCCTTATTTCTTCGTTTCGGATTCGATCTCTTAGAGTCAACCCCAGCATTGATCTCTCCATTTTAAGTTGTGTTATTTGCAGTTTCTTAACAGTTGTTTTTGTAAGAGTTATTAGTGTTTCTGCCTCGTATGTCATAACCGGTAGGACACATTGGTTGAAGGCTCTTCGTTTTAATCTTATGGTGATGTCAGTTTTGAATATGTTTCCCGTTTCCCAGCCTAAAGCTATTCTTCTGGAGAGTTCGCATGTCTGGTTGTCTTTACTAATTTTGATTTCATGACCTAGGTAGGTATATTTATCGACAATTTCAATTACCACGTCTTCTATTTTTATAGGTTCGCTAGGTACTAAGTTGGTCATCATTTTTGTTTTGTTGTAGTTTATTTTTAATCCTACTTTATGTGTTGCTTGTTGTAGTTCTTCTAACATTTCTCTGGCTTCTCTTAAGTTATCTGATAATAAAACTATGTCATCTGCAAATCTTAAGTTGCTTAGTCTTTCCCCATCGATAGTCACTCCCTTATTTTCCCACTTTAAAGTTTTGAATGCGTGTTCTAGAACTGTGGTGAAGAGTTTTGGAGACATAGTGTCTCCCTGTCTAATTCCTTTTTTTATTCTTATTCTCTTAGTGTTGGTATGTAGTTTAATTGTTGTTGTTGCGTTATCATAGATATTATAGATAATATTGGAATATCGTTGGTCGATTCTGCATTCTTTTAGTGCTCGTAGGATTGATACTAGTTCTACGGTATCGAACGCTTTTTGGAAATCTACGAAAATTGCGTTTAAGGGACGATTGTATTCTATAGTTTTTCCGATGAGGGTTTTGATACTTTGCAGATGGTTCCGTAGCCATAGCGGAAACCTGCTTTAGTGGAGTTGCTTAATTCGAATTTTCTTAAGAATCGTTCAGATTGTGATACTAACCTTTAATTGGGTGAGCATAGACAGCTTTTTAAGACGAACAAAATGGGATATAGTGCCACTCAAAAAAAAAGTTGGTTCGGCCGTTATAACCTCAAAAACGTCAGAAATCGACATTATCTGGAAAACGGTGAATTGTATTAATATTTTTGTTATTACACAAATTAAAGTAAACTAAACTTTCTACAAAAATCGTGTAATCAGTTTTTTTGTGACTCCATTAGTTTTCTCAGTGGCGGGGAAATAATATATTGTAAGGAACTTGGGCCGAGCTGCTGCGGACATATGAGTCACAGCGTTCTAGACTTCGAGAAACGATCTTTGAGCCAGGTGCAACGGATGCCTCACGCCTTCGAGAACGCGCTCGAGGTCAACACACGCGAATGCGTCATGCATTTGCCGGAAAAGCGAGTAAAGCCTGGATTGTTCTAGAATGACTCATTCGTGATATATAAATACGTGGAATAGACAGTTCAGTTCGAATTCGGCTCGAAATGCGTAAAGCTGAGACATAAATAAACGCGTGTATAAAATAAATAGCCACATAAATAATTGATGTTTAATCCAGTGTAAATAAATAAATAAGTGTATCGTTGTTAGAAATAGTTCAGTTAGTTAATTAATCTGTGTTCTGCCTTGATAATTCTTGTGTTTGTAAATAATCGTAATTAATCGTTGTAAATAAATGTTTAATACAAGAAGCGTCGTATAATTTTTAAATAGCCCGAATGTAAAGACGTAACAATATTTATAGCTGTAATATAATTTTATTTTTAATAAAAAATACCTAAATACATTTTTCTTTGTAACCTTTATTTTAACTAAATATTTCTACTTTTGTGTTTTTTTTATACAAGAGCAAAGAAAGGAATGCCTAAAAGTTAAAATTTTCAGTCACTGTCGGTTTCACAGCAGTCTCCATCACATAGCACAGTACTGTACATTTTAACTCTGCACGAGCGCATGAACATTTTTTACTACATATAACTCGACATTTACTAGAAACCAGCTCCTGACACCCTGAAGTAGCTTCTGGAGATGTAGTCCAAAGACGCTGGTAAACTCCATCTTCCAGTTGCCACCCCCAAGATTCAGGATCTGGATGATTTGGGTTTGAAATCAAATATTGTTCCCATATAAAAGCTTCCTAGAAAACTGCACGCTTTACGTGCTGAACAAGAGCTTCTTTTGTCGGCGGTAGTGATTGAAGCGGTCTTTGCTTTTTAGTGAAAAGATGTTTCCTTGCCTCAATTATATCACATGTAGTGCTTGATTTGTCATGTAATAGTATCACGAAACGTTCAATAATCGCCATGCATCGGCTTCCACTTCACGTTTCTTATTTATTTGTAGAAAAGCTTCGGTTAGGTTGTCGAAACTATTCCAAATTCCCAAAGTTGTTCGTTTGCTTTTGCCAAGAAATGACGAAGTAGTGTCACATCCTGTTAGAGCGTGAAACAATGGCAACGAAAGTGATTTCCTGGGACCAATTCCTTTAACAATTTCATGTGTAGGTAGGTAAGAATAGTTTTTACCTGTTCCAAATGCAATCCATAAGTATTTTAGATTCAATTGATAGAACGCAGCTACTGCTAGTACCAAAACATCAGTATCCACAGTTCTAATCATGATAGATTCATGATCTTCCCGAACTGCATCAGACACGTGGAGTATAATTCTAACATCAGCTTCTTCATGCGAACAAGGAGAAATCCAGGTTAAGTCACGACTATCGGCAGTAGACTGAGCCAGCCTCCCTGCTGTAGCAACCAATTCTTTGTCTGTTTTGGTTTTTAATAACTCTGTGCTAAAAAAAGAGAAGAACTCTTCTTTATTCTCATCCACTCTGAGCAACGTCTGCCATTGAATGGGAAGAGGGATTGAAGGGGTGACGTAATATCTGGTACCAGCCCCAAGTATCCCAAATAATGTAAATTTTTTCAATAACGTTAAGTTGTTGGTAAACATTTGGAAGGAATACATTGTTGAAGTAATCTTGAAATGTCTTAGAATTACAAGGTTTCAACATTTGCACTATAACTGGACCATCTAATATTCCGGCACTATAAACAGGTGATTTGGTTACAGTTTCTACTTTCTCCATCAAACAAGGAATCAGATCCGATCTTGTACAGTGTCTTACGTGTCCATTATCGGATAATGACGGCGGGTGTGGTTGGTTTTCATGACTGAAAAATGTATTCAAATCTCCACTCCTATTCTGGCATGTAATGTATAGCCTACCAAATTGTTGCACATCATTCTTGATGACTCTTAACTTGCTATAATTTTTGGACGCTTTTGGTGGTTTGAAATCGAACAGAAGACATTTATTTTTGCGAATTACATCATAAACCGTTTGTTTCCTGTTGATGAGTCGGTCTTCCATAAATCGTTGATAACCCTGTTTTCCCTTGTTCTCAACATTGCGCAGAGTTTTGTGTATGAATTCTTTAGCTACACTCGCTGCTGAAAGGGTTACCAAGTTTGCCAAATACTTTGACAACATTAGTGATATGTACTCTAAATCTTCTTTTGAGCAGTGGCAGATGCTTCATGATGGGTATGTTTAGTATATTTGTTTTCTTCCAGCTCAAACTCGTTAAAAACTCGTAAAAGTTCTGGCCCCCTAAACCTCCACCGTCTCAGAGCGTTAGGATTCTCCGTTAAACCTATTACCCCGCCGCGCCATGACTTTTAACAATTTTATTGTTCTGTTCGTGTGACTGATCAATCGCCATTGACGAAAAACTTTTATTACCCTTGTGAACTTGCCCGATTCAAAAGCTTCAGCAACTTTAGGATTGATTTCATCAAGCAGTTTCATGTCACGAATATGAACACTTGCCCATCTGGCATAGTTTATCCTATCTAGGGAAAAGAACCATGGAGCGAACAGCTCCATAGCTTTAACGTTCAACAAAAATTTACTTGTTCTTAGTGATCGTATATAGGACAGTAGCAGAAGTGCTAAATCTAAAACCATGGTCCAATATTTAAACTGAGATGATTCACTTAACATTTTTTTGCACCATTCGGTTTCGCTCGTAGGTGAAATATTACTATTATTATTATTGTTACAAACGTATTATTTTTTATGTAGCATATTACTCATAACGATAATACTGTCGGTAACGTACTAAACGATCTAGGCGACATCGTATTAAATAATGCTTGACAATCGTACCGCTATTTGGCCTAATTGTAGGAAACGGTTTGGTCTATGATAAAAAAGTATAAATATTATTTTGTAGTGAATCTTGTGTTCTTCCATTTTACTTAGGACTTTTTTTGCCATAAGTACACGGTTTTCAAGATAATCAAAACTGTCCTCAAACTTATTTTTTTCAAGATGGCCACTGAAAA
Source organism: Agriotes lineatus (assembly GCA_940337035.1). Lineage (NCBI taxonomy): Eukaryota > Metazoa > Arthropoda > Insecta > Coleoptera > Elateridae > Agriotes > Agriotes lineatus. Next base: position 155,385,587 of record OW679194.1, read on the forward strand.
ATATTTTTTTTCGCTTGGCACTATATCACATTTTGTTCGCCAAGAAAACCTTTACCTTTGTGCCAAATTTCATGTTAGTATCACACAGTGAACGATTGTTATGCTTAGCAACTCCACTATCAGAAGGAGAAATATTTAGAATCAACGGTTATCAAATCTTTCGCCAAGACAGATCAGCTGGATCAGCGTGGGGAGAGGTTGCCATCGCTATCAAACGACAACTAAAACACGCCACAACAATTGTGGTACCCTTCAGCAACTTTGAAGCTATTACACCATAATATCTACTAATATAAACACTATTAAAAGCACAACAGTCTAGAAACAACCCAATAAAAGACTAATAGAAAACGATGTACAAAACCTATTTAACACAGCGGAACCAAATAGCAAGAATACTGTGTGGGGATTCCGTGCAAATAGCCCAAATTGTAAAAAGCTCAAGCAGTAAAACGCCGAGTACAGATATTTTCTCCAAACGAGTATACATACTATCCGTACAAAGACGACCAACAACTCGACATATTGGATATTCTTATACAGGGTGAGTCGGGAGGAACGAGCCAAATTCCAGTCTTGTATTCTACGAATAAAAGTAATGTAAAAAAACTCAAATGTTGTTATCCGATTTTTATTTGTTGTCAAGTTGTACCGTCATAAAGAAAATCTCCATATACATTATTTTCATATTAGCCGTTACATTTCTCGATTGTTTTCAAATTATTACGTTTTAAATTAATAAAACATTAATAAAACATGGATTTTTTGGGGTTCAAAATGGGGTAATGAAGCGCAATACACGGCATCAGATCCTGATTATGCTGCACAGCCTCTCCTACTCAATTCCGACTCTCACCTTTACGTGGTGAAAATTCTGTCAACCCGAACCCTGTCCGAGAGCAGGTACCCAACCCTGGTGGAGGGTAGGGTCGGAATCAAACGAGAGCGGGAGAAATGGTCCTCCGATAAAGGGGTTAGGCGTAGGGCCAACAATCCTATTCTGTAAAACAAATTTGGTTATGCAAACTCAACGAAGGAATAGTCGGATAGATACGCGAAAACAAACAAAGCAATGGAAAACGGGCAAAGAAATATATTTTGCGACATGGAATGTCCGTAGCATGTATAGGGTCGGAGCTATACAACAACTACAATAAGAATTAAACAAGTATAGAGTAAACTTAGCAGCCATTCAAGAAGTGAAATGGAAGGAAAGAGATATAATTGACTTAAAACACTTTACACTAATAGCTGTAACAGAATGAACACACTAGGTACAGGTTTCTTGGTCAGTAAGAGGTTAAAACACCTAGTAATCCACTTTAAAGCAATAAACCAACGAATGTGCTCATTAAGAGTAAGAAACAAGTTTTTCAATGTCACATTTATCAACTGTCACGCACCAACGCAAGACAAAGATGAAGACACTAAAGAAGAATTCTATGAAGAGTTAGAGACAACGAAAAACTCGGTCCCACAACACGACGTGAAGGTAGTACTTGGCGATTTCAATGACAAAGTCGGAAAGGAACAGCAGTGCCGATCAACAATTGGGAAACACAGCAAACACAATCAAAGTAACGATAATGGTGAAAGACTGATCGATTACGCCATGGGAAGTAATATGATTATAAAAAGCACATGCTTTCAACATAAAGACATCCATAAAGAAACCTGGATTTCTCCAGTTGGCATCACTAAGAATCAAATCGACTACGTCATGATAGATAAACGCCATCAAACAGGTATTATAGACATTAGAAGTTGCCGTGGGACGGATATAGGCTCTGACCACTACCTAGTGCAAGGCGAGCTTACTACCTTATACCGAATCAACTTTGGAGACCCTCAGGGGCGTGTATTGGGACCGCTGTTGTACCTGCTGTATACTGCAGACTTACCTACAACCACGCAAACAACAATTGCTACATATGCCGACGACACGGCCATCCTATCATGCCATCACCACCCCAACATAGCATCTCAACAGTTACAATCTCATCTCGGTAAATTGCAAATCTGGTTTAAAAAATGGCGAGTTAAAACCAATAAATCAAAATCCACTCATGTAACTTTTACAATGAGGAGAGAAACCTGCCCTCCAGTTCTTCTAAACGTTCAACATCTTCCCCAGCAAGATACAGTTAAGTACTCAGGTATCCATTTAGATAGAAGTCTCACTTGGAAACACCATATCTGGTCCAAACAAAAATAATTAGGGCTTAAATATTGGCAACTGAATCCAAGCGCTACGCCACCATGTTGTAGAATTTTGAACTGTGTCAATGAGGTCGACATTTAAACTCGCATTCAGCTAAATGGTTTAACCTAATTATTTCTTGGCTTATTACAAAGTTACTAATGCAAGAAACGCCTTTATACTAGGGAATATTTATTCTGGCAACTTTCTCCTCTGACTCAGACCTACAACTACCCGCCTAATGACAATTTAAATTCTTTTACTTTTATTTTAGAGCGCAGCTATAATACATTGGTACATGCCTACATTTACCTTGCTTGTTCTTGTTTTTACTAGGTTTGTTCTTGCTGAAGTTCAGTGTTTTGTTTATATTTATTAATTTATTGTTTATATTTTTAATAACGGGATATCTTTAACGTAAAAATGGATCGTGAACGTGAGGGAGCTAGATGTTCTCCTGTACCAAATAAATCGAAACGGTTTTGTTGCGTGTAGGGTTGTAAATCACTATCAAAACGCGATACAACTGTGCGGTTCCATAAGTTTCCTAAAGAAGGAGAATTTGTAAAAATTAATAATCAGAAAGCAGATCGGCGAAAGGAATGGATTCGTTCACTTAGAATGAGGAAAAAAGTTACAGAAAGTGTGCATGTTTGTTCTCTGCATTTTAAAAAAGAAGATTATATTCTTCCTGGTGAGTACAATACTTATTACCGTAATGATATAAATTAAAATTTATAATGCAAAACCAATAACACAAGACGTAAACGCAAAACAAGTGCTTCTTTTAACGCCGAAGTTTGTAGGCAAAGAGCAACGACACACAATAAATAACATGTCCAGAATTAATTAATTGTTCCCCTTCAATTTAATTTCTAGAAGAAAATGTTGCTTGTGCATAATTGCAAATTTTCAGTATAGTTAATCTATCTGCCATTATCACTTTATCACGACACTTTACTTACAACCAACCGTTTGACTGACTTCTGCGCGTGTAACGAACTTATTTACTTGTACTATTGATGACTAATACGTGACTATTAAAGTATCATTAGAACATCTTTAACTACATTCCATAAGACTTAAAATTCCCCAATAGTTGCTGTGTGTAACAAATACTTACCTATTAGAAATAGAAACTTTGTAAATAATGCAGCACGACTTAATAGCCATTGATGTACTCACGGCTGCTGAAATTATTTATTTTTATCAAAACAGCTGTATTAAAGTCTCATTTAAACATCTTTAATTAATATGCATATCATGAAGACTTACAATTTCTCAATATTAGGCCCGTAAAATTATTTAAGAAAATACTAGAAATCTGTTAAATGCAGCATTGGTATATTTACGCACTACTGATTAAATTATTTATTTATGGTAAAACAGCCCTATTAAAATCCCGTTTACACATCTTTAATTAAAGTGCATACCATGAAAGCTTAAAATATCCCAATATTATGCCCCTAAAATTATTTAAACAAATACTAAAAAACATTTAAAATCAGCGTTTAAATAGGGAAATACATAGGCTTTAAGAATCGTACCTACTTAGAGTGGCCATTTAAATAAGCTCCGCCTTCAGTTCACTTCCCAATAGGGAAATGTACTGGTTACTAGGTAGAAACTCACAGTTATTAACGGCCAACAAAATACTACTTTATAAAACAATCCTTCGACCGATATGGACCTACGGTTGGCAGTTATGTGCTGTAGCTGCTAACTCCTCCATAAATATAATCAGGCGATTTCAGTCTAAAGTGCTACGCCAAATAGTGAATGCCCCTTGGCACGTTCCAAATGATGTCATAAGCCGCGATCTTGGAATTAGTTCGGTCAGTGAAATGGTCACAAATTTGAGTGGCAATTATAGTGCGCGACTTAGTGTGCACCCAAACAACCTGGCCAGTGATCTACTAAGTGCTCGTGTAGTGCGGCGTCTTAAGAGGTTCAAACCCTTGGACTTACCCTTCGGGCAACCCTTCCCACCATTACAGTAGTGAAACTGTCAGGAATCAACTTGTCTTGTCACGGTTATTTCTTGTAAAATCACCTACATATTTTTAAAATTTGGTCTACGCTAACGACTCGTTAAACTCGTTGTACAATTTATAAGAAACTTCGAAATGACAATTTAATAATAATAATTTTCAAATTACATAACTCTAGCTGGTTGCAATTTTAGTAAGATTTGAATAAAGAACACGCAATATCATTGAAAAATTTTCTGCTACCATCATTTCGAGAAGCAAAATTTCAGTTAAGTATGCTCGTTGAGTATTTTTATTACAACGATCTTGTACAATAGTTGAAAATATGTGTATGTTGATCACAAATTAACATAAATTTTAATAAAAAAGCACGCAATTCGACATCATGTCATTTTATATTATACAACAAACAATATTTTTATTCAACATGCGAACAAATTTTAATAAAAAACACGCATTTCGACATCATGTCACTTAAAATTATACAAAAACGATATTTTTTTTAACATGCGATTAAATTTGAATAAAAAACACAATTCGACATCATGTCACCTAAAATTATACAAAAAACGATATTTTTATTAAACATGCGCTTAAATTTGAATAAAAAACACGCAATTCGAAGTCATGTCACTTAAAATTATACAAAAAACGATATTTTTATTCAACATACGCTTAAATTTCAATAAAAAAACAGGTAATTTCAGGTTAATACAACGATAGTAGCATGTGAAATTCACAATTGGTTTTACAAAGCAATTTTTTACAAAGCAATTTTATAACGAAAATTATTTAAAAATAATTTTAGACTTATTTCTAAAAATAACTTAGCATAATTTTGCAAATGTTTTACACTTTGTTATAAACTGCATCGCTCAAAATTCAAATAAATTACAATTTTTTAAATTACATCGCGCTAATATTAAATCGTAGTTTGATTTATATGGATTTTCGCCACTTTGTATTTGTAAAATAGCTTCAAATACTAATATTTTAACTTTTAGAATTTTAATTATTACATATTCCTGAAAAACAAAAACACGGTAGAAATAAAAAACACAAATACTTTGTAATATACAAATATATTGTTATTATTTCGTAGAATATTTATTAATATAAAACATAAATGTACTGTTGACTGTCTTATTTCTAAAAATAATTTAGGCAATTTACAAAACTGTAGTTTGAGGTGCGTAACATTTAAAATTAAAAAGGCGACAAGTAGAAAAAATTATAATTCGTTTGCAAGGGAAAGTAGAACAAATTTTATTGTGGCATTTTAAAGTTTAAGACGCCCCCAATCCAGAATTCTATTCGTTGTTGATGTTGATGACCTCTTCCTGATTGATGCAGCAAACTTTTATAAATTACACTTTATACGTTTCAAGTCGGTGATTTTAACTACCATCAAATGATACATAGGCAATAAATTTGCCACCGTATCATACGTTACGTAAAGTGGAATTTGTTTGTGGGGTCCTTTGAAATAATCTTGCAAGTGCCATTGCTCACATGTTCCACTGTATGTTCACTTAAATCACAGTTGGAGGTTTTTTGATTGGCCATTAGAAACATGTCCGGTAGAGCTTCCAGAAAAGCTATGAAAGCTTCAGCTGTGAATGAAACACCTACCCCGCCGTCGGTCTTCAGAATTCTTACCACAGGTGAAAAGTTCCAGGCCCAAATTAACAACTTTGCTAGAACTATTGTTTAGAGGCACACAAAATCACACAATAGCCGCTTCTTCTCACGACAGATCTGTTTGTTCTCGGTCGGGGTCTTTGTTGTTACGTCACAACTATGCATGCCTGTTCGCTGTGACGATGGTCCGAGGGTCTCTTCGTCAACAACCTCTATTTGCGGTGGCATTTTATTACTTGGCCTTCTCTTTTTCTTACAAGGCTTTGTCTTTTTCTTACTTGATTCTGCAATTGTATTGTTTAGAGGCACATAAAAATCACGCAATAGCCGTTTATTCTCACCACAGAGCTGTTTGTCCTGGGTTTGGGTGTCCACTGTTACGTCACAGCGAGGCATGGTCTCCTGCACGATCAATCTCAGATCGTCGCCAGGTCCGGTTAGCTGTGGCGATGGTCACCGGGTCTCTTCGTCAACAACTATTATCTGCGGTGATGCTAGCGCTGCCCGGTGTTGGATTTTATTTGCAAACTGCATTTTCTTACTTGGTTTTGTCTTTTTCTTACTTGATTCTGCAATTGATGTCCTGCTGTAAGATGCGGTTGCTTCCTGGCAGTTATTAGTTCTTCTGGGGGTCATCTTTAGATGCACCAGGTAACAGAGCACAATGGCTTATAACGAGTTAGTACGGCATCGGCTTGGACCTCTGGTTTACAAATTTAAAAAAAAATGAAGGTGGAAACATTGCGTGCGTCGCATAGCTCTTGTAAAATTCAGCGATGACGAATCACGACAAATAATAATAAAACGTCAGCTGAAAGTCAAGTCCTTCGATAAATATATTAAACCTTGTTTCGAAATTTGTACATGGCCTAATTTATATGAAATATTGTATGAAATTACAAATAGAAGGCTTTTAAACTATATGTTTTCTTTCTTAATTATGCAGAGAGCGCTAGTTTATACAGGGTGGCAGGTTGGCCCAATAGTTAAGGCGCCGGCTTTAAGATCTGGTCTAGAGCGAGAATGTGGGTTCGATTCCCGCACCTGCCATATTTTTTAGATATTTATTATGAGAGTCTTGATTTTAAGTTAGTTTATTCACGACGGCCCTACCAGAATAAACGGATGAATTCTATTTTCGAATAAAATGGATCAGGCGCAGAAGATGCTGGTTGTCCCGCCGGAATTTGGTCAGCGCTTTAAGTCTGGTGAGAATACGGGAAAAATATATTATCACAGCTTGATGACGAAATGAAAAAAGTGTTAAAGTTCAAAACTGATCACGATAAATGGGTGCAGTACAACCAGGTGTTGCAAGGATACCTTCATTTCACAAACCAGGCACTGAACCCAATCAAAATACCTATTGAAACAAGCAGTAACAGCATTTTAAATGTCGATATTTTATCTACACTTCCCACCACTTTTAAGAAAAAAGCTGAAGTTTTCCTACGTATTCTGAGTGCATCAAACGATGTGAGTTGGGATCACAAGGGCACCGTTATTATAAAGGGTAACATTTTACCGACGTCTAACGTAGTCGATTTAGTTCACGACACTCTGAGGCCTCGAAAAACTATTAATCCACCCGGACGCCTACAGTTTGCTGATTACATCAAAAACCTTAACGTTGATCGTGTTCTGCTAGCTAATCCTAAACAACAAAAGGTGACAGCCCATAAAACAGCCCAGTGTGCTGATAAAGGAAAAACCAAAGTAGAAACTGATAACTGCGAATCCGATTTAGAATATAAATTAAAAACACGAAATACTCAACCAAGTCCATAGCAAAAAGGTGCAGTCAGAAAAACATCGATAAGGAAGCGCCTTCAAAAAGGGCCGTCAGAAAAACATCGATAAGAAAGAGGTCATTAACATAAAAAACGAATGGAATTTTGGATTGGGGGCTTCTTAAAGTTTAAAATACTACAATAAAATGTTATGCACCTCAAACTACAGTTTTGTAAATTGACTAAGTTATTTTTAGAAATAAGACAGTCAACTATACATTTATTTTTTATATTATTAAATATTCTACAAAATAGTAACAATATATTTGTTTATTACAAAATATTGGTGTTTTTTATTTCTACCTTGTTTTTGTTTTTCAGAAATCTGTAATAATTAAGAAATCTAAAAGCTAAAATATTAGTATTTGAAGCTATTTTACAGACACAAAGTGGCGAAAATCCATATAAATCAAAGTACGATTTCATAACAGCGCGATGTAATTTAAAAAATTGTAATTTATTTGAATTCAAAGCTATGCAATTTATAAAAAAGTTAAAGCATTTGTAAAATTTTTCTTAAGTTATTTTTAGAAATAACTCTAAAACTATTTGTACATAATTTTCGTTATTATATAATTGTTTTGTAAAACGAATTGTGAATTTCAAATGCTACTATCGTTGTATTAACCTGAAATTGCGTGTTTTTTTATTGAAGTTTAAGCGCATGTTGAATAAAAATATCGTTTGTTGTAAAATTTTAAGTGACATGAAGTCAAATTGCGGTTTCTTTAATTAAAATTTATGTTAATTTGTGATCAACACACACATATTTTCAACTATTGTACAAGAACTTTGTAATACAAATGCTCAACGAACATACTTAACTGAAATTTTGCTTCTCGAAATGATGGTAGCAGGACATTTTTAATGAAATTGCGTGTTTTTTATTCAAATGTTACTAAAATTGCAACCAGTTAGAATTATCTAAGTTGAAAATTATTATTAAATTGTGATTTTGAAGTTTCTTATAAATTGTACAACGAGTTTAACGATTCGTTAGCGTAGACCAAATTTAAAAAACAGGTTGGTGATTTTACAAATAACCGTGGCAAGGTAAGTTGCTTCCTGACAGTTTTACTGTTGTAATAATGGGAAGAGTTGCCCGAAGGGATGCTAGCCGTGGTGGACTACATCTAAACATTTTGCGTTTAAATTAAATCAGTGTCTGATCTATAACATCTTTGTAAATTGACCAAACAGTTGTCAAATAAAATTAAGTAATGTTCACAGCTCGCAGCATTTTAGATTTAATTTTTACAAATTTTATACGTTGAGCGTCTGTTTATATCAATTATTTTTACGGCGCCAATTTAAAAAATGTATGTGCTGTGGGTTTAACAATTGTTTTTTCTGTAAATTTCAGACAAGCCAGGAAATGTTTGTGCACAACTAAATATTTTAGCAAGTTTTATACTTTGAGATGTAGTAATTCTGTATTATAGCAGAACATTTTTCAATGAAGTTGCGTATATAGGTATTAAATGTCTCAATGAAAAACGAATGTTTTAATATTTCGCTGTTAATTTTCACGAAAACATTACGTCAGTGCCAGCCAATGCCTAGGCGTGGTTGAAACGGGCAGGTCGATCTTGCAAAATGTGACGCGTTTTTCAAAGTCTGCGTTTTGAAAGGCAACGACAGGATTTTTACACAAACAATTTGTATACTACATCGCAATCAAACCACGAATTTATTTACACACCGTAATTATAAAAAGCTAAATTAATCAAAGCTACTTACAAATAAACGGCAATTGTACCGACATTTGTTATAGCTACATACAATTATCACATCTGTTTTATATATGTTTTGTTGTACATTTATAAACTGAAAACGATAATTCCTAAATAAAGTTTGATGAACGTCCGTTGCTCATATAAGAAGATAGTTTATTTATATAATATCAATTAAAATTAATATCAATTTTTAGAAACGGAAAATTCAAATAAAGTTTAATATTTTTTGCAATCACACAATTTTTAAAAACTGAAAACGTTTTAAAATTCTGGAATATAGTTTAATATTTTCAGGCGAAGTATAAAATTAATATTTATAAAAGCGATAAACCAGAGAATTCAAGTCGTAAATATAAAACGTATTACAAATTTGAGCATAAATTTCGGCTAAGTTTCAAATTGATATTTTTATAAAATAATTACAAATTTGAGCATAAATTTAAACAAGCACATAGACATATAGAACATCTAAAACAGTTTGTTGCACAAATTTGAATTTAAAAATCTACAAAAGCTGTAAAATTAAATGTCGAATTAACAGCGAAACATTGAGACACTTCTCTCTCTCTTATCATTACATCATTATTGATGTGTTGTGGTTCATTGCTCATTAAGCATTTCAACCCTTTCGTTAATGGGGGTTTTTCATTGTAGTCTATTTTGTGCTTTCTCCATGGCAACTGAAGGTGGTTCGTGTAATACTGTCCGTGTGACGTCGAGCCATCGTTTAGGGCAGGGCTGTCCAACTTCAAGGGACCCAAGGGCCACTGCAAAAAATTTGAAGGTTGTGAGGGTCGCATCATAAAATGTGTCGTATGCGACTTTGTGAGTGATTTGTAATAATATAAAACGTGTATATTTCAATACTAATTTTTATTTATTTAAGAAGCTTAGGTTACATTACAAAAAGCATTGAAACATAAAAGAGATACACAGGGTGTTCCCTGAGGTAACCGACAAACTTACACCATATGTTCTAAAAGTGATTCTATACAAACAAAATCATATTCATATTCCTTTCCGTTCTTGATATACCGACAAAACAAAAAAATTACATCAATTAATGTAAATGTACGTATAGAGATGTGACGTTTCACCCCCTTACTAAGGGCGTCAAAGATTTACCCCTCGGGTTAAACTCAAATCGGAGAAATACGTTCACTTAAATATATATTCGATTAGGTAAAACGCCAGATAATTACCAAAACAAATATAATGTTTTTAGCTAGTTACAATGATTAATTAAAAATAACTCTGAGTTGCACATTATTTAAAATTAACATGTTCTTCTGAAGCGGTGTCTGGTTTCGTTAGTCGAGCTGCAACCCAATGCACCGGCGAGTGTTGCGGGTCCCTATTGGTAGTCCGCCGGTACGCACGCAGATTCTTCGGGAAATGGGCTGAGTAGGTCTTTTGCTCCTGCAAACTTGACCTTCCATTCAGCAGTGATTTTAAGCTATAATTTTCCGGTGAATTTAGCGAATTTAAGGGTTACCTGGGGCGGGCGTTAGTGCCTAAATCCTGGTGCAGAGGTTGCTGGTACCTTACGACAGCTAGGCGTCGTTCTTGAAGCGAACGCGGTGTCAAATCCTGCAGATGGAATTTTTTCGCCTTGAGCCGGAAAATGATGTTGACATTCCCCCGGTAGGGAATTTGCGGGCTGCGGAATCGAACGTCGAAGTTCAGGAATTCGCCTTTTAATGCACAAAAACGGGCCCTGCAGGTGAGTTTATGAAGGGCGGCTACAGGACTCTACCCGCTCACTAGCGGGGTAGAGGCTGCGATTGCTACAGGTTACATGTTTAGGTATTAGTAAAATGAGGTTATGAGGAGTATTTTACCTCTCGGGGCGCCGGGATTTGCGTTTAAAAAATTAGGCGGTCGAAAATGGCTTTTAAGCAGTTAGCTCTGCAAGACAGTACAGCGTATTAAGACAGGGTTAAAGCCTCAGGGATTCGATTTCCCAAGAAAGTTTATCAATCAAGGTAAAATCGAATTCTAGCGGTCTTGCTCTTGCTGATAATTTGAACTTCTTGGGCTGACAGTACAACACGTCATCTCCCTTGAAGCCTGGTCTAGTAAGGGTTGGAGGCCTACTCCGTTAGACAGTTCAGCGTGTCAGACCGGAGAGCCCAGGTAGAAAAGGAGAGGACAGGATCAGGACTGGTGGACTCAAAGGGGAATTCGATCCGCGGGCCGCAAAAATATCCCGCATGTTGGACAGCCCTGGTTTAAGGGATCTGCCTCTTCGTCTTTTGCCAAGTGGTTTACCTTGGACAATGGTTTTTTCTAAGTTGTCAGTTCTTCTAGCTATATGACCCAAAAACTGGAGAATCTTTTTGTACACGATGTTTGATAGGCGATCTTCTGGCCGTATTTCTTCTAAAATGGACGTGTTGGTTCTATGGGCGTCCATGGGATGCGTAACATTCTCCGCAAACAAAACATTTCGAATGCATCTATTCTTCTCCTGTCGTTTTCTTTTATGGTCCATGTCTCCGCAGCATATAGGAATATGGAGAAAACGAGTGTTTTGACGAGCCTAATTTTTGTTTCCTTATAGATTTTGTGGTCGGACCAAATTTTTGTTAGCTTCGTCATAGCTACTCTACCGAGCTGAATTCTACGTCGGATTTCCTGTTCACAATTGCATCTGTTATTGATAAGGGCTCCCAGATATACAATTTCGGACACCACTTCACACTTTCCTAGACGCATTATGTCCGGGTGGTTCTCATGTTCCCTATCGACTATAAGTATATACCTATATAATGCTAGCTCGCTGCAATTAATTTAATAACATCGAGCCAATTAAAACATCGAGTGAATTAATTCGCTACAATAGCTGGAAAACCAACGCCTTCATTTAATTTCAGACAGAACTTAATATCAAGTTTATTCATCGTTAAAATAAACAGGCTGCTTTGCCGAACAGTATGAGGCTGGAATCCCTAACCCGCAAGAGGTCTCCGTAGACCAGTGGCTAACACGGCCGGCTCTCAATACAAAGGTGCATGGTTCACATCCATGCCAGGCCAATAGCTTTTTTAAATTAAATAACCCCGCGAGAGAGAGGTCGACGAAAAGAAACGAGACGGAAGACGGCCGCGTGACGTAATCAAATTCAAAATGGCCGCCGCGAAATTAATTTAATTAACATATGCGATATGCGATATGCGATATGCAATTAAATTAATCCGCGAATAAACCGCGACCAATAAAAAGAGGTGGGGGGAAGCTGTCCCTATTCTACTTACATATAATTACTTTTAGCTAAAACATATTTTTATATATCTTAACTATGAATTACCTCAAGTAAACGCCTAGTGTATTATTAGTATTATTATTTAATTTGAAATTTCATTGATTTTATTTGATGAAAAAGTAGATCCAATATATTTTAAATAAACGACCCGTTCAAAGCTTTTTAGTACGTAAATGGAAATGTAATTCTGAAAAATGTGATATAATACTTATCAATAACGTTTTATCTGATTATTTTTGTAAGCTGATATACCGTTAACAACGATTACGAGGATATATCATTTTCATTTGTGATTTGTATGTGTCAAGTCGAGTAAACGGTATATCAACAGAATTAAGGTAAGTTTGGTTACATTTTACAGAACAGTAAAAATTCCGATTTGATGAGAATTGTGACTGCAATAATTTTTGTAAAATATTTAGAAAATTTTAGCAAATATAAGATTACATTGAAAAATAATTCAACTATTTTGTGAAATGCACTGAACTGTTACAAGTACCATGGTGAACGGTGATTTCGTGAAATTCCCAAGAATCCGTAGTACCATTTATTTAGTGATATTTATATATACTTATATTTTGTCAAAAGTACTATTAAATGTGTTAGTTATTACATATTTTTAAATAAGCTTATTTGAAAATTATAAATATTAGATTTAACAATTATTTGTTTTTAATTCAAATATTTCATTAAACTGCAGTGACAATGTCATTCTTTACAGTTTTCGTGTACAATTTGTTATATTTGCCGGTAAACTGCTTGTACTTATTATTCTTTCTTATTTAGAGAAAATATGAAGATATTGGTGACAATGCCGCAAACCATTAAATTATTATCGATTTTTGTAAATACATTTAAATAACACTAATTTATTCATGTCTCTTCAGATGTGCAATGCTGATATGGATTCACCTGTTATTGGAATAGACTTAGGAACAACATATTGTTGTGTTGGATATATGAATCCGAAAACTGGCCAAGTTCAAATTATAAAAAATAAAAATGGAAATAGGGTAACCCCGTCTTACGTTCAATTTACTCCACGTGAAGAAGTTATTGGTGACGATGCTAAACAGAAAGTTCCGCGTGACTGGCGAAATGTGGTGTATGGTAAGTTAATTTTATAACAGAATTATTTAACAGAGTTGAAAATTGGTTTGTATTCTAAAATATTTAGCATTCAAAATGTCACAATTTGCATTGCATCTCAATGCGTTGATAACTTAATAACACGCGTTTTAATGAGTTATAATCACGAATTGGTAAAACCTAATTTTGTCTAGATGAAGGTAGCTACAGCAGGTATCAGTATATGCATGTCAGTTTGAAGATTAGTGACAAACAAATCTGTTTCCTTATATATTTTGATCTTAAGATATCCAAATTTTGTATATTAAAAGCCGAATTTTAAATGATCAAATTCGACCTCGCTGTAGAATTTGTAGAGCCGGTTCGATCTTCGAATTTTCAAATGCAATATTATTTCATAAAACTCTTTGACTATACTAGAAAAGGTGATTCAGACTCTAGTCATCCAAATCACATCAAATTTTGATTTTTAGAATTTAGTTCGGTCTATGCATGCGGGCACGATTCGTATTTTTTTTTCGTAAAATATATCTATTTAGAAGTTATTAAGGAAAGGCCTTTATTAACCATCTATTTATGAGCTAGATAGCCAACCAATTTTATGTACAACAAAGAACATTTGGAGGATATAATAAATAGCATTTTGAAATGATTTGTTGCTGACGATAATTCATATTTAGAATTAAATCATAATTTTATTTCATACTGATGTCAAAAATGAAATTTTTCGGATTATTTATGGTACAAAAAATGGAACCTTAAAATCCTAGTACTTTAAAGTAAAATTTTAAAGTTCAAGTAATTTAAAACTTATTTATTGTACAAAAACTGGATCATTAAAGTCCTAGTACTTTAAAGTAAAATTTTAAAGTTCAAGTACTTCAAATTATACGTCAGTTGTTGACATGAAATTTGAAATGATTTACAACTTTTTATTTAAAATTCATTAAACTTGCAGTATGAAATAAACTGTTGTATTCACCACGAACGAAAAGTGTTTTAAAGGTCCTCGCAAGTAATTCCGTAAACAACTTTCTCGTCTTTAAAATGCCACTTTTCGTTCTAGATAAATAAACTACTATTATGAAGCTGTATTTTGTTTCTTTAATAAGTCATTTAAAAACTAACAATTATCTAAGTATTCCGTTTTTAATATCTGTGTGATTTTACAGATTCTAAACGATTAATTGGACAATGTTTTGCTGACAAAAATGTACAACGCAATATAAAAAGCAACTGGAAGTTTGAAGTTGTACGAGGTGAAAACGATAGACCAGTGATTAAAATACCGCGTTACCAAAAACCCTTCAAACCTGAAGATATAAGTGCAAAACTGTTAAAGTATCTGAAGGATATTGCAGAGGATAGTTTAGGAAAAACAATCAAAGGGGCTGTCATAACGGTTCCAGCTTACTTCAATTACCATCAACGGACTGCCACAATGGAAGCAGGAAAAATTGCGGGATTAAATGTGTTAACCATCATGAATGAACCAACAGCAGCTATTTTAGCATACATGCACAACACAAAAATTAGTGATAAACAAAATGTGTTGATCTTTGACCTAGGTGGAGGAACATTTGATGTATCAGTTGCAACTCTTCAAGGAAAAACGGTTACCGTGAAGGCTACTGCTGGTAATACGTACTTAGGAGGACGAGATTTCGATAATAATTTAGCAAAGTTCATTGAAGAAAAAATAGATATAAATAAATATAACGTTGATGAAGATGCAAAAAACGTTATGCTACGAAGAATACAGTCTCAAAGCGAAACCGTAAAAAAAATATTAAGTAACCAAATGGAAACTCGATTTGAACTATTCTCTTTTAGTGAAGAGAATGACATGGAGATAATTATTACTAGAGAAGATTTCAATAAAGTTAATGAAGTTTTATTTCAAACTTGTATTGACATTGTTAAAAACTGTTTGGAAGACGCTTCGATGAAAGCCAATCAAATAGACAAAGTTATTTTAATTGGTGGGTCAACCAGAATTCCTAAATTACAAGAATTGTTAAAACAATATTTCGGAAGACAGGATTTGTCTAAACATATCGATCCCGATGAAGCTGTAGCATACGGAGCTGCTATTCATGCAACACAATATAAACATCAGGCTGAGAGTAATAGTTCTACTTATAAATTTGCGGATGTAACACCGCTTTCGTTAGGACTAAGAGTATTGGGAGGCAGAATGGACATCATAATTCCTCGCAATTCGACTATACCAGCTACTAAATCTCAAAGTTATAATACGACTTCTGATAACTCATCATCAGTGGAATTTACTATATACGAAGGTGAGCGCGCTCTAGTACAACATAACAATAAAATAGGTAAATCTGTTCTAAAATTATCCCCAAAACCTCCAGGTCATACTATAAATATAATATTTCATGTAAATTTTAATGGAATCCTTAAACTGGAAGCAAAAAGTGACGATGGAATTTATTCTAGTTTAGAAATAAAGTATGAAATGAACGACCTAAAAACTGTCACTGAGATGCTCCAAAATGCAAAATTAAATAGTAAGCAAGACAAAAAGATATCCGCTATTACTAAGATGTGGACGAACCTACGTACCTACTGCATAAAAATGAAAGCTGTATGTACATACGACAAGAAGAACATAGATCGAACAAACAAAGAGGCGATTCAAAGAGTTTGCGATGAGGTAATGTGTTGGTTGGACGAAAATTACGTCATAGATGGTAGCGAAAAAGAAGAAAATGATATATTACTGAAAACGATCCGAGTTAAAAGCATATGTGAACCTATCGCAAAATTGCACGATTTCGAAAAAGTATCTGAAATGAATCTAAATGAGTTTCATACATATATAACTAATAATTAAACAGACCTGTCTTACTTTCCTAACATCGTGATGACAATATGTTAATATTTAAATTGTAATTAAAGTAATCTTAATCGTTCCATTTTATTGTTGTGTATTTTCTACTGGATTTCGTTTAATTCCTGTTTACTTTTCTATACAAAAATAAAGACGTTTATTATTATTAATATACTATACCAATGGTTCGTTATTGTTATTTATGAACTACAGATATACAGGGTATAGAAAGTAATGTCACCAATCCCTACGCGTCATACATAGTAGGTACTCCGTAAAATAAGAAAGAATTTATTAGGAACATGAGCCTAAATGGTCTCTTAAGGAAGCTACAGCACTACAAAAGATAATGCAATACCATGTAATGAAAATAATATACAGTTTGTCTCAAGGTACTGTTCCCTGGAGTCAGGTGCGCATGAAGCAACTATGCAAATGATTTAAAATGTTCTCTTCATATATATTTAAAAAACGTTGAATCCCTGAAAGAAGTAGTTTCATGAAAAATAGAAAATTGTGTACCTATTAATTAATTGTATCTGCTTTTAATCCGTTTTAAATAGAAAATATTATCTGAATTTTCTGGAATAGTATATTATTTTATAGGAAGCTAAAGTGCTTACATAACTCGTGCTACCCACTCGTTTGTAACTTACACACACATATATTAATGATGCTGTTATCCCACTTGTATAGTAAATAACTATTATCCACAATCACTATATAATAAGGTAATAACTGAACTCCTTGGCAACGTCTAATGTGGTCTATAAAACTCTAGGGGTTTTATATATAAAACATGTGAAATTTTAATGATTGTTGAGGTGACATCCGCTGTCAGAGTGAAATGTCAAATAAATTTTTGATAACATCAGATGAAATTATAAAATATTATTTAATTTAAAAAATATATTTATTAACATTAATATTAATATTCAGATTAACATCAAATTGCATTTTAGATGGGCTTTTAAGGCCCAATCCATTGGTTTCAACCGCGATATCCGGCTTAAGCTTCATAGAAACAGTTTTTGAAGTTGCAGAGTTCTCTTGAATTGTGCTGAATTTTCCTTGAATCTTTCTTGCAATTTCCATTTTACTTGATTCATTTTCGTCAATATATCCTTCCACAACGCTGGAGGACCCCCACCCTCCGTGCCTCTTCAAGGTGATGATGTCGCCACCGGCATTAGCTAATAGAGTTGCCGAAGACCGTCGCATGCTATAACCAGTATACAATTCAGGATTATCCAATTTTAGAAAAGAAGCAACCTTCGAAGGAATTTTAGACAATGTGTTAATGCCCACAGGTTGCATGGCACATTTTAAGTTATTATAGCGCAAAAAAACCTGCCTTGGCAATCGACACAGGCTGAACGTAATAGCATATATTTTCTGCACATCTCAAGAATATTATTCACAGAAAATCCTTCATCCAATAATGTAAAACTTCTCGAAATATTAGTTTTGGTGTCTGGGATGGTCACGTACAAATGAGCATCCTTATCCTGTACATTTGTAATATTCAGGTTTGTCAGTTCATTGCATCACAAGCCACCAGCAACCCCCATTATGAGGGCAACCTAAAAGAATCCAAATACTTAGACAGATAATTGAGGAAAAAAAGTTTTACCTTCATCAATAAATATTCCTCGTCACGTGCCACTTTTAAAAATTGTTCAATGTGTTCCCTTTGCAGCACCTTTGCCTTTTTTGGATTGTGGTTTTCGAAACACTCTTCAGAAAAGCAAGTAGCTTGCCGAATGTTGATATATCCATATTTTTATGAACTCTTAAACAACCCCTTAACATTGAATATTTTGTCCACATCGGCCAGGGGGCAAATTTTCGTTTCAAATTTGAAAAGTACGCCAACAGGACATCTTCATTTATTATGCTTACGCCTTTTTCTTCCCTCCACTGATTAAATAGGGCAAACTCTTTTTCGTATGCGTTTCTAGATTTTGGTGGCAACAGTTAAAAGGTCACTTCTTCGGCGGCTGCGGTAATTTCTTCTGGTAAAGACTCACTTTCTTCCATTTTTCGAACGAACACAAACGTTGTTTACAAAAATCTCGTTTCTATAAACAAAAACATTAGCAGTAAAGCTAAGGTACTACGAAAAATGGAACGCGGAAAATGATTTTCGAGGTAACATCCGCTGTCAGAGTGAAATGTCAAATAATTTTTTGATAACATCAGATGAAAATTCGGCGATTCTGATTCTAAATGAGTGTGATTGTGGATAAAACGTTGTATTGCATACGGGTTTTAGATGCATTTTATTCACTTAAGAAAATTAAAAGCTCGAGCAAGCTCTCGCGGTTAAACATTCTTGCGTGAATAAAATTCTATCTAAAACCCTTATACAATAATAGTAATTTACGATACAAGTGCGTAAAGCTACTCTTTAGGCACGAGTGGGGTAGAGTTAAAACGCGAGTGAGCGAGCGTTTTAAGCTCCACGAGTGACTAAAGATGCTTTACGCATGTGTATCGTACAATATTTTATCTACGATAAAATCTAGAAAACACGATAAATATGAAAAAAAATTAAATGTAAATTAGGATTACCAGCAACCGGTCGTAATTTTGGGTGTTTAAAAATTTAAAACACGTTGCTACTCACAACGTGTCTAATGAAATCTTTTAAATACGTTACTATTGACGACGTAAACTAATGAAAACCTGTTATTAAACAGTCGTTTTACAAACTTAAAACTGCCAACTAAAAGGCAATTTTACACACTGTCGTAGATAAATAACTATTTTCTTCAAACGTCGAAAATCCTTGAAACTCAAAACTTAATATAATTTTCTACATTTGTGTGTAAATCTAGACCACTTATACAATATTTACTTTTCGCACCGGCGGCAGTAAATAGTACATTGTAATACTAGTGGGAGTAAGATTTCATTGCAAAATCAGTATAAAAGTTGAAGCGCTAGCGACAGCAAGTGCTCCACTTATACGAATTTTATAATCACCATTTCCGCATGCATGTTGCATACTATTTATCCTACGACGGTTTTGCATTCTACGTCAAAAATTTAGTTTATTTACTAACAACATGATATTGTACATTTTCATCATAGATACAAAATATGAAAAACTACTCACAACTCCCAAGGGACTTGTCAAATTATTTCTCCTTCAAACTCATGGTAACTATGCAACTACAAATATTGTCTTAGCAACCATACATTGAGATAATCCTTGATGTTACTTACATATTCTAATTTTAAATGTCATTATGACATTTTGAAATTTCATACTATCATCATCATCATCATATATCATATCATATACATATAATAATGCAGAAGACTAAAAGCCGTGTTTACACAACTCAGAGTACCACAGTTGCATTCGACCATTTCTATTTTTGGGTTTTTGTAAACAAACTTCCCTTAACTTTAATAGCGATATTATCACAGAAAACAATTATTTATTATGCATATTACTTGTGTTTTTTCAAAACTGTTGACACAGCTTCAAAGGCAAGTGAATTTTGGTTAATAATAATGAGAGTTACTGAATGCAACCAACGGCCGAAGCAAGGAAATATTGAAGCCGTACGTTTTGAGCATATTAAATGTGTCTTTGACTCTGATGTTTACACATAACCTATACATTATTTTGACTACGAAACTTTGCAAATTGTTGTTCATCGCTTTGATTGCGCTGCAAATATACCACATAGTTGGCGTTGTACCCTGCATACGGGCTGATTTTCAGGTATGCCGATCAACGAAGGATTATACGAGGAATAAAAATTTGTTTCCTTTATTATAGCGACATTTTGAAGATTACCTAAGAAATACAGAAACCCATTGAGCTATAATTCAACAACTGCTGCTCAGCAACATCCTGAATGCTAACGCTTGGAAGACATCTACTTTCTTTGAGAGCATGAAACGTTGCAGTAAAAAGAGTTGGCGTTGTACCCCGATGTCGGTAATAAACCTGCATACGTGCTGATTTTCAGGTATGCCGATACATGAAGAATAACAATTTGTTCCCTTTATTATAGCGACATTTTGAAAATTACCTAAGAAATACAGAAAACCGTGAGCTCCCCAAGTTTGGAATCTACTTGGTTTGACCTGCAAAACACTACTTTCCGGTCTCGTAACGTAAATTACTATTAAGATTAATTTAGTTTGAAATGTGTATAGCTCAATACTGCCGTCATAAGCAAGAAGGCGGTATCTACAAAAAAATCGAAATTGAGTTATTGGTATCGTTGGAATTGGTACAAAATTCCAATCATTTTAGATAAGTAACAAATCGATATCTGCACTGTAACTATGATTTTCAGATGAAAAAAGGCGGTACTTATCAGCTATAATATCCCAAGGACAGTGATAATTACGAAATAATTTTATTGCAGATTTCGAAAGCACGTTGCTTGGGAACAGCCAGACGCCAGCGGTCGAGGGATATTCGGTTAGACAATTTTTTGCCCTTGAAAGCATTTATTTACATTTATTTAGTGGAAGTGCAATTATAAAAAGAATATGACATCTTAAATACTGCATTGCGAACTGTCAAAACTTGACGTAACATAGCAACCCGCACTGAGTGCTGTACACAAAGTGATAACAACCCATGGGTAGTTTTCAATGTAAGGATAATCTAATTGGTTGATTTTTCCCACATGACTAGAAAAGAGTTAATTTCATTGGATCACAAATTTCAGAAAAAATTGTCTACAGAAATTTTGTTACTTATAAAGCGCAAGAAGGCGTCATATGCAAAATGCAAAAGTAAAAAGCAGTATCTACGTGTAGAAGCCGCCTTCTTCTTTTGTTTTGTTAGATACCGCCTTTATTGTCTGTTTTCGTGGACGCAAATGTTCAGATACGGCCAACTGCCGTTTCATTAAATTAATAGTATCAAGTCTTCCATTATACAACATTGTCAAGTAGATGCCGCTTTTTCAATCTGTATTTAGTGTTCGGTCAATTGTTGTAATTTAAAGTCAAAAGGCGGTATCTACATTTTTTCGCTACAATTTCTTTATTTTTGATATAAATGGTGAATATTGTTTCTTTTTATATAAAACACAACTAAATTCATACTTATAATACAAAAATCCACGGTTATGTACCGCATGGTGATGAAATATCAATAAGTTAAGGGCCCCACAGACGTTGTTCTTTTCTGCAGTTTTGTCTGCACGGGCAAAACTGTACGGGTAAAAACGAACAACGACTTCAGCCACACACGAACGATTGTTTCGTTCAGTTTTTCTGATATCACCGCTTCATCAACTGTGATAGATACTACGACCACGTTGGCAGTGGCGGCGGAAGTGGCTATACAAGTTTCAAAAAGAAAACGTTCAAAATGGGCTTAAGAATGGCTAAAGAATGGGCTAAATTTTGCTAGAACTTACCACAACTGGGGGATCCCGAATGGAGATGCGTATTATGGACAGATGAGTCTCGATTTACTTTGGATGCTCCAGATGGTCGTTCACGGGTATGGAGAAGACCAGGAGAACGTTATGCTGCTTGTGCTATGGCCACAACTTCATTTTTTTTGGAGGTTCGGTAATGGTATGGGGAGGGATTTCTTCAGATGCTCACACAGAGCTTAACATCTGTGATAGAGCAGCGCTCAATGCAGATAGTACATTAAGAACATTTTTGAGGAATATGTTGTTCCGTTTAGTCATTTTGTTGGTGACAACTTCCGTTTAATGCAAAATAATGGACGGCCACACGTAGCCAACATTACTCTGCAGTATCTAAACGAAGTTGGAATTACACTTTTGGATTGGCCAGCCTGCTCACAAGACCTGAACCAGATAGAACACATGTGGGATCAACTGGGAAGAACAATTCGCACTCGCCCTAATTGGCCTCGGACATTAGGATAGGTTACTACAAGAAAATCTTGCACGACTGATTAGCAGTATGCCTAGACGTCTAGAATGTGTAATTATAGCTCGTGCGTAGAATTAACAGTTAATACTGACAGTTATCGGAAACAATTGACATGCTGTAAACATATCCCTGACGCCAACCCGATTCTTAACAAAACTTTATCAAAAACTTGAATAATGTACGACAGAAACAAAATCGCAATATTTCAACAATTGTTATGGTTATGAGTTAGCCCACTATAGCACTAAATTTGTTTTCCGTCGACCTCTCTATAAAATGTGATTTTACGGACGCATTTGCGTAGGTACCAAAAATGCCACTTTTTTGGACACCATTAATTTTTCGTCCGCAAACACTTTTCGTCCGTATATGCTTTTCGTCCGCGAATGCTTTTCGTCCGCAAACACTTTACGGCCGCACTTTACAGCCGCAAACGCATTTCGTCCGTAAACACTTTTCGTCCGCAAACACTTTCGTCCGTAAACGCTTTTTGTTCTCAACAACTTTATAATTCGGACTTCACTTTAATTTTTTTTTTAAATTATGACGGTCGACGGAAAAATTTAATATGCACCTCGGACGAAAACTGCTTTTTCGTCCTTGATGCATAAATAACTATTATTGATATGTAAACATCGACATCAGATTTTAAGCGCCAGAAACCATTTTCAGTATGTAAAATTGAAAAAATTATTCGTAAACCCAGACTTTTGTCGCTCAGTGTATTTGGGATTGCTGGTTGAGGAAAAGAAAGTGGCATCGACGGCCGACGTTGACAGCCGCATCGGGCAGGCAACATCAACATTCGCCTTGCTCAAATGGTGCGTATGAGAAAACAAATACTACCATCAAAACGAAAGTACGCTTATACCGTACGCTGATCCTTCCCATTCTTCTTTATGGATCTGAAACGTGGACATTGCGCAAGCCGGACCTTGACAAGCTTGAGGTCTTCCAAATGCAATGCTTGAGGCAAATTCTCGGTGACTTGCTCCGCGACCGTCTTCGAAACGAAACAATTACAGGAAGATGTGATCAACAAACACTGATAGGAGAACAAATACAAAAACGTCGACTACGATGGTTCGGACATGTCTGCCGAATGGATGATAACCGTTTGCCATGTAAACTTCTTTAGCAAGACCGTCCGGCAGACTGGAGAATTCAGCAATCGGCACCGAAGAAAACCTGGCTAAAGAATATCGAGGGCAACTTAAAGAATCAGCGATTATCGGTTATCGATGCCCAAGACGTCGCCAAAAATCGTCAAAAATGGAAACGAATCGTAAATGGAGTTCGAAACCCAGCGGCACCGACAGCAGCGTATTCGTTGCGGGGACGTCCCGCCCGGACCGCCAGCTAATGGACCAAAGAAGAAGAAGAAGACTAATAACAATAAAGAGGGAAAAATACATTTGACGCAAAATCACAATTAATTTTTTCAGGTACTTACTGTCACAGTTTCTTTACAAGTTTTAATTGCTTTTGTTTTAAGATACAAGGACAGTTGGCGATCACAAATAGACTGATGAATCATATTTTAGGTTACAAGAATTGTCACATATAATCTCATAAGAGCATTAATTCTTTCCGGAATTTTTTTTGAGTACGTTCCAACAACGTCGTATTAATTTGCCAAGCGGGACGCAAGGGCAAATTACGACGTTGTTGGAATGCACGAAAAATAATTTCCGGATATGAATTAACGCTCGAATGCAGATTCAGTAAGAAAATTGTAACGATACAAACCCTCACAGTTAGGTTGGTCTACCGACAACAAATTTCCAAGAAATTTTGTTGTTGTCTTGGTTACGGCTTGTGAACTAATTTTTCTATTGGTCATTAATGCGTGTTGTATGATTTTCACAGAAAGAACACATTTTCTCTCAAGGGACAATATGAAATAAAATTAAAATGTCTATTGTCATGGTATTCGTAAAATAAGTTCAAAGACTGCTAAATACCGATGGGGCCACAATTATATACAGACAGATCAATAAAAAAAACCAATTAGGGCAGGCTGTGATATGTGTTATACGTTTGGCAGTACTGAAGTGTATTGTCAGTCTATGTCAAATTCAAGATTTGCAGGTTAAGTTTTGTTCGTTGTTTGACACAGACCGACGTAAAACTTAACCTGCAAAGCTTGAATTTGACATAGACTGACAATACACTTCAGTACTCCCAAACCTATAACACATATCACAGCCTGCCCTAATTGGTTTTTTTATTGATCTGTCTGTATACAGTGAAATCTCCCTTGGGCGGACACCAACGGGACCGACTAAAAGTGTCCGTTCAAGAGGGGTGTCCGTCTAAAAGAAATACGAAAAAAAATCGGTTTTTTAATGAAAACTGTAATTAAAGAAATTGGGACATTTAAAACGTATATGTATGTACACAAAGAATCATTGAAAATGCAATGCAACCAATATTATCGCCCCTTGTAAAATCTCAGCAATATCGGGCTACTTTTATGAAACCGTCTGCATTAGATGAAGTACTACCTGGATAACACGATTATAGTAGCAACCTTACAAAATACTTTCTTTATGTTTAATTATATCAGCAGCTTGTGTTTTTCCGATATCAAAACGCTTGGATAAGTTTCTTACACTTGACTTTTCCCTATTGTGAACTGCAACAATCTCAATTTTTTGTTTAAGCGTGAGAATTTTAATATTTGGCGCAATTTCTACAATGAATGTGTCGCCCACTGTGTCTTTTCCGCATAGACGTCAGACTAATACTGAATCCCCGCGTGTACCGAAAGATTGAAGTCGGTGAATCCCCGGTTAACTCGGGAAAGACCCTCAGTGAAGGCAGGCAGCGAAGTTGGCGTGCGGCGCGATTGAGAAATGCAACAGCGACACTTGCGACAGAAAAATGAGACCAGGCGTTTATTTTTTATTTTGTTTTTTTTCCGTTTAAGAGAACATTTTCTTGTGTCCGCGTCCGTTCAAGAGAATGTCCGTCCAAGAGGGAGTTAACACAATGCAAATTATATGAGAGTCGGTCGGGACCATGAGAAACTGTCCGTCCAAGGGAAGTGTCCGTGTATCAGCGAAGGGGAATTTCACTGTAACAGCAATAAGATAACATGAACAAGAAAATAACACGTATTGCTTGAGTAAGAAAGAGATAAACATAATAGCAAATATTCGAATAGGCCTGACGTACATTTAATTATGACAGATGTCAACCACACATGCCTACTAAAATAATTTTTTTTCGTATGGTCATCTCTTACTTACTCAAGCATTCTATTTTGTTGTCCATGTTATCTCATTGTGTTATATATAATTATGGCCCAATCCGTATTACAGCATAATTTTGATTTAGAGTAATAAAATAGTATATTGTATGTTAAGAGCTGAAAGTGCATTCTTGCCGCTTGCACATGAATATTGCTGGTTGAGGCAAAGCCGAAACCAACAATCATGCAAAAGCGGCAAGCTCACTTTTAGCTCGAAACATACATACTATTTTTTCGACGACTGAGCATATTATTAATGGAAAATATCATATTTCATTTTATTGCAAATATTAATTGACAATCAAATTAACATTACTCGCGCAGTCTATTGGACATGTGACGCGATTATTTCGACAAATGACGGGCATTGTCAAGGAAACATTCGGACGTGGCTACCTATTTTGTTCACGCGGAAACCCAAAACGCTCGGCGAGCGGCAAAGTGATGAAAACGCACGCTCAGCGGCAAATGTCAACTTTCTGTTGTCAAATGACAGTGAGAAAAATCTACTTTCGATGTCAGTCGTCGAAATAGTATATTGTATGTTAAGAGCTGAAAGTGCATTCTTGCCGCTTGCGCATGAATATTGCTGGTTGAGACGAAGTCGAAACCAGCAATCATGCAAAAGCGGCAAGCGCACTTTTAGCTCGAAATATACATACTATTTTTTCGACGACTGAGCATATTATTAAAGGAAAATATCAAATTTCGTTTTATCGCAAAAATTAATTGACAATCAAGTTAACATTACTCGCGCAGTCTATATGACATGTGAAGCGATTATTTCCACAAATGACGGGCGTTGTCAAGGAAACATTCGGACGTGGCTACCTATTTTGTTTACGCGGAAACCCAAAACGATCGGCGAGCCGCAAAAAGATGAAAACGCACGCTCAGCGGCAAATGTCAACTTTCTGTTGTCAAATGACAGTGAGAAAAATCTACTTTCGATGTCAGTCGTCGAAAAAATATGTTGCATATACACGGCAGGGCAGAACACCATTTTTCCCTCTGTGTATTTGTAGTGCTCGGCATCGCCCTTGAGCTGCAAACTCACATCTTGGGAAAAATTATGCTTTTCTCTTCCTTATAATGTATTATTTTTTCACATTGCCATTGGTGACATTAAAAAAAGTGACTTTTTGATACTTTTCATAACTGCTCAAAATCATATTGATTTCACCTAAAAATGAACTAAATGAATTAATCACAGATTCATCCATTTTCAAGTAAGCTCTATTCTATAATGTATAATGGTTAATTTATACAGGGTCCGGCAACGAAGCGGGGGTGGAAGATATATCTAAAACTATGAGAGTTGCATAAATATTGTGTATATAAAAGTTGTAGGTACTAAGGTGGTGCATATTACTAAAATAGTTTTGATTATACAGGGTGTCTCAGAAAAGTGTGGCGGATCAAAGTTACCTTTTTTAAATAGAATGCCGTATAATTAGGTAGCTTAAAAGTTTTGTATTGAAATACTCTTCATTTTCATATAAAGTTGTATGGGTCTAACGTCAACTGTTTTGGAGATATTAACAATTTTATGCAAAAAATTGCTGAGCTTCAGGCGGCTGCTGTAAGCGACAGAAAACAATTGAATGAAGGAAAACGTTACCAAAAAATTATGATTTTTGTAAACTATCTTTCAAGTGTAAAATGGTGGATCTGGGTATTAATGTTATACAGAGTGCTCAATATTTGCAAATTTAATTTCGATTTTTTTTTCAAATGGAACGCCCTATATATTTTTGTATTTCTGAAGAGCTCTTTTAATGAACTTTCTTTTGATATGTTACTTCATACCTCTTAAGTTCCAACTGTTTTTCAGATATGCGAGTTTAAACATAAAAAACAATTTAAACCCCTTAAGATGCTTTATTTCAAGGGATAAAAAACAAACGCCTTTAAAATAATGATTTAAACACTTGAATTCTTCAAACAAAAGATAAAACCAAGCTTAAAATACAAAAATTGAACCAGAACTCAAAACTAGAAATAACCAATACGACCGAATTTTGAGATAGGAAATGAAGTGGAAGAAGAAAGCTCATTAAAAGTACTTTTTAAAAATACAGGGATATACAGGGTGTTCCATTTAAATAAATCAAACTAATTATATTTGCAGATTATGAATTCTCTGTACAGCTTTAATACTCAGAGCAGGAAAGGAAAACTATTTGAACATTTAGTGTAATTACGTATAAGCTTTTGGTGTATTGGCATTTTAGTCGAGTCAATAAAGCCTAAAAATCGACCAAACTTCTTAATTCTCAGCAACAGCTCCGATTTTGATCAATTTTTTTTTAAAATGTGTGTTTTTTAATATTATTCAAAATCAGAAACATCCGAATTTCAGGAAATAATTTTTTATATTGTTTAAACAATAAAAACTGAATTTATGGGAAAAATTATAAAAAAAATTTTTTTTCGCAGTATTTGTGAAAATATTAATTGTTTTTATTGAAAATTTATTATCAACAATGTCTCCCGCACTCGTGGTTAACATGTATTTTTATTGGTAAAACAATAATAGCAACATTTACGTAAAAAATTGATTTTTTAAATGTTTCTTCGTAATATTTACAAGAAAGTGAAGAGTTTTTATTGAAAATTTAGTATAAATAATATTTTAGACAATTTAACATAATAATTATTTATATTGTTTAAACAATGATAACATTTATATAAAAAAATTTTTTTTCAACATATTTATAGAAAAGTGAACTGTTTCTATTAAAATCATACGGAAAGATATATTTATTTAAATCAGAGTTAGTAATTATTTATATTATTTAAATAACAATTACAATGATATTACTAGGGAATTAACTTTATAATATTGTAATCAATATTTATATTGTTGGAGTAAAACTAAGAAATAAAACAAATGGCTTCAACTTTAAAGACATAAAAATGACAATAAAGGACACCTTCAAATCTTTATTAAACATGAACAGTAAAGTTAAAGTGAATAATAATGAAATTGCCGTCGATCCAAATTTAATCTTTCAACGAATATGTTTTTTAAAAAAAGATAATGACGAACTTAGACATTATTTTGACTACGTGTTGGCCCCTTATCCTCTTTCCCTGTTTCATAATGCCGGAATGAGAAAAACTACAAAATCATCGTTATACGATATTTTTCAACAATCTAAAACGAATGATAATGATGTTAATAATTTTTTTTATATCATTGATGGCGATATGTTACTACACAGATTTAATTGGGACCAAAATCAAAAATTTTCTTTCATTTGTCAAAACTACATCAAATATTTACGTAACAACTATGGCACTAATGTTAAAGTTGTATTTGATGGGTATAATACTGAAGGCACTAAAGCGTCAGAATAAAAATAGATTTATTAATCTTCTTTATAAGAAGCTCATTGAAAATAATTTTGAATGCACTCAAGCAGAAGGTGATGCCGATCGTTTAATTGTTCAAACAGCTCTAGATTGCCTTTCTCCTCATGTCGTTGTTGTAGTTGAAGACATTGATGTATTGGTACCGTAGAATGGGGGGAACTTGGGACAAAATAATTTTTATTTTTATGAACTTGAGGAATATTTCTAAAATTATTGATTTTAATTTAATCAAAATGGTGTGATCGTAAAGCCCCATTCTTTATACAGTAAATTAAGTTAAAAAACAAAAATTAATAGTTAATTGTTAAATTTTTTTACATAGTTTTTTCATGTCCCAAATTACCCAGACGGTTGTCATATTTGGGACAACTATTTATTTTGTTAAGAAATCTAGTGCTATTGAGACTGTTGCCTCAAATTAGCGAATGCTAGGGTAAATTGGGACAATTTTCATTAAAAAAAAAATTGACACGCCTAATTTATAGGCAGGCAGGCAGGCAGGAAATAAAAATATTTAAATTTAAGTTGATTTTATTAGATAATAAAAAGCACATACACAATGCAATACAAAAAAACAAAGTTTTCAAGACAACCGGTTAATGAAATAAAAGTTTGAAATAATTTGCAAAAAAATTAATAGGGATTTTTTTAAAAATAATACCTTCCTCTTTTGTTAAGTGGATTAGGAAGAACCTTTATAATTTGTTCTTTTACAATTTTATTGCAATCCAACACTTGAGGAAAAACATAAACACTATTATTACCCTGAAGAGGTCTTAAACAGCTGACATCGTAAGTTTTTTTATTGCATTTTACAATCTGAGACACAAACAGCTTTTCTGTTTCTTTTTTTGTGCCTTCATTGTAAATGAACTTTACTACAACAAAGTGACCTACATCTAACATTGTTATATTAATATTTTCCCCTTCTTCTGCTGCCCCATCCTCTTCTTCTTCTACTGCCCCATCCTCTACTGCCCCATCCTCTTCTTCCTCTGCTGCCCACTCCTCTTCTATTAACAAATTTTCACCGTTTTCTTCTTCCACCGCCTGAAGAACAGTTTCTTCTTGCTCTTGTGTAATATCAATGGCACTTACTGATTTTCCTGGAGGAACATTGACTTTCTTCTTTCGTTGTTTCGCATTGGTGACAACTTCAGATGGCTTAACATACTCTTTTACTACTTGTTTTAATGCTTGTAAAAAAGCGGTGTCATTAACATTATTTTCAGGCAATATGACATGCTTTAAAACAGTATTTCTATCGAGTGGACTTATACCGGCACTTCGAAATCCTGAGATAATGTTCGCAGGAATTGCGTTTTTTAAACTTTGCAGAGTTTTATTTAACAGGGCAGGAAATTCTGATTTGGGGATACATCCCTTGTGAGTTAGTTTCCATGAAGTTAAAATTTGTCTCCACTTTATTTTAAGTGGCCTAAAGAATGCAATGTCTAATGGTTGGCAGATGTGCGTACTATTTGGGGGCAGTAATATAAAGTGTATATTATTTTCTTCACATTTTCTTATGACTGTTACCGATAAATGCGAGGCCAAATTATCACCAATTATTGCCTTTTGCCCCTCCATATGCTTGAAATAAGGAATTGCCACTTTTATTACCCAGTCTTCAAAAATTACTGATTCGAACCAACCACTTTTGGAACGATTATACAATGCACCCAGAGGTCCATTTTCGGTCCATTCAGGGTACAAATGCTTCGCTCGGTAAACAATATAGGGAGGCAATAATATTCCATTTGCAGAAGCACTAAACATAACAGAAACTGAACTTTTAGAACTATCTAAAGCCCGAGAAGTATGCTTGATTCCTCTTCGTACTATTACTCTGGCTCTACCGGGATCGTCACTCATATTCGTCTCATCATAATTCAATATCTTGGAGGCATCTATTCCACATAATGATTCCCCCAAATGGTCAAAGTAGTTATTGATTGTTTCAGCAGTTAAATTAGCACGACAACGTTTTACATTTTCTGAGAGCCTAACAGTGAGGGCCTTATGTCTATTTAAAAAGCAACGCAGCCAATCATAACCAGGTAAATTTTCTTTAAACACGGATAAACTAGGTTATATTTACCTTGGTTTTAAAATGCCAGACCACACTTTCAAGTGTACGAAATGCTCACTTATTTTTTGTAATTTTAAATAATTAATTGTGCAAATAAAAACAGTAAATTCGCCAAAACAATGTACAGATTATTAAGAGAATGTAATCTAAAGTATCTAGTTATTTTTTTAGACATTTCAGAAGTGCCAATTTATAACTTTTTGCGGCAAATTTAAAAATATGACATTTTGTCCCAAATAATACCCAAGTCCCATGTTCCCCCAGTTTACGGTATTGTTAATGGAGTTATCGCCAGATAATCAGGAATTATTTTTTTAGACCACCGAAAAACAATATATTACCACGAGTTTACTCATCAAAGACAGGCTTAAATGATTTTCCAAATATTAAAAAGGAGCATCTTCTGTTTATTCACGCTTTTACAGGATGTGATACATCAGCTTTTTATAGAAGAGGTAAAAATCATTTGTAAAAATTTGCAATAATAATGTAAAGTTACGTGCCGCAGCTGAAGTATTTATGCTTGAAAATCAACTTGAAGAATTACTTTTTAACGAAGGTATATTTTCTATTCTCGCACTGCATGGTGCAAAAACTTCAAACAACCTAAACGAATGGAGGCATAAACGTTTTATAATGCTCGCTTCAAAGACGAAAAGCGTTCAAATTGCATCACTTCCTCCAACAGAAGATGCAGCTCAGCAGCATATTAAAAGGGCTTATTTGCAAATACAGCAGTGGAAAAATAATTCACTAATACCTCTCGAAAAATGGGGTTGGAAAAAAGAAAATTATTTAATACCAGTGCAAATGACGCAACCAGCAGCACCGGACATTTTAAAAATAATTTTTTGCTCATGCAAAACCGGATGTGGGGCAGCATGTGGATGCAGAAAAAATGGTTTGCATTGCTCCCCTGCAGCGAGAATTCGAAACTGAGGATTTAGACGCCGATTAGATTTTTATTCGTCTACTGTATTATAAAAAAATATAATATTCTTTAATAAAGTTTTCATGTAAATATTTTTAAATAATGACACTTTTATAAATAACATAAATACATAAAAAACATTGAGAACAAATTATGTATACTATTCATTTGTGTACTAGATTTGCAATAAAAACAATTTGCTTTTTTATAAATATCGCCAAAAAAATATTTAAAAAAATTTTTCATAAAAATTTCATTGTTATCGTTATTTAAAAAATATAAATAATTACTAACTCTGATTTAAATAAATATATCTTTCCGTAAGATTTTAATAGAAACAGTTCACTTTTCTATAAATATGTCGAAAAAAAAATTTATATAAATGTTATCATTGTTTAAACAATATAAATAATTATTATTTTAAATTGTCTAAAATATTATTTATACTAAATTTTCAATAAAAACTTTCTTGTAAATATTACGAAAAAACATTTAAAAAAATCATTTTTTTCCGTAAATGTTGCTATTATTGTTTAAACAATATAAATACATGTTAACCACGAGTGCGGGAGACATTGTTGATAATAAATTTTCAATAAAAATAATTAATATTTTCACAAATAATGCGAAAAAAAAGTTTAAAAATAATTTTTCCCATAAATTCAGTTTTTATTGTTTAAACAATATAAAAAATTATTTCCTGAAATTGGGAGGTTTCTGATTTTGAGTAATATTAAAAAACACACATTTAAAAAAAAATGATCAAAATCGGAGCTGTTGCTGAGAATTAAGAAGTTAAAACCTTCATTGACTCGACTATTTATTATTTTTTATCTGATTTAATTTGACCGTGGAATTAATTTATTCCTGCATTAATCGGTTTTTTCGTGTTTATAATTTCCTGTATCAACACTGACTGAATTTATATTTTCTAAACCTGGATTTTGTGCTTTTATTTTTAGAGAGATCATGCGTTTAAATCACTATTTTAAGGGCGTTTGTTTTTATCCCTTGAAATAAAGCATCTTAAGGGGTTTAAATTGTTTTTATGTTCAAATAGGCATATCTGAAAAACAGTTGAACTTAGAAGTATGAAGTAACATATCAAAAGAAAGCTCATTAAAAGGGCTTTTCAAAAATACAAAAATATACAGGGCGTTCCATTTGAAAAATAATCGAAATTATTAAATTTGCAAATATTGAGCACCCTATATAACATTAATACCCAGATCCACCATTTTACACTTGAAAGATAGTTTACAAAAATCATAATTTTTTGGTAACGTTTTCCTTCATTCAATTGTTTTCTGTCGCTTAAAGCAGTCGCCTTGAAGTTCAGCATTTTTTTGCATAAAATAGTTAATATCTCCAAAACAGTTGACGTTAGACCCATACCACTTTATCTGAAAATGATGAGTATTTCAATACAAAACTTTTAAGCTACCTAAATATAGGGCATTCTATTTAAAAAAAAGTAAGTTTGATTCGCCATACTTTTTTGCGACACCCTGTATAATCAAAACTATTTTAGTAATGTGCACCACTTTCGTACCTACAACTTTTATATACACAATATTCATGTAACTCTCATCGTTTTAGAAATATCTTCTACCCCCGCTTCGTTGCCGGACTCTGTATTTATACAGTACAGTAAACATTACGCTTCCATACTTTGACCAAAATTATTTAAAAAGATATTTTTGTCAACTACACGGAAACATTGCATGTTCAACACATTGGAAAAGTTATTCTTCCATGCTCACGTAAAACTTTTACATTCGCCGGAAAACTCTCACTTTTCTTAACTTGTAGAACAATCTACTATTAATTCACTAGCGATTTAAGAACAACTCGCTAGCATATAAACATTATAAACAGTTACTTATGATTGCTATTATAGAGATAATAATAATAATGCCAGTTTAAAATGACAAAGAAATAATAACAGTAACGGCGTAACTGGAGACTTGAGTTACCGCATTTATATTTTTATGACGCTCAACGCCTCAACGGCTTAAACCTGAAAAGAAACACAGATTGCAAGCAGCTGAAAATTATTTCGGTGGCACAAATAATTCTCACATATAATCTCATAAGAGCATTAATTCTTTCCTGATTTTTTTTACTGCATCCAACAACGTCGTATTAATTAGGACGCCTTCCAGAGACGAGCGTTTCCTTTCCAGAGACTTTCCATTTGAAAATATATTTTTTGGAACTTTTCCTTACTGCCAATCTCTAGCGTGCTTTTAAAACTGTCTTTAGTGCAACAAAAGTTATTACATTTGTCGTACATTTTAAATTCGGTCAAACATTTCGACGCGTGGTCTATGTGCAGTTACTACTTTGGGCGTGTTCTTGATATTGCCGGTTGCACAGCAGCCTTGCCAGACGTGGTACTAATTCTACGAATCTGGTGCATTTTGAAACCATTTGTACAAAAGTACATTTTTAATATTTCTGGTATTAAATTTAATAAAAACAAAAACTAGAAATCGCCTATTGCACGAAACGTGCAACTCTTTATTAATGGCTAAATCTTTATTGGGCGAGACTCTTGTAATTTTATAATCGTTAGCACGTAACACGTGAAAACGCGCATGCATTCAGTCTCTCATCCCTGCATATTCTGACCCGAGTGGTGCCGATCGGTTTGTTTACATCTGGGTGACCTAACCAATGGTAAAACTAAGTATTTTCACAAAAGCCATAAAACAACATTAAATATAGCTGCAAGATGTCCTCGCATATTGAACAGGTCCGAAGTCAAAGAAGCACTTTTATAAGAAAATTGAAGATGATGACTTTTCCACAAAAACAACAAAAGCGACTGTAAGAATAGGTCCTCAAAGCCAAGTCGACCCATTCCAAATTTGACCAGGGCTGAAGTTCTGCAGTTTCTACAGGACTATAAATCTGACGGGGACATTTCAGTTCTGAACTGTTTTTAGTTTGAGGAAGACGAATGAGATATAAGTAATATTAGCCTGGTGAATTATTTCAGTGATAATTTAAGAAACGAAAGTCTCAATAATTTACAGACGATGTGTAAAAGTTTGGAAATTAAGATTAATCATGAATTGGCGACAAAAATTGAAGTAGAAACACGTCAGCAAAGCAAATGTAAAATGTGGTATTTGCTAAGAGCTGGGCGTATCACAGCTTCCAATTTTCAGGCCGTCTGTAGTACCTACACGGATCGAAAAGCCCTCTGTCTCCCTTTTGAAAAGGCTGCGTTATCCTCACTTGTATAAACGTACTTTCAAAGCTGGTGAGTCATTTATAAACGCAACCTAAACTCTATTTAACTGTTAAATTTTGTAGGAATATATGGATGTGACCACGAAAAAATGGCGCTTGGTGATTTACAGAAACATCATAAGACACTTCACCCCAACTCATTTGTATCCAGTTGTGGTTTATTTATAAATGAAGAGTATCACTACTTTGCTGCAACGCCAGATAGCATTTTAAATTGTAATATATGCGGAAACGGATGTTTTGAGGTGAAGTGCCCATACTGTGCTAAAGACAAGTCAGTTAGCGAATTAATTAAAATTAAAAAAACATGTCTTAGCACAAAAACGGAGCTAAAATTGGACAAAAGGCATCCATATTTTTTTCAAATTCAAATGCAGATGGCTTTGACCAGGACAACGTTTTGCGTTTTTGTCTTGTGGAGCAGAAAAGATTTCTTTGTAGAAAGACTCAATTTTGACATTGATTTTTGGAATGAAAAAGTGCTATTGCATTTCAATTTCACAGAATAGTATATTGTATGTTAAAAGCTGAAAATGCATTCTTGCCGCTTGCACATGAATATTGCTGGTTGAGGCAAAGCCGAAACCAACAATCATGCAAAAGCGGCAAGCGCACTTTTAGCTCGAAACATACATACTATTTTTTCGACGACTGAGCATATTATTAGTGGAAAATATCATATTTCATCTTATTGCAAATATTAATTGACAATCAAGTTAACATTACTCGTTGAGTCTATTAGACATGTGACGCGATTATTTCGACAAATGACGGGCATTGTCAAGGAAACATTCGGACGTGACTACCTATTTTTTCACGTGGAAACCCAAAACGCTCGGCGAGCGGCAAAGTGATGAAAACGCACTCAGCGGCAAATGTCAACTTTCTGTTGTCAAATGACGGTGAGAAAAATCTACTTTCGATGTCAGTCGTCGAAAAAAGTTGTTTTTCCTGAGCTCTATGCCAAGTATTTCACTGATATGCCATCTACGAGTGCTGGTCCAAGTTCAGATGACATCCCCATGGACATGCGAGCTATAGGTGTTGGTTCAATTTCCAGTGACATAGTAATAGGCACCGATGATGAAGAGGTTTGTATATTTGTGAATTATATGTTACAATGTTATGTACCTATTTTGATTATGGATTGCAGCTATGGTGTCACTGTAGGAAACCAGACGACGGCGAACAAATGGTAAAATGTTCTGACAGAAAATGTAGAATAAAATGATACCATTCAGCATGCCTACAATTAAAAAAAATCCTAAAGGAAAGTGGTTATGTGAACTCTGTAAATATAAATAGAATTATTTTGTTATTCTGTGTTGATAGAATTTGTAAATATGTTGATTGTTTATTTAGCTTAAATGGCTTAGAAATATCGTTTATACTTTATCCATTGCAATTCTTTTTCGTACTTAATTTAGACATTAGTTATTCTGTTATTTTGTACTGATAGAATATGTAAATATTTTGATTGTTTATGTACCTTAAATAGCTTCAAAATATCGGTTATGTTTTATGCATTAATAGTAATTTATTATACAAGACGATAAAGTTAAATTTTATCCATGAGTGAATCGTTTAACGTCGAAACGAAGTCGAGACGTTAATGATTCAAGAGTGGATAGAAATAACTTTATCGTCGTGTATAATACAATATTTATTTCTATAGCAAGAATTTTAACAATTTCAAAGGAAAATAAGGACAGTCAATCACATTTCAAAATGTCAGTAGCTATATTGGGTTGCTACGATAATACGAAGCTCTCATATTTAATTTAAACAAAAGTTAGAAAATTAAATTACTTTTTGCACTCCCGGGACCAAACGACCTACTTTAGGCGTCATTTTGAGGGACCAAAGTGCCCCTTTTAATCCTTAGGGATTAAATTTTTATTTAATCCCCCGAGAATTTAATCAATGATCCAAAAACCTACGGAATTTATTATTTATTTACATTAATAGATATATTTACGTTATTATAATTAACAATATTTAATAAACGATCTGTAGTTTTTTGATTAATTCCTAGTAGAATGTCTACTCCGCCCTTGGAAGGGGAACCTGGAGAAGCTGCGCTCGTGGATGCTATTTCCTGGTTGCCGTATATGTTCGCACCTTGATTTGCGTGTCCAAAAATTTTCTCGGCAATAATTTTCTTGTTGCTTACCGATGTTTCGACGTAGCCCTCAGCAACAGTCGAGGATTTCCATCCACCGTGTCGTTTCAAGGCATCTATATCTGCACCTGCATCAGCTAACAACGAAGCAGACGTACAGCGGAAGCAGTGGCCTGTGTAAGAAGACGCCTCTGGAAGTTTTAAAAACGAAGCTATCTTTTGTGGCCATTTTCCGAAAGTATTCTTTCCAACAGGCTGCGAAGTGTACTTCTTGTTCTGGTAGTTGACAAAAAAGCGCGAATGTTCTGTATTACTGCTCCGTAAAGCCATATACTTTTTACATAATGCAACAAAATCAACTGAATTTCTTTCCGAATTTTTAACAATGAATGTCCTGTCGATTCGAGTTTTTGTATTCTTTATGTTGAACAATATTGATGAACCCAGATCTTGTACGTCGTCTATGGACAGATTAATCAATTCATTTCCTCTGCATGCACCGGCCAAGCCCAACACTAGCGCAACCTGTAATATGACAGTTCGTACGTAAAGTTTATTTCATAATGTTTTGTAATAATTATGTACTTACTTTAACCATTAAAAATTCATCGTCAGGCGCTTCGCGTATGAAGAGATCAACTTGTTCTGCTGTGAGAATTTTCGATTTTTTTTGGCTTGTAGCCATCGTTCTTCCTCTTAAGAAAAGCAATTAACTTCGAGAACTTGCTTATATCAATATTTTTTCTGGCTAGTATCGTCGCCTTAAGCATTGAATACTGCCCCCAAAGAGTAGAAGCTTTAACATCTCTTGACTTTTCCAGAAAATACGCTAGGAGCACATCTTCAGTGTACCTTTTTACTTTTTTTCCGGTTGCACCACTCGCTGAACTTGTCGTACTGTTGATCATAGAATTTTGCAGATTTCTTGGGGAGTAATTCCAGTTTGGCCTTTTCTGCAGCTTCTACAATCTCGGCAGGAACAAGATTTTCAGTGGAACTTCCAAAATCGTCTATAATTCGGATTCAGAAAGCAAAAACGTAACAAATTGGGTTTTTTTCAAAATGTTTGACATTATTTACAACATTACCTTAGTTACTCATGTACATTTCCTAAGCCATCCATTTTTCCGAATCGAACGTATAAATTTTAAAACCAGCAAAATCAGATTTATTTCATGATTTGTAATTCGGGAGTGCAAAAAATAGCGTATATACCTGGGGACCAAAGTGCCTTTGATCCCTTGAGTGATTATTGCCCTCGACTTCGTCTCGGGCAATAAACTTCACTCGCGGGATCAAATAATGCACTTTTGTCCCTTGGTATATAATATACTATTATCTATCCTTGATGTTAAAGTGCTACTTTATCTACCCTTGCTGTTAAAGTAAAACTTGACCTTTTGTTTTGAGTTGATAAAAGCTCACTTTAACATTTGCTATAGAAAAAAAATATTTTTCATACTTAATTTAGACATTAATTGTTCTTTTATGTTGTATAGACAGTATGTGTAATTTTATTGATTGTTAATGTAGCTTACATAGTTTCGAAATATCCTTATGTTTCTTATCGTATAGGTACTATTTAATAATTTTTGCTATGTGATATTGTAATTTTGCTTTTTATTAATTGGCCACATGAAAAAAGATAATCAAATAATTTTACATTATATAATAAATGGTGATGGATAGTATTAACGTTAGATCCTTAAGTAAGTAAGTAAGTATCGTTTATTGTCAACAGATCAACTACAAGAGTGACATGGACATTGTCAGATGAAAATAATACCTAATGTAGTACAATATTGTTGTAGTCATAAAAACACTTTAATTAAAATGGATTTAAGTGAATTCTTAAATGTATCGATTTTATATGATTTAATATATATATATCGGTAGCGAATTGTAGATTTTAATACAATTATAAATGGGAGACTTTTTAAATTTAGCAGTCCGATGCCTAGGTATGGCTAACAGGTCACCATGTCTGGTGGGATATTGATGAGTATTGTTACTCGTTGAAAAATAATGCATATATTGATGCGCACATACTGCTAATTTGAAAATCATTATAGATGGAAATGTTAGTAAGTTATTCTCCAAAAAGAAGGGTTTGTACGACTGGCGAGGTTTAATGTTAAAAATCAGGCGAATTAGACGCTTTTGGAGAACAAATACTCGCTTCCATTCGGTAGCCATACCCCATAACAAAACATTATAAGTCATGTGGCTGAAAGTCAAGGCATAAGATACCTGTATTAAGTCATATGTGTCAAGTACCGGCTTTAATTTTAAAATAGCGTAGTAAGCACAATTCAGTTTTTTACATACTAAATTTATTTGTTCCCTCCTGTCGAGATTAGAATCGATATGCACAATTGGGAATTATATGGAATGCCCTTGATATTCTGCAAGGCATTAAAGTTCACGCAAACAGTTTTGTTCATGTAGAGTACAAGTTGATTTTTTAAGCACCAATTTTTGAACTGGTGACGAATTTCAATTTTATAAGTGAGTTCCTTTACCGTGTCGGCAGATACAGTGAAGGCTGTGTCGTCAGCGAAGCTAACGATTTTCGCGCATGTAACATGTAAGAGCAAATCGGTAACATACAATAGATACAGCAAGGGGCCTAATACCGAGCCCTGAACACCTAAGTTTATACGGACAGTAGTGGACGTTACATCATTAATTTTAACAAACAGTTTTCTGTTAGTAAGAAAAGATATCAACCACATAAGAAGTGGGCCCCGAATGCCTAAACGACATAACTTTTTTCGAATGCATTCCACATTCACAGTGTCGAATGCACGCGATATGTCGAAAAATATTGATGCAACAAATTTACCGTTATCCAGTTGCTGATAGACATAGCGGAGCAGGCTAAAACTAGCAGTTTCTGTAGATCTGAGCTGTCTGAAGTCGTGTTGTGTATCGGAGAACAGATGGTATTTATTCAGGAACGATACCATTCGATTTGCCACAACTTTTTCGCACACTTTGGAAAAGACACTCAGTCAGAACTGATAATTAACTAATTTTTTTAAATTTCATTTAAAAAAGTAGGCTTTTTTTAATTAATTTTGGTGTGTGAAGTGTCACTTTTTTTCACTGAGTGAAAAAAAGTGACACTTTGCTTTTAATTTAGGAATGAACGATTCTAATTGGACGTTCCCTTGGTTACCAATCGACGTTTCCTTAGTTACCAGAACTGACCAACGCACTTGACTAAAATGAAGGCAAATACAATTCTATACAAAATAGGCTTGGATTTGAATGTTTAATGAAATTTTAAAAAATCTTATAGACAACTCGTGTTAGCGTGCTTATTTTTCACGCGTGTGGAATATTAAACACGGCTGCGCCTAGTTTAATAACCCTCCACACTTGTGAAAAAAAGTTGCACTTCTAACACTTGTGGTCTAAATAACTATTAATAATTTTGTAGATATTATTATTATTATTATTAAAGTAAAAATAATTAGATTACCTTTGTTAATACAATTTATTTCATAATTATACAATTATAGGAAGGCATAAATTTACGAGTGCACAAGAAACTGTTAATATTTGATCTACCGGGTCACTCGTAATTCGTCGTAACCCAATTCGTCGTAAACCAATTCGTCGTAAGTCAATTCGTCGTAAAACAATATGTCGTATAGGTCAATTCGTCGTATAGGTCAATTCGTCGTATTATTGTCGTATTTTTATTCACTTTGTATGAGCTTCAATTCGCTCTGATTTTGTTGAATAAAAAGATAATAGACGTTATAGTCAACTGCATATTGTTGAGTGAAAGATATTTTAATAGAAAATTAAAAAATTATTAGCTGTCAACCTCCTAGGTGGGTGCTCACGAATTATATTCAATCATCACAAAGAGTATTGCAACGAACAGCATTTTATTTTAAAATAACTTTTGTAACACACAAAATATTTAACATGCAATTTAAAAATTATTTGACAGGCATTTTAAGTAAGTTAATGCATCTAAGTAGTTGAATTGTTCCACTACTTTTTTTATTCGCCGGTCTAAGTCAATATACTTTTTTTTTCGGGGTGCTTCATCTTGCCCACTGAGTACTTGAGAGATTCTCCTTTCATAATATTGTTGTTCCTCTCGAATTTTTTTTATAATATGCCAAATATTTGGTTTTTCGCATTGCACTACTGAATAGAAACGTCTATGCCAAGCCTCAATAGAGTTATTCGATCGCGGTTGATCGTTCATAGACATTCCAAATTTCTTTTGAAAATCGTACGACACTCATCAATGACCAATAGAAAAATTAGTTCACGAGCCGTATCCAAGACAACAAAAAAATTTCTTGGAAATTTTTTGTAGGTAGATCAGCCTAACTTTGAGGGCTTGTATCGTTACGATTTTCTTACCGAATCTGCATTCGAGCATTAATTCATATCCGGAAATTATATTTCGTGCATTCAACAACGTCCTAATTTGCCCTCGCGTCCCGCTCGGGCAAATTAATACGACGTTGTTGGAACGCACTCAAAAAAATTTCCGGAAAGAATTAATGCTCTTATGAGATTATATGTGAAAATAAAGGCTGGCTTCTTCTCTTTCTGTTTGTTCTGCCGAGATATGTGTCCTCGAAATAATTTGCTATTGGAATTGCTTCTTCCGTCAAACTTTCAACGACAATTTCAAAATAATCGTCCACCTGCTCGGGGGGAACAAACGCTAACGCGCCCACCATTTTTATACTGGAAGCAAACTCTACATCAGTAGCATATCTATCTTGCAATTTCTTTTCCTGTACATGTTTAAATATATTTTGTTGTAAGTGAAAGAAACAACCTTGTATCTTAACGTTTTCAAAATTTGCCTTGAATGCATTAATTGCCGCCAATTCAAAATCAAATAGTACCATCTCCAAATGTGCAAACGTACTATATTTCTTTAATTCGGGTCACTCGTAATTCGTCGTAACCCAATTCGTCGTAACCCAATTTGTCGTAGGTCAATTCGTCGTAAAACAATTTGTCGTATAGGTCAATTCGTCGTATAGGTCAATTCGTCGCAATTGAGACAATTCGTCGTATTTATTTACGTTAGATAATTGACTTTTGAAATCATTATCAAGGCACTACTTGTCAGATTAAAGTAAAAAATTAATTACTTGTCATTATGGCATCGTTTGTTAAATCCGAAAAGCTGAAGCAAAAGTTAACATACAAAGGTTATGCATACGTCTTAGACTATAATAGGAACGAGAGCAATTATTGGAAGTGCGAAAAGAGAATTATTTGTAAGGCACGGGCTATCACAAGAAAAAATGCTCTTGACGGTTGTTCAGTGACGGAAAAGGGTGTTCACTCACACCCGCCCGACGCTAGAAGAAAAGAAGTCATTGAGGCTGCGAACCGACTTCGTGAGTTGGCACCGAACCCTCACTACACTACCGATGAGGTAGTAATGGAAACACTAACCCCTGTTCCATTAGAAGTAGCGGCAGCGATGCCGTCCGTGAGTTTAATGAAGAAAACTGTAAGACGTGAAAGAAACAGATATACATGCAATAAATCTCCTAAAACATTGTCCGACGTTATAATTCCGGAGGAATTTAAAAATTTTTGTTGAGTGATTATGGTCAAGGAAATGACAGAGTAATTATTTTTGCTACTGAGGGAAATTTAAAGTTACTTGAGGCATCAAAAATCTGGTTGGCAGATGGAACTTTTAAAACTGAACCGCAACTATTTTTACAATTA
The DNA here is from genome assembly GCA_940337035.1 of Agriotes lineatus. Lineage (NCBI taxonomy): Eukaryota > Metazoa > Arthropoda > Insecta > Coleoptera > Elateridae > Agriotes > Agriotes lineatus. Next base: position 155,428,821 of record OW679194.1, read on the forward strand.
TACACAATTCATGCTTTTGTAAACAACTTGTGTGTTCCATTGGTTTACGCTTTTCTTCCCAATAAGCAACAAAAAACATACGATGCTTTTTTTAGCGAATTAAAGAAATATAGTACGTTTGCACATTTGGAGATGGTACTATTTGATTTTGAATTGGCGGCAATTAATGCATTCAAGGCAAATTTTGAAAACGTTAAGATACAAGGTTGTTTCTTTCACTTACAACAAAATATATTTAAACATGTACAGGAAAAGAAATTGCAAGATAGATATGCTACTGATGTAGAGTTTGCTTCCAGTATAAAAATGGTGGGCGCGTTAGCGTTTGTTCCCCCCGAGCAGGTGGACGATTATTTTGAAATTGTCGTTGAAAGTTTGACGGAAGAAGCAATTTCAATAGCAAATTATTTCGAGGACACATATCTCGGCAGAACAAACAGAAAGAGAAGAAGCCAGCCTTTATTTTCACATATAATCTCATAAGAGCATTAATTCTTTCCGGAAATTTTTTTGAGTGCGTTCCAACAACGTCGTATTTGACGTTGTTGAATGCACGAAATATAATTTCCGGATATGAATTAATGCTCGAATGCAGATTCGGTAAGAAAATCGTAACGATACAAGCCCTCAAAGTTAGGCTGATCTACCTACAAAAAATTTCCAAGAAATTTTTTTGTTGTCTTGGATACGGCTCGTGAACTAATTTTTCTATTGGTCATTGATGAGTGTCGTACGATTTTCAAAAGAAATTTGGAATGTCTATGAACGATCAACCGCGATCGAATAACTCTATTGAGGCTTGGCATAGACGTTTCTATTCAGTAGTGCAATGCGAAAAACCAAATATTTGGCATATTATAAAAAAAATTCGAGAGGAACAACAATATTATGAAAGGAGAATCTCTCAAGTACTCAGTGGGCAAGATGAAGCACCCCGAAAAAAAAGTATATTGACTTAGACCGGCGAATAAAAAAAGTAGTGGAACAATTCAACTACTTAGATGCATTAACTTACTTAAAATGCCTGTCAAATAATTTTTAAATTGCATGTTAAATATTTTGTGTGTTACAAAAGTTATTTTAAAATAAAATGCTGTTCGTTGCAATACTCTTTGTGATGATTGAATATAATTCGTGAGCACCCACCTAGGAGGTTGACAGCTAATAATTTTTTAATTTTCTATTAAAATATCTTTCACTCAACAATATGCAGTTGACTATAACGTCTATTATCTTTTTATTCAACAAAATCAGAGCGAATTGAAGCTCATACAAAGTGAATAAAAATACGACAATAATACGACGAATTGACCTGTACGACGAATTGACCTATACGACATATTGTTTTACGACGAATTGACTTACGACGAATTGGTTTACGACGAATTGGGTTACGACGAATTACGAGTGACCCCAAATGTATATATCCCTTCCCCTGTAGAGTCCAGGATTGGATTAAACGCAATAAAACTTTCCGTAACTTCAACCTTTTTTGAAGTGGTGTTAAGGACAACATACCTCAGAACAAAACTAATTTGCTCAGTATGACTAGTGTCTGGTGTACAATCTAATATTATTGAAAAATATTTTGAACTGCGAACCATTTCTAAAATATTATTTCTTACTTTAGACGACAATAATTCAATTATTTCATTCTGTATTTGCACGCCTAAATAATGAGTCATTTTAACAGATTTTTTTTGGGAGTTACACACTCGGCTAACGTGCTGTTTCATCACTGAATCAAAAGAGACAATCATCTCACTGCTTTTAAAAAATTTCCATTATCATGTTCGAAAAGTAATTTAGAAGAACCTTGAAATGCCAAGCATTGTGTAGATAAATACTTAACAATCGCAATAATTCTTTCCAACACGTCGCGCCAATATTTTTTTCAGTTTCTAAAATCCGCAGGTGATGAGCATTAGCAGTCGTAGATTTCTCCAACATTTTTTTAAAATTTACCCAAATGTTCATATAACTGTTGTGTAAAATTGACGTTTCGTGTCTCTTCATTAGCAAACACAAGTGTTGCCAATCACATACTCCATTTGTATCACAAAAAGTGTTAGGAGTTTTACAAAACAACTTACAACAAAAACAAAATACAGAATCTTTAGAAATAGAGTAAATAAGCCAAGTCCTTTCGACTTTTTCTCCATTTGCTAGACTTCTTACAAAGTATTTCCACGAAGACTTTCTCTTATCTTTATTACTAGGAAAGCTAAAACTGATGTCTATCAAGGGCGGACGACGTTTAACCAATATTCTAGCTATCTCATTGGTGATTCTTTCGGGCCACAAACCGGGGTCGGACGGAATTATATCGACACTAGCCTCATTAAAGCCTTCATCGAAAGTGTCACTTGCAGCAGGTATTTCGGTAGCTGACATTACCGAACTTCTTACACAAGCTGAATTACCTGAAGTGGATTGTTCAAGTGCTGTAGACGTGGATGGTGTCATCGCTTCATCGGGCTCTGCATCAGTAGAAGCTGTTTTGCTGCTACAACCGCCGCCACTTGTTGCAGGACCTAATGTTACCGTGGTCGCCTCTGTTGAAATTTCAGATGGTCCACTCACGGTTACTGATATTACGGATTTAGAATCTTGAAATTCGGTCGCATCGATAGTCTCCGTGGAATCTTGATTATTTTGCAAGAAGTGCTTTAAAGATCCAGCCATTTTTTCCCTTTCTTGTAGTCTCAGTTTCTTTTGCTCGCGAAACTTCGCACCTGAAGGTCTCTTTCTTTTATCCTGAAAAAACAAATAAATAATTAGTACTCATGGGAATTAGGAATTAACTTCTAAAGTAAGCACAATAATAAGCACCAAGTTTGCATATTTGAGTAAAAAGCAATTTGTTCGAGCCCTTTCAGCTCAAACCATTTCAAAAATAAAGGCAGAAAAAATATTAAACTAATTGTATCTTATAGCCTTTAAAAAACCCTACAAAATGATTTTTAAAAAAGATCGATAGCATAAAAACTAAGCGAGTTATGGATAAAAAACCAATTACTTTTTTAAACTCGTACATGACATTTCAATTAATAAAAAGATATTTGGGTAAAAAAAAATTAATTATAACCAGTATCCTATAAAGGGTTAATGTTGATAGTATAAAGTAGGGACACTTACCAGTTTATAAAAAATCAAACCGTTGAAATTGCAGTCAGCAGGTATTCAACACTTAATTTTTTAGAAAAAAAAGTAGTAAACAAAATATTATATAACACAACACTTGACAAAATAAAAATAACTTTAAATGTAAAAATTAATAGGATTACTTGTTTTTATGCACGTGTTGCACGGTCCAGTGAACTAACCGGTTTAAAAACGCCTCTGGCGATGCATCGCTTTTATAGCGCTCCAGGCATTATTCATGTCTGAACAGGAAAAATCAAGAAACTACCGCCTGACATGTTCTCGGAACATAGGAATCGGCAGTAACTGGATGATATACTAATAAAATTTCGTGTGTATTTATACCTAATCCTATTTAATTTCTCAACTTTTATTTTAAAATTAATTTTCGTTTTTTGTTTTTTTTTTGCAAATTTTTTTGCAATTGTTTTTTGGACCCTGGGTTTTGGCGCCCCTAAAGGATGGCGCCCGTGTGCATTGCACACTTTGCACATATGGTAGCGGGGGCCCCGGTCCTACGGAGTCTTTTATTAAAACGCCACGATCTGCCAATGCAAAATCTCCTGGCAAGAGATTGTTTAAAATCCCACAATCCTCTGTTAGACCTTTATCGCTTATTCTGCCACCATAATTATCCATGTGATATAAATGATATTGATCCAGGAGGAGTGATGCCTAATAGTACCTTTAACTTATTATGTTATTTGTACGTAGACCATGTATTACATTGTACTTCAAGGCTACTTGATTTTTCCACTCTCATCTCAAAACAATCGATTATTACTGAAATCTTCTTGCCAAATGCTACCTTGAAGCATTCTGGCATTGATTTAATCAGCTGATATCGTTCAGGCCAAATAATAAAATTTTTCATCTGATGATACATAATATTCAATGTGGTATAAAATATTCTGGCAATTGTTTGTACGCTGACGTAGTTTTATCACCGTTATCAAAAACATGGCTCTAAGCATGTTTTACATACTGAATTAGGAATAAATATATATAATTAAATGTGAACTGTATATATTGTATGTATTTGTTGTAGCATTTGCCATATAGTAGACGTGTGTAAAAGAATTTTTTTTTGTAATGTCACAAATAAAGTATATCTATCTAAAGCGCAAAACTTGAAAAGCAGCATGCGCCGCGGGCTACAGCGTCATTCTTCCATGCTCACGTAAAACTTTTACATTCGATGGAAAATGCTCACTTTTCTTAACTTGTAGAACAATCTACTATTAATTCACTAGCGATTTAAGAAGAAAATTAACTCGCTAGCATATAAACATTAGAAACAGTTACTTATGGAAGCTATTATAGAGATAATAATAATGCCAGATTAAAATGACAAAGAAATAATAATTAATCGAGTTATTTAACAATAACAGTAACGGCGTAGCTGGAGACTTGAGTTACCACATTTATATTTTTATGAAGCTCAACGCCTCAACGGCTTAAACCTGAAAAGAAACACAGATTGCAGGCAGCTGAAAATTATTTCGGTGGCGCAAATAATTCTCACATATAATCTCATAAGAGCATTAATTCTTTCAGCAATTTTTTTTACTGCGTTCCAACAACGTCATATTAATTAGGACGCCTTCCAGAGGTGAGCGTTTCCTTTCCAGAGACTTTCCATTTGAAAATATATTTTTTGGAACTTTTCCTTACTGCCAATCTCTAGCGTGCTTTTAAAACTTTCTTTAGTGCAGCAAAAGTTATTAAATTCCAGTGCCGGGCCTGGGTTCTGAATAATATCCGGGCCTTTTTTACAAAGTTTACAAAACACTACAAATTGTATATACGTACACAAAGAATCATTGAAAATGAACAGGGCTATACAACCAACATTACAGTAGTTGATTACGTTTTCTGCATTCCCCTAATCTCTAAAGTAGAATCTTGTTGTTCTAACTCTCTACCCATCGTAATAATAAAATAACGTTGCACGCAATTGCAAAAACGTTGGTTAAGTCAATTTGAAATGCATAACCCGTTCATTTTCAATGATCGCAAGTGTATATTCAACATTAAATGAACAAAATGTAAAATGTAATGTTTTGTACAAAATATATATTTTATATGTAATAAATCAAGCTGAGTAACTACTACAAGAAGACAAATTTTGAATTAATATAAAATTAGTCAAATCTGCAATTGAATGTATAATACTTAATTCTTCACGAAAACATCCGAAATTGTAATAGTTGAATGGAAAAATTCTCCCGAATTATTGAGCCTATACTTTATAGGCTTTCATGAAACGTGCTTAATTATCAAAATATACGGCCTTCCACACCAACGCGCACGGTATCACATTTCGAAACGACTACAAATATATAAAATTACAAAACTATGCTCAAAATGGATTTTTTCATTCTTAATCATGGAATCCCCTCAGAATAAAGAATAAAATGTGATTATTTTTATAAAACTTATAAGAAACGCGGGCCCCCAAAACGCGTGGGCCCTGGTTCCGCGGAACCCGCGGAACCCCGGTAGCTACGCCACTGTAATAAATTCGTTGTACATTTTAAATGCGGCATATGCCGCGGGTTTCAGCTAGTCCTTACTAATATGCTAGTAAATAAAATATTGTATGCACCACGGGAGATATTCATGTTCTTTACCTTCGGTTGACTTACATACATCGGGCCAGATGCTCTCGGTCTGTAACACATGTCAACCTCAGATAAATAGTAGCTATATTACTTTACAAGGGATGTAGGTAAGATTTACACTACCAAGGACAGTTTGATGCCTGAGTGAGCGAAGCGAACGAGGGTAGCAAGGTTCGAGGTAGTGTAAATCTTCCTACATCCTGTGTAAAGTACATAATTTTTTTCACTACCAATATTTCCTTTTGTAAAGTAAATGGTAGGTAATAACCTGGCGTAAAATTATGACATTTACTAAATTATAGTAGCCTTATAGCGCTGTGACGTTTTGTTTGACAGTTATAAACGCACTGTGAAAAATTCTGGGAAAAAATGCGTGAATACGATTGCAAATGCTGTTTTGTGAGCTTTGTGCTTGTATTCTGATTAAAAATGGATAATAGTACGAACGACAATGGTTTTCTTCGTGTTAACCAACTGGCAGACAAGGCATCTTATCAGTTGTAATACATGCGGGATGTAAGTAATTCACTTCTCTAGAGAAGTAAGTACACTGTCATGAAAACTGTAACAATTTTTGTAAATGAAGCCTACATCCCTCAACCTTGACAGTGTAAGGATCACTTACAAAGAATGTAGTGAAAAAAACATACTCATATCACCCTTAATGCATAAATATCTTTATCTACTCCAGTGGGATAAGTAACGCATTACGTCACTCATTTGACAATATTTCAGTTAGGTAATGAAGCTCATTACACCACTCAGTTATGTAATGATTTCATTACGCAACTGAGTTGTGTAATGACTTCATTACGTAACTGAAATAGTGTCAAATGACTGACATAATGACATTTGCCTACTAAAATATTTTTGAAAATGACAGAATTGACATTTCTCTTAATGCACTTTTCTCAATTTTAGGCAGTCGTAGATAAAATTTTGTACAATACATGTGTGATAATGCATCATTAATATACTTGTGTGCTTACATAACTCGTGCTACGCACTCGTTTGTAACTTACACACACGTATATTAATGATGCTGTTATCCCACTTGTATAGTAAATAACTATTATCTACGACCACTACTAAAAGTAGGCCTTTTAGAGCTAGCTTGTTTCACTAAAAGTGACGTTTTATAGTTTACCGTGGTTAAAGAAATCAGCTGTTTACTTTTAGCTCTAGTGCTAAAAGTGAAGTGAGGTTATAAAACTACAATTTCGAACTGGAAGTGAAGTTGTAAAGTTATTCTAGTTGCTTCTTGCGTTACAGGTAAAGTGTTTTTGAAATAATTAAAGTGTTATGTAATGAATACACTCAGATGTGGAGTATTAATAATTGCATTTCGTAACTGACCTTGACAGCACTGGAATCGCAAACATTCGCCCGCGCATGGCCTACTCTTTATTATGACATAAAAGTGTCGTAGATGCAAACATTTGTTAAATCGATATTTATGGATTAATAACTGTAAAACTAAGGTTGTAGATAAAATATTGTATGCAACGCGTGCTAAAAGTCGTTTATGCACGAAACATGTCATGAAACTCAGCCTTCGGCAGTTTCGTTTGGTACTCAACGAAACGAATTTTTAAAAACTTTATTTAACCATGAAGTATTTACAAGCATGGGAGCCTAAGACTATCTTTACTGTAAGAAGGCTACCATAAGACTTATTTCCACTAGGAGCAGCATCTTAAGACTGCTTCATACAAATCATGCGAAGTAGGAAGCTAAAAGTTTTCTAATCTAGGTTATGCTAGCTTGCAAGCGATTAGCGGCAACTGCCGGCACATGTGGTGCTGAGTAGACTATTCTAATAATATAATTCCTCCCTTCTTAAAGTCTGTGATAACGTTTTCAAAGCGTCATTACAGTTTACAATCAAACTTTTACATTTTATACAATTTAAAACAATACATTTTATGCATAATGAAATAATACGTCTTTTTAGAGTGATTTATGAGCGATTACAATCTTTATTTAGAAAGTCAGTAAGTTTGATTTTTAAGGAGTTGCGCCTAACATACATATATAAAAATAAACTTATAGCTAGCAATATAATTATTATGGTAAGAATGATTGATGACACACTTAAGGGATATGAATTGATATAATCAACGGGTTTTAGCGCGTGTTTTTGATCATTTAATTTTGTTTGATCTCTAGTTAACTTTTGGGTGTTAATAGGGATCAAATCGATTTTTGAAATATTGATATGTTTTGATTTGGAAATTATTATCTTGTCGATACTTGGAATTTTCAGATCGACAACTTTATTTGAAATAGTTTTGGCTGTAAATAACATACGTTCGTGATTTACGAGAACAATGCAATCCGGGGTTAAATGCATAATTTTGGAGCCAAGCAATTCCTTTCTAAAATTTTGATTGTTACATTTAATATCTAATATAGCCTTAGAGGGTGAAGTTATTAACCATGTGGCTGGATTAATTTGTGATATTTTAATATCTGTTAGATCGAATAAATACGGAGTACACGTTTGATTATTATTAAATGAAAGCAGTTGCGTTTCACATAATTTTTCGTTAGGAATTTCAAAATAGTTATTTTGGTTGCAAAAGTAAGTATCTGAAGTTACTAACTTGCAGTGATCAATTTCCATGGGGATACTGGTTTTAACGTTAAATGACAAAGTATTGTAAGTTGGTATGATCATGCGAAATTGTTGGTTTTTAATTAATATTGGAAAATGTATCAGTTGTATCATCTGATATCTATTAGGTTTAGAGGTTAATGGGACTTCGAAAATAAATGTGATTTTGTTATTAATCTGATATACTTTAGTAACGATAATTGATTCATACAAGTGCAAGTATTTAAAGTCTGCGGGATAAGGAATAGTTAATGTTTTTTCTGATATATCGTTAAGATAATTAGAAATTTCATTTAAATTTTGTATCAAATCGTTATTATTGTCAATTAGTGACATATGCATCTGCTGGTGTTGGGCAAAAGTTAGTGCGTTTTCTAACTCTGCGAATATGTTTATAAATAATTGTAAGGAGTCAATTGCTTTCATTAAAATTGTTCTTACAGTATATGAAGCAATGGTATTTTGTATTTCATCGTTTTCCAAAATGATTCTATTAATTTTGTCACTTAGTAATAACTAGTTTTTAGCTAGATCGTTTACTGCTGAAATTGTGTCGTTTAAGACTTTAGTTTGTTCCAATAAAATATCTTTGTGTACTTCGTTACTTTTTTGTAATTTAGCAATTGCTGTTTCATATCTAATTCCATCATTTACATCAAGATTGCCGGTTAAAAATTTAATAACTGATCCTAGGCCGTCAATGAGTCCACGTTTCTTAATTTTGTGTTCCATTTCAGGAAATAGTTGATTAAGGAGTCTGTCAGCTTTTTCTAAATATAGTTTTATAATTAATAGAATATTATTATGATTAATTAAAATGTCTTCAATTTTCTTGAAATGCATGTGTTCGACGGGGAAGTTTAAATCTTCAAGGAGCATAATAGTTTTGATTAAATTACTTCTAAGTGTGCCATAATTTATAAGCATGGGTGTATAATTTATATTATTGATTAACGTAAATTCGCTTTCCTTCAGAATAGCGTTGCCTAAATTTAAAGGGTATAGTACGGGGTTGTCTTCGAGGTTTTTGATAGTTACGTCGCCAGTCACATATTGGATTGTGAGGGCGCACAGGATTGTGAGAATGATTGACCTGTAAAAGGCAATAATTCATTAATATGCCTTTTGATTTTGGGTCCGTCGTTGACGGGTGTTAATTCATAATTGTCATGTTCGAGAAGTTGGGAAATGACAAAGGGTCCAGTAAATTTTGGTTCTTTTTTATTTCTAAAATTGGTTTTTACGAATACTCGATCTTCTAATCTAAAAGTTTTATTTTCAGGTTGCGTTTTTCTTTAGTTTCCGTTTGTTTGTCCTGTAGGGCTTTATATAAATTTTTCATTTTTGTCTTATGGTCTGACAGATAATCGTGATAGTACGATTTCGTATAGTCAATATCAAAGGGATTTTTGCTTTCCGTGTGTCCAAATACTATCTCAAATGTTGTTAGTTTAAGATTGGAGTGTATAGTGTTTATTTTATTTAGCGTATGGCTTGTTTGGCCGGGAGTCCCGGGTCTGCTACCCGGGATGTTCGGCCGCCGACTATATGATATATATGTATATCATGTGTATATTGTATGTAGCATGTGTTGTGTGTGGTCAAGTTACTCTTTCCCATAGACCAGTCTTCCGGGAAGAGCGCCGTTAATTCTATCCCAACGGCGAATGGTGACCGAGCCCGATACCGATCCAATGGACTGCGGAAAATTTTTTAACCAGGCTAGTGGTCTGTGATAAGTATACTTTATAAATTTAGTTCCAAAGAGATACGGTCTAAATTATTTGGTCGCCCAAACCATGGCTAAAAGTTCTCGTTCTATAGTGGTGTATCGTTGTTCTGCGTCATTCAAAGTTCTTGATGCATAGCAAATTGGTTTACCTTCTTGTGATAGTACAACGCCTAAAGCGTATTTAGATGCGTCTGTAGTTAATTCAAAAGTCTTTTCAAAATTGGCGTATTGAAGTAGGGGTTTACAATAGTTGAAATTTTGTAAAAATTCAGGTGTATGTATAATTTTATTATCCTTTTTGAGACATACAGTTAGAAATTTTGTAATTTTGGCAAAGTTTTTAACGAATTTCCTATAGTATCCAATGAGTCCTAGAAATTATTTTATTTCTGTTCTTGTCTTTGGGGCTGGAAAGTTTTTTATGGCTGAAATTTTTGATGGATCCGGTTTTATTCCATCCGGAGTAATTATGTGTCCTAAATATTTAACAGATTTGTGCAAAAATTCCGATTTATCAAGTTGGATTTTAATATTAGATTCTCGGCATCTATTGAAAACATTCTTTAAGCGGTTTATGTGATCTTCGAGTGAGTTTGAGTAAATAATGATGTCGTCGAGGTAAACAAGACATTGTTGGGGTGCTAAACCTATTAGGGCATTGTTTATAGCTTGCTGAAACGTTTATGAGGCGTTTTTTTAAACCAAAGGGCATTCGCCGGAAGTGGAAATGGCCTTCCTCCGTAGAGAAAGCTGTTTTCTCACGAGCTTTTTCTCTATCTGATGAAAACCAGATGCGAGGTCTAGGGTTGTAAAATAAGTGGCTCTACCAAGGTTGTCTAATACTGTTTCAATGCGAGGGAGAGGATATTTGTCTCCGATGGTTTGTTCATTCAATTTGCGATAATTGACTACGATTCGCCATTTTTGTTTGCCAGATGCGTCTATTTTTTTGGGGACTACCCAAATGGGGAAATTGTACGGGGGCTGAGGGCTCAATTATTATTTCTTTTAACATTTTATTAATTTGTTCCTTTACCTCATTCCTATGAACATGTGGGTATCGATAGGTTTTGGTAAATATAGGTGCGTCAGTTTTAGTTCTGATATGATGCTTTGTTAAATTGGTAGCGGATAGGGGTATATTTGGAGAACAATAATTTCCTTATACTGATGGCATAAGTTATTTAAAGTTGTTTTTTCTTCTTCGTTAAGATGGCTAAGTCTCAGATTGCCTTCTAAATTTTTATTTAATTTTTTTTTTGATATTAGGGTCAGAAGTATTGACGTTGAAATTATTAATTTGTATTGAGGTGTCATTTGCTTCATATTCTTCTAAAAATAAAGGGTTGTAGATGTGAATTTGTTTTGTTTCATTTGAGGTATTGATAAGACTAGTTTTAAACCAATTATTATTAAGTTTGACTACTGCTGAGGGAATTATAACATTGTCATCAAAGTTTAGTTTTGGGGTTAATTTTGAACCATTGCTTCCGACTGCAGGAAGAGTTACAAATAGCTCTGTTCGTGGGGTATTACAATTTGTTTTAATACATTTTTAGTAGTTTTTAATTTGTAAAAATTACATTCGTTTCTTTTTTGAATTTCTTGTTTGGTTTTAGAAGGGTTATAGTAAAATGGTACAGTGGTGCTTTCTGTCTGGATATGCATCCACTTGTAGTCTATTGTTGCAGGTAAATTGGAAAGTAAGTCTGAACCTATTAGTCCTACGTATTCATTATGAAAATCAAATAAGTAACATGTGTGAGTACCATCTTCTTTAAAAATATTTGGAATAGGTAAATCTGCTACAAAGTTATGTCGAGTAGTTCTGTGTGATGTGGTTATTTCGAAATTGCATGGATAGATTAAATTTGGAAAGTAGGTTTGTGCAAAATTTGGGGGAAATAATTGTTTTAGAACTGCCGGTGTCTATCATAAGTTTGTCTCCAGTTGTTGGTGTTATTATATAAGGGAGATTGGATTTTGAGTTGATGTTAAAGCTTTCTATGACTTCCGAGGCCGTTAACGAAAATTTACAGATTCGTCGGGATCTTCGTTATCAGAGTCGCCTTCAGGTAAACAGAAAAAATCTGTGGTTGGATCTAGTGTACTGAAATTGTTTTCACAATTTTCAAAGGTTTCTTGTTCGTAATAGGGATCTTGTTCATATTCGGGGAAATTTGAACTTGATTGTTGAGGCATGACATTTTCATTGAATAGTTCTTCGGAATGAAAATTTCTAGGTTGGTTGGACTGTCTTATTATATTTTGGGAGTTTGCGCGAAATTTATTCGGGTTGGTTAATTGTTGAGTAGCACTTCTTTTTATCGTGCTAACTTCCATAGGTTCTGGTCGAAAAGAGGGTTTAAAATGTGGTTTCTGTGCAAAAACATTATTCTGGAAGTTTTGAAAATCTCTTGTTTGATTAAAATTTCTATTAGGATTAAACTGTGGTTGTTTGAACTGCGATGGATTAAACTGCGGTTGTCTGTATTGTGATCTCATTGTATTAGGTGTAAAATTATTGAATCGGGGTGTATATAAATTTTGGGATTGAGAATTTTGGTTAAATTAATTCGGATTATAACTTTGAGTAGCTGCGTTATGGTTTTGTGTTATAGGCTTTGAAGATTTTTGATTTAAATTTGAAAATTGCCTATTATTTTGGGTTTGAAAGTACCTAATGTCTAATTCTTCTTTGATCATTGCAAGAGCTTCTTCTAAAGATTTGGGGTTACGACTTCTAATGAAACTGCCTAAGTTCTCATTTAGTCCGCTTACAAAAGTTCGTAAAGCTAAGGCTTTATTAGCTTCTAATTTATGATCTTTTATCGCTTGATCTTCGTGACTTAATGAAACTTTCGAATTATATTTAGCTAAATGTGTTCTGATTTTATTAAAAAATTCAATGGGGCTATCTTTATTTTGTTTTAGTTTTGTCAAATCTATAAGTAAATTTAGTTCGGATCTCTGGTCTCCAAAATTTTCGATAAGCACTGTTTTTAATTCATTCCAAGTATAGTAATGATATCCAGTAATGACTTCTAAAGCTTGACCTTTAAGCTTGTTCCTGATTGAAGAGATTATTAATTTGTTAATGTAATCGTTTGGTTCGTCAGTACAAAATTGAATAGTTATTACCTCTGTTGATCTTATAAATTCAGAGAGTGTCGCTGGATTTCCGTTACAAGTTGGGATTTCATTAAGCAATGATACGCTAAAATGAGGGGGAAATACTACTAGGGTTGCCATATTTATTCTGTTATTATTTAAAAACAATAATCTAGGTTGTACGGGATTTCTATCACGGGGTGATCTGGATCTATCCCTGGACATTAATACTTAAATATTTAAAGAATCGAAATTGCACACTTTTATTAGGGTTTTTATTTTATGTTAGTACTTAAAAATAAACCTAGCTCAGGGGTAGTTACTAAAACTCAGGGGTCCTACGCACAGGTATGAAGTCAGCTGGCAAGATTAAGTGTACCTATCGCACACGCCAGACCTTCATCTCATATGGCACCTGCCTGATCTTAAAATTAAAATTCTAAAAACTATGTTAATAAGATTTAAAGTTATTATTTAAATTTACTTGATTTTACTTCTTCACTTCTAGCATGTAGCAAGTAAAGTTACAAAAAATTAATAATGGGAATATTCTTACTTCATTCCTTAGGTCTTGATCTCTTAGGATCGGAGGCGGTTTCAATAACCAGGCGTCCTCGATGGACTGGTGATCTCGATGATCAGGATGTTCTGCTAGCGGCGACGCTTACCGGGGCGATGTTTGTCCCGTCGAAGACTTCGCTGTTCAGCAGGGGTTGTTTCGTGTTTACGGCTTTGCGGGTCCCAGGGGGTCAGTCGATCTTCGGCTTGCCTCAGGGAGATAGCTTGTCCCTTCGATGGCTTCGCTTCGGGAACTCCGGAACGTTGGTAATCGCGGCAAACTATTAAAATACGCGGAATTTTGGGTATTTAATTTTTGAAATGCTCAAATTCCTCCACAAATCCAGAAGACTGAGCCAGTTTCGTTTGGTACTCAACGAAACGAATTTTTAAAAACTTTATTTAACCATGAAGTATTTACAAACATGGGAGCCTAATAGCCGGTTGCAGAAAGCAATGTTAAGTCTGGTGTTAGCTAACGTCGTCAAAGTGAACAAAATCGCATCAAATTTTGTTTACTAATGTATTAGTTACCATAAACATTTGAGATTTGATTCGTTTTTGTTCACTTTGACGCGACGTTAGCTAACACCAGACTTAACATTGCTTTCTGCAACCGGCCCTAAGACTATCTTTACTGTAAGAAGGCTACCTTAAGACTTCTTTACACTAGGAGCAGCATCTTAAGACTGCTTCATACAAATCATGCGAAGTAGGAAGCTAAAAGTTATCTAATCTAGGTTATGCTAGCTTGCAAGCGATTAGCGGCAACTGCCGGCACATGTGGTGCTGAGTAGACTATTCTAATAATATAATTCGGCTTCGTTTCATAATTTTCATGTCTCGTGCATAAAGTCGACTTTTAGCACTTGTTGCATAAACAGCTATTATCTTACAGTAGCGCCTATTACCATACATTATACAACTGTTTTCAGTGACTAAAATAAAGTTTTATTCACAAGTGAGTTTTCATTATTTATACTACTGCATTGTGGGTAGTACTGTCAAGCTATGTCAAATTCGTAATTTTCAGGTTAAGTTTTGCGTCAGTCTGTGTCAAATACCAAACAAAACCTAACCTACGAACATCGAATTTGACATAGACTGACAATACACTTCAGTACTGCCAATACACTTCAGTACTGTCAAACGTATATCACAAATCACAGGCGACTAATTATAAATTTATTTCGTGACATATTCTGACTGCGCAAACTATTTAGGCACAAGAATTGCTACTGTAAGATAAAACGTCGTATATCACACGTGAGCGAAATGCCATTATAAGCTCGTGAGAAATTGTATCGCTCGTGCTGGGGCACTCGCGATTCAAAATTCTCACTCGCAAATAATGATGCATTTCTCTCACTTATAATATAATCTACTAATTTCCTTGAAATGTCAGCAAAATGTGACATTATACTGCAGATAAAGTTATTAGCTCCGCTCGTTGTTTATAGTGAAGTCATAGTAATGCTCTCCAAAGTAAGCTACATATATCAGTCTGCCCAATCTTCTACCTGAAAGTAATTCCTGGTTTATTAACATTTCTGAAATAATTTGTTATCAACGTTTGAAGAAAAAATACTATATGTTATTTGGAGCAAAAGCATCTTTATGTGTATCGGCTGGACTTATTTGCCTCACAAGCTCGGCAGATAAACCGTCCAGCCAAGCCCCATAAAGTGTAAGTTTTGCTCCTAATAACAGTATAATAACATAATCTATAATATAATTTTCCTTAATGTGTGTCTGTGTGACAAAATAAAATCTCACGTTCCGGCTTCACAGATGTTTATATTCGTTTAGGTTTTGTTTTTTTTATCTTAGCGCTCGGATCGGAGCTTGACCTTTCGCGTATCCTATTTCACGTGCGCGTAGCGCGCAATTTGATTGTATACTATTATTTTCAAACTTTAGTATTTTTGACATGGCCTTCTTGATTGTCCCAAACTGACGTAAACTTCAATTCTTAATAATCGTAATTTTTGAAATACATTTTTTATTTATTAGTTGGGATGTTTGAAAATAAAATAGCATATGATATACGGAGTAAAAGTGACTTTGTGTCTCTCGTCCGAACTTGTCTGACCCGCTACGCTAGTCAGTCAAGCACGTCCGGTTTCGCCACACAAAGCATCAATTTTAGTCCTGTTATAAAACACGTATAATTTTTTGGCGAAAATTTGTGATAGCAGCATGGCTAATAAAATCGTATTTGTTTGTACCAGTATGACTACCCACATAACCATCCGAGCGGTATGGCAATTATATTTTTGGATAATTGGTGTTTAAATGAAGTAGTAAACAAAAATTTAAGCTTGGCGCTATTATTTATTTTGCAATGAGAAAGTTACCAGTTTGACCTAGCATGGCGGCCCTTTATATAGTACAGTAAAATTAGACAAAAAAATACCCAAACCCGGGAATCCAAAAAAACTAAGGTCTGATTGTCACAAGTTGTTCATTACCCTTTGCTCTAAATGTGGTTAAAAGTCTCCGCCATCAGAGAGTCGGTTTTGGGAGGGGGGTGGGGGGAAAGTGTCAAAACAGTATGTTTTCTAAGTTTTTTACAAATATCTGGGAAAGCCTTCAGTTTAGAGCTTATTATATTCTTTACACTTTTAAAGTACGTTAAGTTTCCAACAAAATTTTCCCTATACACTTTTTTGCTGCGCCCAATAGTTTCGGAGATATGTAGGGGGTAAAATTTAGTTAATGTACGTGGAGAAGACTACTGCGTTTTATTGCTTCTAATTCAGTTATTCCGTTCTTTATGATGCTGATGAAGGTCGTATGAATGAGCAGACTCGTGTTATGGTCATGTTTGACCAACCACTCTTTGCCAAGACCCACGGAATGTTAGCCAGTGCCCCTACCGATAGTTCCTTGAAATCACTGTTCATCCGGCTTGGAGGATTCCACTTTCTCCTTTCTTTTATAGGATCGGTAGGCCACATAATGGCTGGAAGTGATTTGGAAAAGGTGTGGAGACAAGTTTATGCCAAAAACAGCATTCCATAATGAATGGGAGAGCATATTTCAGAGTTATCTGTGGCCTGTTCCTAACTCAAGAACCCCTTATGACGGTTTTCATTGAAACACAGAATCCAGACGTCCACAAGGAAGAGTTGAAGGCACTCTATTCATCATTAATTTTTTGTCAAATGAGCCCTGATGAGATAGTGGGATCGGCTGTAGTCATCAAGAATTTGGAATGAACTGTAAAAGAGCAACTGAATTCCAAGGAGAGTGGTATCCAAACAATGGTATTACCATATTTGTTTATTACAAAATATTTTTGTTTTTTATTTCTACCCTGTTTTTGTTTTTCAGGAATCTGCAATAATTAAAAAATCTAAAAGCTAAAATATTAGTATTTGAAGCTATTTTACAGATACAAAGTGGCGAAAATCCATATAAATCAAACTATGACAAACACTGGGGAAGGAAATAATTAGAACGCCTTCTCGCAGATTAACAACTGATGTCCTCCATCTAGGACGAACTCAGATTAGACGGCTGGTAGGAGTAGTCACAGGACACTGCCACCTGAGAAAACACCTACAAAGAATAGGTATATACAGAGGGGATATACTCTGTAGCCTACGTTATGCCAGGAAGAGAAGCAGCTCTCACACACGAGCACCTCGTAAAAAATATCCTACAACTTGTTGAAGGTGCAGATCTATTTTAATAGGGTCAGGGAGGAGCACAAAAGAACACAGAGTCGAAGTGCAAAACTGGGCTCACTACTAATCCATCTAAATCCCTCTATTTAATCAATCAATCAATCAATGATATTAGCCTTATTTAAAAAATAGAGAAACCCAAATGCAAATATGCGTTGACAAAAATAACTTTTATCCAAAATTTTTACCCACTTGAGGAACCTGAAGATGCCAAAATATTCGTTTCAGCTTTTGCATAGTCTTTTTTTAATATGAAATACACCTTTCGAAAACTGACATAATTAAAATTAAAGAAAAAATAAAAATCCAATTTTTCGTTCCACCCTACTGTGCAGTGTTGCCGGTACGTTAGCAAAATTTTAACAGTTTGTAAATCAATGTCGTGCCTAGAGCGACCTATAGTACTATTTTGGAATATCCACGTCTCATCAAAAAACACAAATTGATATAATGCTTCGTTTTAGGTGCTGCTAAGACTCCAAAAAGCTTATCTGTTTTGAAGAAAAGTCGTTCCATTCCATGGTCTTCTAGATTATCATTTTGCCGTTTAAATCCTATATTTTTACATGAAAAGCTGGAGCATAATCCACCACTCTAAATTCGGCTGGATACGTTTTTTCATTTATTTATAACATAATCAACATGTTAACAAAGTTTCAGCTTTTGCGGTATTAGTTTTTTTAAAATTATTATTTTACGTGTGTGGGAGGCTGCCGCAGCTACACCCCCCGGAAGTGCGCCAGCTAGAGGTCCATTCACTTACT
The DNA here is from genome assembly GCA_940337035.1 of Agriotes lineatus. NCBI lineage: Eukaryota > Metazoa > Arthropoda > Insecta > Coleoptera > Elateridae > Agriotes > Agriotes lineatus. The sequence goes on from OW679194.1 coordinate 155,447,063, forward strand.
AGTGATACCAAATAAAGCTTAGGAAAAATTTTCAGCTTTTGTGAAATGACTAACTCTAAACAGTCACTGGCTCCCGGACTACTATTTTGTCGTGGTTTTTCTTTGTGAATGTCTACACTTGAAATTCATATCAAAGAACTGGAAGGAGACATTGGTGAAGACACGTTTTCGTAAATATAGTGGTATTTCTTTTTTTTGAGGATATACGAGGGTAAATTGAAAAGTCTCCGGCCTAGACCAGAAAACAAAAGAAAATCAAGTAAACAGTAATTTTATTTTTCAACGTAATCTCCGTCAAGTTCAATGCACTTGGTCCACCTATATTCAAGTGCTCTTATTCCATCCCTATAAGCCCTTTCATCCAACTGGTCAAAATAGACATTTGTGGCAGCAATCACATCTTCATCGGACTCGTACTTCTTTCCAGCATGAAATTTGGAAATAAACTAAAATCTGAGGGAGCTAAGTCCTGCGAGTATGAGGCATGGGGTACCAATTCAAACCGTAATTCATTAATTTTTGCCATGGTAATAACTGACTTGTGACAAGGGGCAAATAACTGACTTGTGACAAGGGGCATTATCCTGATGATACAGATTTTTTTTGCTAACCCGCATCGTTTTTCAAGAATTTTTTCTTTTAGCTGGTCAAGTAGGGTAGCATGCCCCGTTGATTGTTTTACCTTTTTTAAGATAATCCACAAAAAGAATACGCTTGGCATCCCAAAAAACTGAAGCCAAAACTTTTCCGGCCAATGGAACTGTTCTGGCCTTTTTCGGAGCAGGTCCTCCTTTGGCAGTCCATTGCTTCGATTGCTGCTTCGTCTGGTGTATAGCGGTGAATCCACGTCTTATTCATTGTAATAAATCGTCTCAAAAAATCTACTGGATTGCGTTTAAACAAGTCCAAACACTTCTCCGAAACTGTTTTGCGTGTTAGCTTTTGCTCCAGTGTGAGCAGTCACGGCACCCACCACGCAAACAACTTTCTCATCCCCAAAACTTCAGTTAGGATATAATATGTTCACTCTGTTGAAATGCCCACAGTATCTGCTATCTCCATCAACTTCAATCGCCGGTCATTCAAGACAATTTTATGAACTTTTTCGATAATTTCTGTTGTGGTGGCTGTTTTCGGTCTTCCTGAACGCGGTGCATTTTCTGTACTCCTGCGACCACATTAAAGTCCGCAACCCAAGTTTTAACTGTGGTGTATGAAGGGGAAGATTCGCATAATGTGCCGTCTAGTTCAGCTTTTATTTCTTTTGGGGCTAAACCCTTAATATGAAAATATTTAATAACTGCACAAATTTCAACTTGCTCCATGCTTACAGCATGCAAAACCTTAACAACTTTGACAGCCTGTCAAACAATTATTATTTTACAGAAACTTTTGCTATTCCAGAGCCAGACTGATAAATTTAAAAAAAAAAAACGCCGTAAAAACATTACGGAAATTTGTATCCTATCTGAGTTAGGCCGGGGACTTTTCAATTTATCCTCGTAGTTCATCTTCGAAATGTCATCCATGCTAATCTGGTTCTCCTTTGTACTTTCACAATTTAATTCCCGTGAGTAGCTTGTCAGATTGCATTTTGTTTATGAAAACATCTTTCACTGTGACAGGCAAAAATTTACACTGTAAAAATTGTTTTTTTTCTATAGCACATGTTAAAGTGTGCTTTTATCAACTCAAAACAAAAGGTCAAGTTTTACTTTAACAGCAAGGGTAGATAAAGTAGCACTTTAACATCAAGGATAGATAAAATAATTTAATTTTCTAACTTTTGTTTAAGTTAAATATGACAGCTTCGTATTATCGTAGCAACCCAATCTAGCTACTGACATATTGAAATGTGATTGACTGTCCTTATTTTCTTTTGAAATTGTTCAAGTTCCTGCTATAGAAAAAAACATTGTATTATACACGACGATAGTTATTTCTATCCACTCTTGAATCATTAACGTCTCGACGTTAAACTATTCACTGTGGATAAAATTTAACTTGATCGTCTTGTATAATAAATTACTATTATTAAGTGTTTTTTGTATATTTTTAGGAAAATAGTTCAAGATCAAGATGTAATTTAGTTCTCTCTGACTTATGGTTCTCATTTGCTTCAATGGATATAATATATCAAGTTATGGCAAACTTCAATTTGATCATAGCATGCTGCAAATGAGTTTTTTTTAAACATGATATAAACCAATGTACTTAAATGTCTCTCTCTATGAAGTGCGTCAATTGATTGTGCAAAGACTATAACTAGTACAAATCTGCTGCTAAAATTCAAAAAATCGTACCAGTTTACAGACATGTATTTATTTTAATAGTTTTAATAACTTAGTATTTTTGTTTAAAAAATTCTCATGTACTTTTATCACAGTTTCATTTATTGCCTAAAATTATTACAATGTTAAACTATCTTGGTCATTTACAGGTATTCTACAATATAAAATTTTACAACTACATTTCAATAATGCGTGTGTTATTTAAACATACTTTACAATGTATTTTTGACCTTAAAATTTCTTTATAAGCATTGCTAATGTAGCAATGCAATGTTGCACATTTTGTCTTATAATTCTATATTTAAAAAAATATGACCAAAGGTAGGGAACATTTTTATTTTACTTAAAAGAAGCTTACAAATTATCTCTAATAAAAACTACAGTTTGATCTTTAATTAAACAGAATATTGTTAACAGGTGATGAAATTAACAAAATTTTTTACTTAACTTACACAAAGGAGAACGCAAATTTTACGGCTTCCAACATGTTTTTACAAAACCATAACAATTTTCTACCTTACAAATACATTTGTTTGCACGTCAGTTGGTATTAAAAAAAAATTACATTTATCTTTAAAACGCTGTTTTGGCAGTGACACCACGAGTAAAATAACTTAAAAACAAATACATAAAAGGAAACTTAACAGAAATTATTTACATACTATATTTACTCCTTGGGTTTTGGAAAGCAATCCAAATCAGGGCAAGTTAGCCTGGCATTTTTTAGAAAGGCATGTTTCAGTGCGGTATGGGCAGTTAATCTGAGTTTAGGGTCATATACCAGTATGTTCTAGAACAAAAATTACATGTATTAGTACATAACATGGAAGTAAAATTAATAATGTGACTGACACTACAGCTTGAGCATAGCAGTAAAATGGCAAATTTAGAAATTTAGTTATTAATGAAAGTGCGCTAGATTTACTAATTTTTTGTGCTTCATTATCGCTTTTGATAAATTTTAACATGCAGCATTACTGGAGCAACCACGAATGTTGTGTTACTAGTTTTAGACTGTGGTGGCTAACCTGTGGCACGCTAAAAAATATTACAAAAAATATGTGTCATTCAGAAGCTTTATTTTACTACAGTGACATCACAAATTGTAATATTGCACTAATTTAATGCTGAACATATTTGATTTGAAGTTAAAGTCATCTTTTATAACTGAACTTCACTTTTTTCTTATGATTTTGCTCAAAACACACTGTCTCACAAAACTCCTTTACAACTAGGTTTGCTGATTTCCAAAAAAATACTCTTCCATTCAAATTTGATTTATTGACGTTTCCCAATAACTACTACATATACGTACATCCAGGAATTCTAGAGCTTCTTCACTACCCTTCGAAATGAATGCTGATATTTTGCGTAACTCCCACTTAGGAAAATGGGCTTTATAATCAGGTAGTCGACTCACTCCAGGCCAGATGGCTTCAACAGGTGTCCCTAATATTTTAAAAATTTTATACAACTGATCTATTTCCGAATCTCCAGGAAACAAAGCATGTTTTGTTATCTGAAACAGACATTTATAGAAAATTACTATTAAAAAAATTTAAAGAAATAAGGAATATTAGAAAAAAGTAATATACAGTGTGGTTCAGAAAGCTTGTAACAAATGGAATTTTTTAAATTTACAATAGAAAATTGATGTATTTTTTAATCTCAAATGTCAAAGCTAGTAATTTTTCGAAATAAATACGCAGTTTGCAATCTCAGCAACTCGTTGCTCAAGTGACAAATGTATAGATATTTCGGGAAATGAATATTTGCAATTGTACATTTTGCAAAACTGTGTATTCTACAAATGCCAATTTGTTCATTCATTTATTACATCATTTTCATTTCCAGCCTATTGTAGGTATCATTTATAAACTACAAACTACGAGGTGTATTTTCTAAATTTGACTATCTTTGAAGGTTGAATTAAAATGAGTGACAGCGCCAAATTCTCAGTTAACAAATCTGGGTTTTATGACAGAGTAGCATCTCTATCGAGGCTCACCAATAGGATTTTGAAAATGGCAAGAGGTGCAAGGTCAGTTCAATTGGGGTAAAGTTGCAGATTCTAACGCCGAATAATATCTAATAAATAAATTGCACCTAGCCACCTTAGTTTTTGAGTTGTCTAAAAAACAAAAATTTAGGTTTTTTGATTTACTTTGTTTATTATACAGTAAAATAAACTTGATTGCGGAAGCCACTGAAAACGATAAAACTACCCTAATCTGTAGCATGCCTTTTGTTGACATAGAATGCTCATTTTTTTTTAAGTTTAAAATTCACTTTCAACATCGTGTTAATGTTACCTATCAATTTAACGTATAAATTTAGTTTCAATGACATATTTTTGCATATTTATGTAGCTGATTAAACTGCGTCAAGGTCACATGAACTAATAATACGGTTAATGGTAGCTTAAATGCACTTAGTTCTATTCAGTGCAGTGTAGACAGCATTTTTCATGGGCTGACACGATCAATTTTATTTCTGATCGCTCTGTATTACTTAGAACAAAACTGACTTGACGTGCGAAGTGTGACTGCTCCATACAGTAAAAATGTCTGAAGAATAGAAATATCCCTACTATCATTGGTGCATAGTTAAAAAAAGGAAAAAATACTAGCACAGTAACCCCATAAAAGACATTTATACAATGCATGATAACGAAAACCGTAGCAAATAGTGGTTTGCTGCTGCAAGAGGCCTTGAAATTTCAAACACAATGAGTGGAACAGCGAGATATACTGCGTTAGAGTGAGACAATAGTGTTAGAAACCACGTTTTGTGTCAACGTGACAAATTTGAATACTGGCTAATTAATTTATATCATTCTTTTATTTTGGATCCCAATTAAATTGTATTTTTTTGTTTTAACGTGAAATGTATCCAATTTGGCTTAAACAAGTTTTCATTTAAAACTATTAACCATTGCAAGCACCCTATTGCACAACAAAAAACAAACACTTGGAGGTGATGAAATGATAATAATACAGGTAGATTTCTCTGAAAATTATGTGGCCATATATTAATCTGAAATACAATCAATGCACTTCTGTGCATCTTAAAAGCAAATTTTGTTACACACCGGAATTTATTACTTTCGTGACGATGCACCAAATGAAATTGAAAATAAATGTTTTTGTTTAATAAGTGAAAACCTATATCATCAGTCTCATGCAATTTAGGGTCAGCTTGATACATTTCTATTGGATATAGCTACAGAGTACAGAGTATCCAACTATCTCAAAATTACATTTCTTTTCCGATGGTCCCAACATCCCAATACAGGAACCGATTCAATATTTTCGTTCTTATTACCAAGATTTATATATATTTTTAAAATACTCAAGAGATTGGTTGGAACTATAGTGCAAGTGGCCACAGAAAGGGACCCATGGATGGCATAGGAGACGCTCTAAAGAGAAAATCTGACAGATTAGTATTGTGCGGCAAAGCAGCATCTTTTATTAAGAATGTTTTACAAGACAGATCTATAAAAATTTGGGGAGTAAGTATTGAACAAATACAAAGGTTTAAAGGACAGACGCCTGAAAAATGTTCGGCATTCCTCAAATTATGTCACTACATCAAATAACACGGTCAATGACAAATTCTGAAGCTTTGTTTCTAAACGAACGTTAGCTGCTTCTCTTGTCCAATTGGAAGTAAATGTTTACATGTGTCCCAAAATTAATTTTCTATTGGTAAATTTTCGCAATTTGTTTTATGGTTTTTTCCCATTATAAAAATTTTACCCATATACAGTATCCAACAGCATACATAAGGGAACGCCAATGGTAAATTTTGTAAACAATCAATGTCGTCTTTGCTTTGTTGGATCTGGTTCTTTGCACGCATAAAATTAATTTATTTACATCGTCCCTTTTATGTTAGTTATCGATGTAGATTATTCAATTTTGGATATGTTATAATTTACGACTTGTTTTTGCTAACAGAGTAATTTAATTTTTTTTGCCAACAAATATCAGCAAATGTTCCTATGTTCCGTATGCTTTCAGACGCACTGTATAATAATATATTATACATGAAGAGAGTTGTGTAACTGATAGAGATGGGCCGAACCGGGCTTTGGCCGGATTACCGGATACCGGATATCCGGCCTTCGTTGGGACCGGATATCCGGCCTTCGGCGGGACCAAATCACAGTATTTCGGCCGCCGGATCATATGTTGCAGCACTTGCTAAAATGCGCGCGGGGAAGCCCCGCTTATCTTATAACTGATGAAAATTGCTGACAAATCTTCTCAGGGTAGTGTTTCACATTATGCTGTCAGAACAGCTTAACTTGATAGATACAGTAGTAGCAATTACATTTTAGAGGATGTCTGGTGCCAACACCAAAAGTAAGGTGTGGAGTGTGTTTAAAGTACGTGATGATGATAAAACTAAAGCAAGTTGTACAATGTGCAAAAAAATTTTATCTCGAGGAGGCAGTGGTAAGTCCGCTTCCACAACGCCACTAATAAGTAATAACGCATCTAAAAACGTGTCACCAGGAAGAATATGAAAAACAATTAAAATTTAACAGTGAAAAAGAAAGTAATAAACAACTGGTATGTTCATCTAGTGCTAACCTTATACAACCGACATTAAAACAGTATGAATCTGTTAAAAAACGTGGGACATTAGTGACCAGCGGTCTAAAAATGTACACACACATGTATTCATAAACATAAAAAATAAATAAAATGTTAAGTTTTACAATACTATTTCCCAGTGGTGATTTTCTAATTTTAAAATATTGGTCGAATTTTGTGGCCAGATTTTATGGCCGGATTCGCCGAAACCGGATATTCGGTATTTAGGCCGGATCGGCCGGATGCAGTATTACTGCCGGATATTCGTCCCATCCCTAGTAACTGACATTGAGGAGCATTCGGGCATTTTAGATACACTCTTCGTACTTAATTTTAGTAATGTTAACCTTAACATTTTTTATTTTTGAAATAATAAATTAACTCGAGACATTGTTTTTATTTAAATTCTTCGTAATATGACCAATACAAAAAACAACAATAACACAATACAGAATGCGCCTATTAGTCACATTCATTTACTTGGCAGTGTAATACTAACTAATCACATGAAATTCTAACACATGATGAGTATTTTAATAGCATTAAAATGATGCTGTATATGCGGACTATTCATTAACATTAACATATCGATAAACATCTATTATGTACGATAATTAATTGATTCATATAAATAGCTTTCAACTGTTAACAACCATTTAATAAATCCAGCTATTCTTACTATCACCACTGTTCCATTTTTACATCGATTTTCAAGTGAAACAAATCCTATAAGAACTTGATTTTGAATAACTGGACTACCAGAAGCATAGAGGCAAGGGTTCAGATTTTTGTTTCGAGTATATAGGTGATATTTTCGAGTTTTAGCTTCCTTAAACTTCATAGGCAGAAGAAGCTTCACATATGTGTAATTCACATAATTGGAATATGAAAATTCATTAGTTTGTCGAGTCCAACCAACTACTTCTGCAATAGAATGATTTATTGTTATATAGTCGTGATCAGCTATTCTAAGCATCTTCTCATTTAACCGAACAAAAGGTTCCCAAACTCCCATTGTTCCAAAATCATATTCATTTCCTTTACTATACTGTTTGTGGCGAAAATAAAGTAAGACTTGATGTTCTTGAAAATACTTATTCCAATACATGCTTCCTGCACGTATAATAACACTGCTGAGGTTAAAACTCTGGCAAGTATCTACTATACATTGAGCTGTTGTTAAAACCCAATTTATAGATACAATTGATGCAGTGCATTTAAACTCAAACTTGTTTCCTATTTTTATTCCTACTGCTACCATATAAGGGGACCTAATGGCACCTTGTCTTATAAAAGGTTGATCCTTCAAATTGCTTGTAGGAAGCAGAGGGTACTTGTCACAACGTGAATCCAAAGCCCAAATCAATAAAACTGTTATAAGACATAAAATTACAATAACGGATAGAATTAAAATTGCTATTAAGAGTTTTCTGTCTAAACTCATTTTTATCAGTCAATTTGTATTTTTTCATTGTTTTAATGTATCAAATTTTGACAATATAAGATTACTGTCATATTTGTACAAATTTATGGTTCAATGTTTACAAAAAACAAAAAATATTTTTTTATCTACAGCCTGCTATGAAACAGCTCTTAGAAATCTTTTCATGTAAAGTACCATTTTTTTTCTATTTGCACTTCCCGCGAGGTATGAATGGTCCTCGACACCGAAAGGTAAAAGAGGCTATAGATTATGAATGAATGAATGAATAATTTTCAAGGTTAACTTTCTAGGGGATAAGTTGCATTCCTGCAAGGTCCCTAGTTTTAATAATGTTGATACATAGATTTTTAGTTTTTTTCTTCCACTAAAAAAATGATTTGTCATTTTGACAATTTAATATCGCTTGCTTCATTTTTGCATTTAAAATATTTCTTGGTTTTTTTTTATCCGATTTTACTGATGATGATTCCATGTAAAAAAAATAAATTTGTCAAGAGTTCAAGAAACTTTGACATTCAAAATTGACACATAACCATAATTTTGAAAAAGTTCTACCAACACAAAGTATAAAAATTTCTTAGCATTTTAATCACATATTTACCTACATTGTAATACTTTGACAACGTACTTTACACTGGCATCAAGCACACAAAGAACGCGGAAAATATGTGAACTAAATCTAAAATTTAAGTAAGGGGAACTACAGAACTAATAATAAATATTATACACCAAGTGAATTAAACATATATTTATTCACAAAAAGATGTTGTGCTCACAAGCACGTAGTGCAAGTGAGATCATATCTTTGAGTTAATAAATGTTTAATTCACGTGGCGTATATGTTTTTATCTACAACTATCGTACAATCTATGGATTACTAATGCTATTTTGACAAGTAATGACAGTTATTACTATTATCAATTGAATAATATTGACTATTCAATTCAACTGCCATCTGTCAAAAAGTGACCAATAAATTTCCAGAATTTTGACGTTTCTTGACCAATTCAAAAAAATATCAGTGGATATATCGTCCTAGAAGGTATTCCAGTGACTATTTTAAACAAATGTGATTTTTATTAGAAAGTCGATATTAGTGTTCTGTTACTATAGAAGTACAAGTCGTCCTCAGTATAGGCTTTCTATTCAATGCTTAAAAGTAGCTTGAATATTCACCATAACATCCATCTTGAAAATTACATGAAGTTGTAAGCGTTTCTAAAACGCCAGTCCGAAGGCCATCGACCAAAAAAGCCAAGACTTTTACACCGGAGGAACTGAATAAATTTTTTAACGAAGCACCAGATCATCCATTTCTTCTGACCAAAGTAAGTGATCGAAAACAAAATTGTAAAATTTCTCATACCATAATATTTTGTACAGGTGGCATTAATCATGGGTTTAATGGAAGCCTGTCGCACTAACGAATTGTATTCTATGAAAATTGAAGATATAGAAGATTACAATGGAGCTCTTGTAGTCACTATACCTATCGCCAAAACAAAGACGTCTAGATCGTTTATAGTTCGTTTACCGTGTCAGGTGAATTTTACGAAATTTGTAGAAAATATCTTGTACTGCGACCACCTCATGCCAAATCGAGATCTTTATTTTTAAATTACCAGAATTATAAATGCGCCATCCAAAAAGTTGGCATAAATAAGTTAGCTGCTATGGGCAAACAAATTGCTATGTTTTTGAAACTTAAAGATCCTGAACTTTACACGGGCCATTCATTTCTTCGATTTTCGGCAATAATTTGTGTGAGTAGAGGTGGTGAAATCACAGCCGTGAAAAAACTAGGGGGATGGGAATCAACTGCAGTTGCCAAAGGTTACATCGACGACAACATAAATAACAAGTTAGAACAAGGAAGAAAAATTGTGGAAGTAATTAACAAGAATAATTGCACCGTACAAAATGTAAATAATATTACAAGTACAACCACTACACGAAGTACCAACTATAATTTGACGGATAAAGAAATTCCACCTATAACTTTTAATAACTGCGCTAATATTACTATTAATTATAATTACCATGCTAACAAAAATTAATAAAATATTGTTATTTTCCTAAAAGTTGTAGATAAAGTATAGTATTCGACTCGCATGTAATGGCACCACGGGCGCTAGCGCTAGCGTAATCATCATTACATGCTCATTGAATAATATATATTATTCAATTTTGAATAAAAAATTAAAAAATGTTCAAATTAAGATATAAATTTGCCCATTCATTATCGATTTGGGCTTGAATCTAGTTTAGCGACCAACTCCGATTGACATGTGCTATACACCATTCGACGCATCTCGTCGCGCTGAACAATATTGCTGCTGGAGACATCCTAGGCAGACCAACGGTCACTGAGATACAGCACAGTAAAGTTTAAAATGTCCTATACTAAGTCTATGGCGCGTTCGCTTTAAAATGTCTCTATGTTAAATTATCTATCGGTAGATGGCGCTAGCATCGCGCGCATAGTCTCTGAAAAAAGTTTGTTTACAATTCAGTGTAACGTTAGGTTAGGTTAGGTTGGGTTGGTTTAGGTTAGGTTAGGTTAAGTTAGGTAAGGTTAGGTGCAGTGTCACTTGTTATTAGCCTTTGGTGAAGTACGCTGCGTGAAGCCCTGCGCGGCGCCCCGCCGAAGGCCCTAGAGTGTTTTCCACAAAAAAAAATTTTATAAAAAAAAAACTTTATAGTGCTGTATCTCAGTAACCATTGGTCTGCCTTGAATGTCCCCAGCAGCAATATTATTCAGCTCGACGAGACGCGTCGAATGGTGTATAGCACATGTCGATCGGAGTTGGTCGCTAAACTAGATTCTTACCACCTCGATTTGATCTAAATTTTAGTAATTATATATTACACACTACAAAGAGAAAGAATAATTAAATGTAAATATTAGAAGAAATAATAAAAATATTGTTCTCTGAATGTCATTTTTTGCCAGTGGTCTATTATGATATGTTTTTCGGCCTTTTTCCACGGTCTAGGGCAGGGGTGGCGAACCTTTATTCATCTACGTGCCATTTTTTCTAAAGAAATGTTTAATGGGGCCATGACGTGCCATCAAACAATCTGGACTTAGTGATTAATGGAGAAAATATAAAACTAAATACTATCAATTTAACACTTTATTTGCAACCAAAATGGCTATTTTTGTATCTAGAATGCGAAATGCTACTTTTGCGTTCAAGAATGGAAGTTATTTTGCCGAGCTTTAGCGAGGCAAAATACCCATTCGAGAACACAAAAGCATTTCGCATTCGAGATGCAAACAATGATTTTTCGAAAACTGCAATAAAACTAGTATGAGAATAAAAAAAATTAAATAAGGTAACTGTCAACGTTAATAGACAATTTTATATTTCATAAACAATTAGTTTATATTTGAACCACGGCCTGCTGAATTGTTTGGCAAACGTCAAAGTGACGTATAAATTTAACTGATATCGGCACCTTCAATTTACATGTAGTACAACATAAATTAGTCATGTTTATAATAGTTATTAGTATATCTATTGAAATTTTAAATTACTTAATAAAAAACTAATGTTAATTAATAAAATCACAAATAAGTTCGAAAAAATGACCAATTTTTTGACATTTCTTTTATGTTCTAGAACGCTAAAGAATTTTGCATTCTAGAACATAAAAGTACTTCGCAGTTAAGTGACAAAAAAGAATCACTTTGCTTACTGAGAATTTAACAAAAATGAAAACATTTGATGACAGTTTTCGAAAAATATATATTTTGTACAGCAATAGTAACGTTGTGTTTATTTAAATGAAAGAAAAAAATAGTGCGACTTCTGCTGTTGCAAATTAGATGCTAAATAACTTACCGCAAGGTAAATGAGGTTACAGATAATACATACATATATACATAACTTATATTAGCTTCATACTTTGTTACTTTTAGCAGAAAGCAAGCTGAACTGGAGTCATCTGACAAACGGCTTCTAAGCGAGTCTTAATGTTATTCATTTCTGAAAATAATGACTCGCAGACATAGGTAGATGAAAATATTGTTAAGATAACAAAAGCTAGCTTCTTCAGACAGCTAAATATGTCTGGAATGAAATTCTACGTTTTCATAATTTTGATATTGCCATTTTTACTCATATTACCTGATACAGATAGTCTTTCCGTGTTTCGATACATTTTTGAATCCATATTGAACTAGACTGGAAATCAATCAGCTGCATTTCAGTTTCTCCAATTTCCAACCAATCAAATTTGGCCAAGTTGAGTTTAACAAGTGAAGTCACATCAGGATACATAATAAACTGCAGTGTTTCAGATAATTCTTTAAACTGAGAAAATCTCGATGACGATTCTTTGATTGAAGAATTAATTACCGAATTAAACTCTTCAGTGACTTTTGCTTGGTCTGGTTTTTCGTGTAAATCCAAATCTCTGGTGATTTTTTTCAAGATTGGGAAAAACTTGCAGTTTAGCCTCGAAAGCACTAATGAGATCTATCATAGTACAATAATTGTTTTATTTGCGCCTTGAAGCTTCATGTTCAACTCTTTGTTAAATATAAATTGTTTCGATTAGGTACCTAAATTCCTTAATTAATGCCGTGCCCAAATTATTTTATCACGTGCCATCAGTGGCACGCGTGCCATTGGTTCGCCACCCCTGGTCTAGGGTGTAAATCACACAACGTTTCGGGAGTTTTGATCTACTCCCGTCTTCAGGTGTTCCTGGTTAGTCCTGAGAAGGACTGATATTGTACGTTTTTCAATGTAAATTTGTGCCTCCCCCGGGGTTTGAACCCGGGACCGTGATCGATGTGATTACTACTCTGCCACTCTAACCACTAGGCCACCGCCGAAACGTTGTGTGATTTACACCCTAGACAGTGGAAAAAGTCCGAAAAACATATAATAAAAATATGTTGTTCTTCATTGAAACTTTTTTAACTCTAGTGAATTAAACTTTTGTAATTCTCTATTAATTAAAACACTTTTTCTACTCACTATATAGAAAGTCGGCTTTTGCGCTCTAAAACCGTCAATTTCCAACCAGCGGGAGCAGCCAATTTTTATTAACTCCCGGCGGGAGCCAGTATTTTTTTGCTCCAGCATTAGTGTTTATGTCACCATGGATATCACACCAAAGCTTTACAGCATTATGTTGATTTGGAAATTAAGACAAAATGTCACTACAGAAATCTAGAGTCACTATAATGATTTCCTAAAGCAAAATGTTTGAAATTTCACGCTATACAACATGCATTCGAAGAAAAAATCATATACATTGTTGTGATACGTATCGCACAGTTTTGAATAAAAATTAATGTAAATATAAATTTGGGAGATTGTAAGCACCATTTAGACAACCATTTTTTAAAATTTTTCAACAGAGATTTCTTTAATTACCTACTGCATGTTTATTTAGGATCTTTGGTGCAACATAAGAGAATCCACACTCAAATGTTTTTGTATTATGCTGAGGTATGTCCAGTTTATATTGGTAGCGTGTATCTCGTTCATGAATTTCACTTCGATGTTTTAGCCTTTGATACAGATATTCTGGCCTCTGATATAAAAACACTAAACACGAAACACGCAAGGTGAAGTTCTCTCCCCTCACTCATACTCAACCAACCTATGTGTTTAATGTGTTGACTGGTAGATTCTCGCAGTGGTAATCGCAGGCAATAGCGGGCACAGGCGTTTTGCACTCTTTGTATCCTAGCTTTTTTTTAGAGTGCTGTTGTTAATTATGTTTGTTATTCTTTGTTAATTATTGCTGTTATTATTAGCATTGCTTCTCTTCATTGGTTATTTTTGTTATTATTACTTATTCATCGTGTAACTTCAGGCGGTTTGGTTTTATAACGTCAAATCTAAGTATTACATTTTTTTCTAAAATTTTACCTTATCATGCAGTTATTCGTTAATAATATTTTGTGAGCATATATTTATTTAAGACTAAATTCATTTTTACATATGATTACAATGAGCTGTAAAGAAGGAAAACTTGTGCATTCAGAAGCAAGAAATATAATTGCAAATATTATAAAGTTTTTGGTGAAGAGAAGGCTTCTGGAAAGTGGATATATCCAGTACAGCAAGCTACAGAATTAGCAGCTGCAGAAACTGGAATCTCAACCTTTGTGATAAAAAGAGTTAGTTCGTAAGCAATTTGCTACATCACGTAATACTTACAAAATTATATTATTTCTCAGCATTGTCATTAAAAAACATAATGCAGGTAATAATTTTGTCTTTACTTTTTTCAGGTACTCTTTTAACATCTCCTAAGAAAAAGAAACTGAAGGGAGGTTCTCACCAAAATCGTTCTCGATTATTTTGATCTGGTTTTGCGAAGAACGGTTCACGAAATGTACACTGTGGAAAATGTGTGGAGAAGAAACATGGAGAAAATATGGCTTAATGGACGGAATAACTTATAATTTAATTTTCATTGTCAAATGCCAGTACTGCTTTTCTTTGCAGTGGTAACCTTAAAGTATTTTTGCTTGTCTAAAAACTTCGTAGTCTTTCGCATTAACCTTTAGGCTAATTGATAACACAATATTTATTTTAGTACTTTTGTAATATTTATTACTATAAAAATATGTATTACATTATCGGTTGTTTTATTTACTATTATTTTCATAACAATGAATTTATTTGATAGGTAGTGGTTTAGTAACTTAAAGAATTTTGAATATTTTTAAAATAAAAGTTTAAATTTCCCGCGTTTACTAATGCTTATAATTTTTCTGCGGGGTGTACTTGTGAAATACAGAAGAACACATAGAACAAAAACCATAGCAACAATGACAAAATACGAACGGCAAATAAATTCGTACACTGATAAGAATGATTAATTAAACATGGTAATTCAGTGTTAAACAATGAAGAGGTTAGCGTAACACAGCATCATATGGAAAGGGCAATCCTAGGCTTCACCCTACGGGACAAGAAAACACTACAAGGGTAAGACAAAGAACAAAAATGGAAGAAATAGCATTATTACTGGAGGAAAATGGAGATGGGCAGGACACGTGGCCCGAATGGAACACAAAAGATGGACACGCATAACAACGGAATGGTGGGCATGGAGTGAAAGAAGGAGTGTGGACTGATGATACTACCGTGAAAGTAGCGGGAAAAAACTAGATGTTAGCTCAGGATGAAAATGGAAAAAACAGGGGAGGCGTTATGTTAGAATGTGGACAGAAAATGCTGCTTAGAGAGAGAGATTGTAGTTTATAATGTGTAATGATGTAACTCTGATCACCTTTGTGAAAGCAAAGCTAAACCTATTCACTTGGTTGAAAGATAATGACTTGCCTGACGTGACGGTGCAGCAAATATTTCCACAAATATATTTTTCAAAATATCGAGTCATGTCACCAGTGGATACGTTCGAACTTCTTGTGAACCATGATGTTATACAACTACTTGTTGAAGAGAGTAGTCAATATGCACTATTCATTAACTATCCCTATCCCAAATAATACACAAGGAAATGAAATATGCTTCTTAGCTATTCTTATTGTATCTGGATATGACAAAAAACTGTCGAAAAAAAGTTATTGGGACTCTGGGGAAGATCTGCGCAATACAACTGCTTATAATTCCATGTGTCACGATCAATTTATACAGATCATGCGATTTCACCATTGTTTAAATAACAGCAATCTGGAATCAACAGATAAAATGACCAAACTTCAACCTCTTACGGATAAATAAAGATTTTCTTCAATATTTTATTCCAGAACATATACTTTGGACGTGAGTGATGGATAGTAACAATACATCCGTGACAAAACGATTCGTTTTGGCTATAAGGTCTGGTGTATAAATTCAAAAATGTGACTACCTCATCAATTGTGAGGTATATCAGGGATGCATACCTAACTCTAACCCAGAGCACCAAAAACAGTTCAGAAAAGCTCCACCAGAATTCACTTCGCAGGAAGAAGAGTCTAATTCAACTCTCTACCGACAACAGCCTGAAAACAAAATGCGCTTCTTCCGATTTAGTGGAGTTTTGGATATTAATCAAAAATGAATATCAAACTTTGAGTTCAAAAGCTGTAAGGATCCTCATCCCCTTTACGACAACCTATTTATGCGAAGCCGGATTTTCAGCTGTAGCTGAAATAAAGAGCAAATATCACTCAAAAATGGATGTGAAGCGAGAAATGCGATTGTCACCCGTCACATTAACTTACTTGTTTTGAAGGTTTTCACCATTTAAATATTTTATATTTTTTGTATTTTCATATTTTAGTTTGATGGTTCTTCTGATTCAATTTTAATAAACGTGAGCTTTACATTGTGGGTTTATCTTAACAGTTGTTTTCATTTCTGTGCCTGATTTATGTCATTGTGCACATTTTTTGCCAAGGGCGCCGGACAAAATACTAAACCTGTAAGTGCGCCGCGAACTGATTAAGTTTAGGAACCCCTGCCTTAGGGGGTGAAATGGGGGTAAATAAGCCTAAAAATCGATATGGGTGTCGTTATTGAGGTTTTTTGGAACGTTGATTGCGAAAATGGCATTTATTTTTAACTCCAAGACGGTGGACATGACAAAATTAAAACCCTATAGTGGTGAAACGGGTTTCAGAGACAAATTATTTTTGGGCAGAACAACGTTTGCCAGGTCAGCTAGTACCTAATAACAAGCAAAGGCGTTGCGCTGGCAATCATACACCATCCAGTGCTGTGAGAATATTTAGAGGAAAAATTAATTTTTAGTTCAATTGCGGATGTTTTACTTTTGATATCGTAGAATAGTAGTGTGCCATATATGTAATCTGTATTTCTTTTTCTGAACACTGCAGTCTTAACAATTTAGACGATTGCATAGTTAAACACCTCGAGATACAGGAAAACACAAAATTTACTTAAATTTACGAAATAAAAAAATGTAGCTAAGCTAATTTAGTTAAGCTTTCCTGGAAAAACGAGATTGAGGATGGTTCATAGTTATCGAGATTCCATATGAAAACATCGAAATTTGCCCATCCTGTACATCAATTGCCATTTATAACTTCATGAGTTTAAGGTTTAAAGGATTTTTTCTCAAAATTAGAGAAATCTGGTATAAAATACATAAGAAATGCGACCTTGTGTAACTGCAGGATCTCACTTTGCTTGTCCCGCAAAATCCCACACGTTACACAAAACAACGCATTTCCAACCAGTTTTATAAATAACTATTTTATCATTTCTCTCATTTCTCAGTGACAACATATTAAAGATACTAAAGGAACCGAAACAAGCAATTTATCATGCTTTCTTAAGCTAACTGAAAAAATGGACGATTAAAAATTCAAAATTGTACAAACAATATCTTAAAATCTTTCGGAAGTATGTTTACATAGTCAAACATGCAAAATTATAATGCTTTCTATTCAGGTTTCCAATGGGAAACTATTAATTTTAAATGAAGGATTTAATAATTTATCAATTACAGACAGGACATAGCAAAAGGAGTTTTGGAATTACACATTACAAGAAGATTTACAGCACAAAGTTTGGAGTACAATAGAAAAAAAGGAACATTTTAATCTAATTTGCGGGATATAAATAAAAAATTGTAAATGGACTACTACTATGCGAAAAAAACTAACATTATAGCAAAGAAAATTAAACTTTTTAAGGAAGTCTGTGCAATATATAAAATTCACCTGAGGAAGTCGATTTTATTTACTTGAAGGAGATATGGGTCTTCCGAAATGGAAGTACCAGGCAGCGATGGATGCATCGTAGTTGTAGTAAAAGCAATCCATCTGCAACCAATAAGGAATGCAAGCAATATACAATTCTGGATGCAGCAGGAAGTGAAAGCTTTTTGGGGAAGTGTGACTTACTCTTAAATTCTGACAATGACTAACAATAAGAAGATTTTGCAAATCTATTGCATGCTGTATACCAGACATTTGGAGAAATAACACACAGCATTGTGAAAAATTCATTAACAATGACTGAAGAAAATACATGGGAAACTTTACAATACATGATATTCCTCCAATCATCATATCCCTTGGTGAAGCAAAAGACAACGAAGAACTTGATGAATAATATAAAAAACATAAGTATGTTAGTTTTCATATATTTTTTTAAGTCTCTTAATAAATTGTTACTCCATTAATATAATTTTTGTGTATCAATGATTTTTGAAAGATTTTATTTGGCAAAAATAATCATACAGCTTTTCAATAGTATTTAACTCAAATTTACCAAATAATGCTAATTTAAGTTTTAAAATATGCCATAGCAACGTCTTGTTAAATAAATGAAAACGATTATTTCGCTAATACTATATTAAGTACACAAATAAAAAAACAAAAGCTTCTGCAAGTTAGCAACGATATGTTAAATAATAACTTACCATTTCTGCCATTATACATCCAATACTCCACATATCGACTCCAGTGCAGTAAATTTTAGCACCAAGCAGTAGTTCAGGAGCACGGTACCATAATGTTACGACTTCATGAGTATACGTTCTAGTTGGAAGAGAGAATGACCGTGACAATCCAAAATCGGCCAATTTAATGTGCCCTTCTTTATCTAATAAAAGATTCTGTGGTTTTAAATCACGATGCAATATTCGATGTGTATGTAAATAATTAAGTCCTTCTAATAGCTGCTTCAGATAACACTAAAAGAAAAAAGTTCAGTTTTGCCTGGCATACAACTTTAAAGCAATAAAATCCACCTTAATTAATTCTTCGCTCATCTTAAATTGGACATTATCGATGTATTTTTTGAGATCAGTATCCAGATACTCAAAAACTAAGTACAAATTTGTATCTACACAAACTACATCTAGTAAGTCTACAATGCTTGAATGGCGCAATCCTTTCAAAAGGCATATTTCTCTAATAGCCGTGGAAGGCACACCTTCTGAATCCCCTCTGTTGCGATATCTTAAATTAAAAAATATGCTACAGGCTCTATTTATGTTACACTTTTTTAGTACGCATAAAAGGCTCAATCAATTCAATCAATTCTTATTTCTACCGATATCTATATATATGTATTAGCTACGAGATTTTAATCAGAATCGGCTGATTAAATTCGAGAAAAAAAACAAAAATAATTTTTTCCTAAAAAATAAACAAAAAAATCAAAATTTAACGTTTTCGCTACAAAACAACCTGTTATCCCTTGAAGACAGAATTGGAAATAAAAGAATGCATAAATCAGTCTAACATACACAATGTGATTTACATTGAGATAAATCAGCAGTTCTGCTGTTGCCAGTGTACAGTTATCTGTATCTCCAAAATATCAATATCAGTCTATCGCTAATTTCTAATATAATTTTAAAAAATTAATCAATATTATTATTGTTGACATTTTTATATAATATAAAAAGCAATAATACAATCGACCCATAGGTAGTAGTCCAAAAAATCCGGAAAATTTGAAATTCAGAAAACTGCTGTATATGTTAAAAATTAACTATACTGTACACAGTTAATACTTATGACTTTGCAAACTTTGTATGTTATAGAGATACATTATACCTTCATTAAAGTACATAAATATTTTACTTTCAAAACAACAATAATTAAAATGAGTAATGTAATGAGAATTCTCATTGTAGGTCAAAAATTATGTTTCATCTAGCTTAATTCTGCACTCGTAAGCCCCATGTATAAATTCACACATCGCACACAGCCAGGATTTAATTAGTTCCATAAAAATTAGTCGAGCAGAGGAAGCAAGATAAGCTGAATCATGTGGTGCTACGCTTTCAAAGCTACGTAAGACTCACACAATCCTGCTAACCTTACAACCCAATTAGTCATGTTAATAAACCAGATTGCTTCGCACAAGCCATATCACAACATTTATTCGCTGCAGTCGTTAAAAGCATCTGTTAGTTTGATGAATTGTATCAAGCGAACCTTTTTTATATATCTCCAGGTTATATCAAAGTGGATACTGTTGCTGTTAACGTTTATGTAGTTATTTATCATTCTGTACTGTGACTTACTAGAAGCTAAAACAAGTTGTAATACATTGTATGTTAAACCCATTCAAATGCTTTAGGTGGATATAAGGTTATATTAAATCAATTTTATTTCTAAGTAGCTGCATTTGTTGAGCAGGGCAGCGGTCTCCAAAGTGGGGAAAATGCCAGGTGAAAGAAAAAATTAAAAATCAATTCAAGATTAACAAATATTAACTTGCATTTTTAAATTATACTATCATAAACATAAGAAAGACGAGGAATTTATAGCAGGGGTACTATCCTGTACTTTTAGAAAGGGTGGGCTGTCAGCAAATCTTTGTAGCTAACTGTGGAGGCATTTAAGGTTGCCAACCCACGGTATTTTTATGTAGATGTATATATCAGGGGTACGCACTACTATTTTTTGTTTTAGGAGTATGCGACCAAAAAAGTTTGGAGACCACTGGACTAGAGCAAGCCAATACCAACAATTTATTATATATAGGGTATGAATGGTCCTAGACAACGAAAGGTAAAAAGAGGCTATAGATCATGAATGAATGAATGAATATAACCTATAAATAGAAAAGACATCACAATAACCATTATAAATTGAAATCTATTAAACTCAACTAACTATCAACAAGAAAACTTTATTATTTTAAATATACACACACTTTTTGTATGATATAAATGGTTTTGATTAACTCTAATTGATATTATGTACTCATATTAAATAAATCAAAATGAATTTTTTGCAAATAAACCACTACAATATTTTTTATAATTCAAGGCGTTGCTTTATCTTTATCATCTTTTTATATCAACCAGTTTATCTTATTGGTTTGAATTGTGGAAGAAATATTGTTTTGGATTTATATTTCTACATACTTTTTTGAAGTGTTTACATTTTTTACACCTTTGCATAATTTAAACGTTTCTTAAAATAATTAATTATAAATCACTGAAAAGTTTTAGTCATTTAGCTCATAAGAGTACATACTCTTCATCTTCGATTGCAAGTGGATTGTGTTGAAATAATTCAATGTTTATTTGCCAGTGTTATTAGTAAACACTATTTTCATTGAACAACTGAACAAAGTGGTAGTAGTTTCAGTAAAATGGTGCACGGAAAAGTTATTTCTAAGATGTGCATAAAATTATAATTCATATGGCACAGGCTGGTAAAAGTGCAAATCAAATCAACAAATATGTAAACATTTTTCGCTACACGGCCAGGAAATTTTGGTTGTACAAAAAACTGCTTCTGTTGATGAAAAACTAAATCTTGGAATGAAGCATTACTGCTTCTGATATAAGGTCACTGGGAAGATTACTACAGAAAAATTGTTGTACTTTTGGTAAATTAACTACTTCACGTAATTAGGATATCGGGAAATCGCTTTCGAGATAAATCTGCACTACATACTATAAAACTAAAGCCATTTGTAAAAATTACAAAACATTTCATAAATAAGCTTTCTATTGGTACAAAAAATCTGCCAATTTCCACTTTAATACCTTTTTCCCAGTAAAATGACAAAAACTTAATTTTAAACCCCCTCTTTAGGAGAGTGTGACTCAACAGGTAGGGGTTTAAGAAAAAAGTTACTGTCACGTTGCATACAAGCTATTATGGGTAATAAGAGTGACGTTACGAAATGGTAATTGAAGGTTTTCAACTTGTGGGTAAGTAATATGGACATAAGAAAGTCAGGTGCAGTTAAATCGGGGGCCTGTGGGGAGGAACAGATGATCGCCAATTTGCCATATAGCTGCTATTAAAACAAATGGCATACGATTACTTATTTAGGAAAAAAAAAACAAAACATTTACCAATTCCTCTTCTGGGCAAATTATTTTAACCATTCAACAAAGAAGATGTGAATGGGCCAAACGATATGGTTCAAAATAGTACAGGTTTCATTGCATTACTACTTGGAATTT
The DNA here is from genome assembly GCA_940337035.1 of Agriotes lineatus. Taxonomy (NCBI): domain Eukaryota; kingdom Metazoa; phylum Arthropoda; class Insecta; order Coleoptera; family Elateridae; genus Agriotes; species Agriotes lineatus. The sequence continues at coordinate 155,469,298 of OW679194.1, forward strand.
TGTAATTTCACACTACATTAAATGGCTTACAGTAACTGTCACAGTTTGTAAACCATGAATCACAATATAAACGTCTTATTAAAAAAAAAGTTCCTCTCAGCAGGATTTGAACCAACTTCTGTATACCCACAAGATTTGCAAATTAAATCATTTCCACACGACAACCGATAGTATATTTAAAATACATTCAGAATGTTTGGGCCTCAAGACCAGTATTTGCACAAAAATCTCAATTTTGAATTTTGGAGTGATATATCTCCAAATTGATAGTATGGAAAAAGTAAAAATATAGAAATAAAAAGAGGAAAATTGGAAATTATTTATAGTTTCTATTACAGCGGTATTCACTAGAAAGAAACCGAGATTCACATATGAATTTAAATAAATGCAACTGCCAACTAAGCTAATTTCACACATTTACATATACATATTTATAAAAAACTGAACACATACATTTTTTGCTTAAGATATTTTACAAAATTAATACAATAAACAAAAAAGAAGATGTTTCTTTTAATTAAAACGATGAATAGGATTTCTTACAAGTTCATGCCTTATGGTCGGGCCACATGCAGCCCACGGGCTGTTGTACCACCATCTGTCTAATTTTATAAAGTACAATGTCACATCTCTAGAAGATAAAAAACAGCATATTTAAAAAAACTATTGATTACTTATTCTTTTCCAATGTAGATTATATCTCAATACAAATAGCTTTGAAAGCGAGGCAGGGATTTGCAATGGCAATAGCAGGATGCGGAACTCATGTTTTGTTTTAGTTTCGACTGTGTGAGACCTGTGCAATATGTGATACAGCATCAAGTTGTTGCTAAAGTGGTTTACTGCGTTTTCTTATTGTTTTGTCCATTTTGTGCACAACTCACCCGCAAAGCTATCTGTGTTGAGTTATACAGATTGTAGCAGCTCACTAGCACAATTTATTGTAAAACCAAGACAAAATTATACAAGGTGTGTATAAATTAAAAAATACTGAACTGGTCCTCGTTTGCTTAACCCGGAAGTGGTCGTGCTATGGTCGATTCAACCGCACATTTTAAAAAATTGCTATAGCTTCGTAATGCAGCTACTTTGCGACTTGAACTTTTAAAAATTCTCTTAAAATGCTTGTTCATTTTAATGATATTTCAGCACATTTAAAAAATTGTAAAACAGTTTTTTTGTTAATGCGGTTGATTCGACCGGGGCGCAACCTCTAACGTAACTCAATTATTTTTTCATTTATCTGGTATTATAAATTAATGCTATTCTGTAAACTCGTTGATTATGCTTTTCTAATAAAGCGCAAGAAAAATGCTATAGTTATTAATGACATAAGGCCGCTAGTAAGCATCTAACAAACGAGGATAAATTTGTGGCCGAGACTGTCAGGCTGATACTAATTAATTTATTCAAGCCATGGCCATGGCTGTTATGGGAACTTTTCAGACAGGTTGACAGTTTGAAGAAGGTTTTTATTAATTTACAAACATTCTGTTAAAAAAAACGAACTGCGGTTGAACCGACCGGGGCGCGACCACTAACGGAAGTTTAGGACGTGCGACTACACCCGGGTTAAATGAAGTCATAAAGTTGCAAATTTCAGTTAAAAAATTTGCAATTTATTGAAAGGTTAGTTCATCTAATGATTGCTTTTTGTCAACAAGAAGAAAAGGTAAAGTTCTATTTGTTAATGCGTTATTGTTTAATATAGTCGAACTTTGATAAATTGAATATCTCGATTACTCAAATTCACGTCATTCCCAACCTAATTCCTATAGTTTGCCATATAAAAATTTCTCGATAATTCAAATTTTGATAAGACGAAGTTTTCGATATCTCGAAGCATTTTATAAATACTAAAGCAGGAATTTCCCTTCATTGCTAGGTTTTTAAAAGAAAACATTCAGCTTAGCAACCAGGGCTGTGGAGTCAGTAAAAAAATCTGACTGTGAGTACATTGTCATGGAAACCGTAACAATTTTGTAAATTTTTTACATCCCTCAAATCTGGTAGTGTTAAAGGGTCACTTGCTAATGAGGTACCTAGTGAAAAAAAAAGTGATGCTAGAAAAATAGGCTTGTAACCCGATATGAAATTCCTACGATTTTGTTTTATCTATATGTGTGAATGATCACAGGCAAATCAGTCTTGTTTTTACAATGCTCCCACCTACCTGCCGCAATCTGCAGATATCTTCACATAGAAAATACTTTCTGTGATCATAAACGAATGAAGTTAATTTAGTGTGCTTACAATACAGTTTAATCGGCAGTAATTTTGTGCTAATAATAATAATTTCAATAACAAGAGTTTCCAAGTCAAAATTTTACCACTAACGATATTTTTATGTAAAACTAATCATTTTATTAGCATAAAAGTTCAGGTCTTGCTACTATTGTAAATAATATAAAGTGATCATCAAAAGTAATATTATGCTATTGTTTTAGTATGATACCTCATAGCAAGAGCAAGAGTTGATAATAATAGTTGATAAGTTATTATTATTAATCAAGGTTCAATTGATCACCTAGGTACCTTTTAAACCAATACCTACCTAAGCTGTATTAGGATGAAAATGTCAATAAACATGCAAATTATTTTGATGGCAGATATATTCTTAAAAGGAATTAACGGAGTATCAATAAATTATCTTTTATGCAATAATTTACTTTACCTGAAACAGTTTACCAGCCATTTAGATCCAATACATATCCGAAAATTCAATGAACTTATTGTTGGATGCCAAATTTAATTTGTATACATACCTACTTATACATATATACAATATTCAAACCTCCCTTTCCAGCCACATTTGGAAAAACAATTAAAACGTTTAAACACTCTAAAGCCACCCTTCTACAACATTCTAACCCTTGTAACTTACTTTTCTAATTTAATTTTCTTGAGAGCAACAAACTTTCCAGTAATTTTGTCTTTGGCTTTATAGACAATGCCGTAAGTGCCTTCCCCAGCTACGTCCATTCTTATAAACTGATCTAACTTCTCCATTTCACTAATAATTTAATGTAGTAACGCTACGTACCTAACCAGCAACTTGCCCGCCACTTTAGCGGGAAAATTGTTTTCAGAACATTAGCACTTCCACATCTAACACCTGCCATTTTTGTTTACTACTCGCGCGTCTGCGCACACAGCCTACTTTTCCAAAATAAAAGCGCAAGTCGATACTATCTTGCCTAGTTGCCAAATTTTCACACTTTTGCCGGATGCACCTCAAGCGCTCAAACCGGCAGTACAGCAACACATAAAATCTTGGTCCCGTTAGCTCGGCGCTAATTATATTGGAATTATGCATAAATCAAAATTAACACATTTGGAAATGCGCTTTTTGAGGCCTAATGATTTCAAAAACCGTGTTTATAAAAGATGACTATCTGTAACGACGGTGGGTAGGTGGTTGCGTGAGCATGAGCTACACCCTAAACGGATGAACTGCTTTTATTCATATTTTATACAAGGTGTGAAAATAGGGTTACAGATAGTTAAACTTGAAAAGCGCAGTACTTAGTACGCAACAAAATTTAAAAAATCTATGTGAACATAAGTCCGAAATTGCGTTTTAAGGGCGTTACAGCAGTGAGAAGGAGAATAAAATCGGGTGGTATTTAACAGTCTACCAAATTTACCCAACCATTTCGTACAAAAAAATACTTTCGTTTCCCAAAAATACTAAATGCTCACCAAAATTAAGAAAATACATAATCTTAGAGCGACCGCCAAAAGTTGACATCATGCTAGTCTCTTATATTATTTGTTCCTAAAAATAACTTTCGTTGGCTAAAAATGCTAAATGTTCACCAAATTTTATTCCGCATTTAATTCTAACATGATACCCAGATATTTAATTTTCGTCAGCGTCTTATATTATTTAGCATTTAAAAAACACTATTTCTTTGGCAAAAATACATAATGTTTACTATATTTTATACCACATTCAATTTCAAAAGTATACCCAGATTTATATTTTTTGTTGGCCTAAATATCACTTATAAGAAAAATCTATCGTGTTTTATTAGGTCTTGTTTATTAATGGGGACATAGAAATAAGTCTGAAGAATTCTTGGAAATAAATCAATATCTTTATAGAGTATATAATTCTTCTGTACGTCTGTATGTAACTGAACTCCTCCTAACCGGCTGGACCGATTTTGATGAAATTTTTTGTGTTTAAGTGGGTCCCTGGATGGTTTAGATTTACAATTGGACCCGGTAATTGGCGCTGCAATCGGGTTCTAGGCAGTTTAAAAAATTTCTCCCATATCAAAACATATAACCCCAAAATTTCACCACCCCCCAATATTTTTTAAAATTAAAAAAATCGAAAATTCGAATATCGAAAAAACGTTTGCTGAACCCGCTAATAGCAGGAAGCGGGCAGAACAACGTCTGTCGGGTCCCCCAAAATTTCACCCCCCCCACCGCCCCCGATATTTTTTAAAATAAAAAAAATCGAAAATTCGAATATCGAAAAAACGTTTGCTTAACCCACTGATAGCAGGCAGCGGGCAGGACAACGTCTGTCGAGTCCGCTAGTATACATATAAAAATCTAACACAAATTTCACAAAACAAAATTGAAAATTAAACTTATTAAATTTTTTCATACGGTAATACACTGGTTACACTCACTGTAAAAGCTACCAAACACAGTGTGCGGCTGCAAGCTGAAGCCTGCAAGAAGTTTGTCTGGAAGCGACAAGGAGAGATGCTCGAGCTTATTTAATTTTTGGAGTAACAGAATAATTATTTGACGCACAAGTAGTTTTTTCGAGAAAGACTAAATATAAATGGATAGCGTGAATATTTATTATGTACAGCACGGACGCGTAACTTGAGCGTTCTAAATTTGGTGAACATTTAGTAAAATTGATAGACATATGGAATTTAAAATGTAAGCAATGTTAAAACAGTACGCAACACAGCTATTTTAGTGGTGCTGTTCTCATTTTCCGAAGTATAATAATTTGGGTTCCATTAAGATTTCTTGATGTTCATGAAATTTTTTGGTGGACAACGCTAGGGATGTATGGTTTAATTTGGTGTACATTATATTTGATCCCAATAAAATCAAGGTTTTTATTTACCTATCTACTTAAAATAATATAAAAAATCTGGTGTGATACACGCACACAACTTCCTCTTATAGTGATCTTATAATTAGCCAAAAATTTGATTTTACATTTTTAAGCATTTGTCAACAATTTTCAAAAATTACAAATTCTACAGAAACAGTACAAAATAGAGCGTTAGTTCAAGAGACAAATTTTCTCTAAAATTTTAAGCTGTATTCAAAAATGTAATAATATACCGGGTGTTCTAGTTAAAATAGGAGTTAATAAAAAAAATCTGGTGTGATACACGCACACAACTTCCTTTTACAGTGATCTTATAATTAGCCAAAAATTTGATTTTAAATTTTTATGCATTTATCAAAAAATTCCAAAAATTACAACTTCTACAAAAACGGTACAAAATAGAGCGTTAGTTCAAGAGACAATTTTTTTCTAAACTTTTAAGCTGAATTCAAAAATATAATAATATACCGGGTGTTCTATTTAAAATAATAGTTAATAAAAAAATAGAAAAAAAACAAAAGAAACCCATTTTAGAAGTATTCAACTGGAAAATCACCTATCTCACTTCAATACACATTAAGAGTGTAATAAAAATGTAAAGTTTAAAAACAATCTTTGGAGCCGTTTTTGAAAAAATCGAAAAAAAACTGAAAAATCACAAGAGTAAACACCTACTTCCGGTTATGAGATTTTCTTCAAAAGCTTGTTGTCGCATCTACATAGTACACAAAATTTAAATATGAAGATTCAAGGCCATACCTTTGAGATATTCTGTTCACAGACAGACACACAGATATACAGACAGACCCACAGATACACAGACAGACCAATGAAAAAATTATGTTTTTTGGGTTCAGGGTACTCTAAAACGTGAAGATCTGTTGAAAACTCAATTTCTAATTTTTGGGGTGAATCCAATACTTCCTTTATTGTAAAAGGAAGTAAAAATAGAAAATAACCCATTTTAGAAGTATTCAACTGAAAAACCACCTATCTCACATCAATTCACACTAAAAATGTAATAAAAATGTAAACTTTGAAAAAAAACCATTAGAGCCGTTTTTGAAAAAATCGAAAAACTGAAAAATCACGAGAGTAATCATTTACTTCCGGTTATGCGATTTTTTTCAAAAGCTTGCTGTCGCATCTACATAGTACACAAATCTTATATATGAAGTTTCAACGCCGTACCTCTTTTAGGTTTTGATATATTCTGTTCACAGACAGACAGACACACAGACAGACAGACAGACCAATGAACAAAATCATGTTTTTAGGGTTCAGGGGACTCTAAAACGTGAAGATCTGTTGTAAACTCAATTTAGAATTTTTTGGGGTGAATCCAATACTTTCTTTATCGTAAAAGGAAGTAAAAATCTGGGGTGATACACGCACACAACTTCCTTTTACAGTGGTCTTATAATTAGCCAAAAATTTGATTTTTAATTTTTAAGTAAGCATTTGTCAAACATTTTCAAAAATTACAAATTCTGTAAAAACTGTACAAAATAGAGCGTTAGTTGAAGAGCCAAATTTTCTCAAAAATTTTAAGTTGAATTCAAAAATGTAATAATATACCGGGTGTTCTATTTAAAATAGGAGTTAATAAAAAAAAAGAAACAAAGAAACAAAAGAAACCCATTTTAGAGGTATTCAACTGGAAAATCATCTATATCACATCAATACACATTAAAAATGTAAAGTTTTAAAAAATCGTTAGAGTCGTTTTTGAAAAAATCGAAAAAAACTGACAAATTACAACAGTAAACACCATACTTCCGGTTATACGATTTTCTTCAAAAGTATGCTGTCGCATCTAGATAGTACACAAAACTTATATATAAAGTTTCAACGGCGTACCTCTTTTCGTTTATGAGATATTCTGACAGACAGACACCCAGACTGACAGACAGGCCAATGAACAAAAACGTGTTTTGGATTCAGGGTGATTCTAAAACGTGAAGATCTGTTGTAAACTCAATTTCGAATTTTTGGGGTGAATCCAATACTTCCTTTATTGTAAAAGGAAGTAAAAAGTAAATGACGTAAAATGTTGTATTTCAAGTTTGTTTGAACTTTGCCAATTTTAGAGGCATCTCTATTTTCCCCAGACAAAGAAATTTCTTTGTCTGAGCTATTTTCTATCAGTCTGATGCGAGTTGTTTTCTGATTGGTTGAAATTTGAATTAAAAAAGGATCGAAATATTCGGAAACATTGAACTTTGTTGGTAAAAATAGCCGGGAATATTCAGTATATACTCGCTTTTCGGTTTATTTAACTGTAAGCTGTGTGTTCATTGGAGTAACTTCGTGTTCGTATATTTAATTAACAATAGTAATTAATTTCTTAACATGGCTAGTACCTCTTAGCCAAGGCCATAATTTCGTTTTAATAACTAGGGTCCGAACAGATTTAATGATAACATAATAAATTCACAAAATTGCAATGGTTGTCTAAACCAAACTTTGATTTAAAAAGTATAAAACGTATGTAAATTTACATTTTTATAAAATTTCGATATCCCTGGCTATAACTGCATAATTTGCGGAAACATTTGCAGTTGACCAGGTAACGCGTGACTATCATTGTATAGTATTAGCAGGGCCGGCATCTTTGAGTTTTCTCGTGTGTTGCTCTTACTTCTAAAGACAATAAATACCAGAAATGTCCAAATGATTGGAAGAAAAATTGTTTTGATTCATGTCAAATAGTCCTAAATGCTTAATTTAAATTTAATGCAAATTTTGAGAACAACATGCGGTCTTAGCAGATTAATGTTTAGTGAACGTGTATATTATCTTAAAAAGAATTTCATTAAAAGAATTCACAATTGTAGATGCCAGCCTTTTAAATTATCAAAACAAAAGTAGTAGTTTCTGGTAGTGACAAACCATACTTGGTGACTTAGCAATTTATTAGCACTGCGGTAGAGGTGTCTCAATTTCGAATGGTCTAGCATGGTCCTTGGGAAAAGTATTCACAGTAGGTGATGTTTAGTTGTGTGAAACTGACCTGAGAGAATGTCAGGTATATACTTTTAAATTAGGTTATAATTTTTGACGTTTGACAAGTATTTTTAGCTATACTCTGTTCACTATAGTCCCGGATTGTCAATGTCAAAATCTAATTAAAAACAATCCTTTATGTCATGGTTAATACTTTTAAGTCAAGCTATGGGTAACTAGAAACAATTAATTGAACTATAAATTATAGGTTATATTTCACAATGACTTAAGCAAAAATAAATAAAAGTTACCAGGTAACAAAAACCCAAATTTTCAAAATTATGCTTTTGCGTTGTCCAACCTAGCAGTAACAAAAAAACCAATAGAAATTCAACAGTGCTACCATAATACGTCATTTTTGACAATCCGGGACCATAGCGAATAGAGTATACCGTGTGTCCACAGGAGTACGCACCATAGAGATAAGATAATGCTAATAGAATATAAATATCAACCAGTGCTATGACCACCGTCCCTTTTCTTGTACCATTTATAACAATATTGTTTCATACAGTGGCGAGTCAGATGCCAGAAAACAACGTTTTAGCGTGCCGGCGATTCCAGCGTTAGCCGATTTTTCTATTCTATTTGGTTATCCCTATGGTGCGTATTCCTGTGGACACACGGTATAAGCGTATTTGTCAAACCTCAAAAATTATAACCTAATTTAAAATTGTATACCTGGCAATTATTGATCAGGTTAGTTTCACACAACTAAACATGACCTACTGGAGATACTTTTCCCGAAGATCATGAGAAACTGCAAGATCTATACTATACTAAAGTGTTTTTCCACGATCGGGTGTAGAAATCAGTTTTTAGGTTAGAAGTATTGTGGCAGAAATATCCCTTGGGATTAAAAGTGACACTTTAATCCCTCAAAATAACGCCTAAAATAGGTCATTTATTCCCAGGAGTGCAAAAATTACATGCGGTATACTGTAATAGTGATACTCAAATCTACATAAAAAGTAAAAACATTAGTACTTACCTATACTTCAAAAATTGCAAATTGAGAAGCTCGTATAGAAAATTTTGAAATCCATTCATTTATAACAGGTTAAAGGTCTAGAGATTTAGATATGAAAGCAGACTGTAGAAGTGTTGTAATACCAGCTAAAGAAAAATGCTCACTTCTCCGGCATGACGTCGCCACAGGTAGGTCGACCGTCAGTTAAATCGCATAGGCGCAGAGTGTTTACAGTGCTCCTGTTTAATAAATTTTACCACAATAATCAAAGTAGTAGTTGTAGAATTACTTATAATATTCGCTATCCTTTCCCGGCTGTAATATTGACACTCAATAAAATAAACTAAATAGCCCTCTCCTACAAAAAAAAATGTAAAACCACAAAATTTCGTTATGAACATTGAAAATTATTTTTCAAAATGCCCAAGTAATTTATTGAATATAACAAATAATACTAAATTTACTACCGCATTATGTAGACGCATGGTAGTTTGCATGGTAATTTAAATACTTTTATTGGTACTTAACAAAACCAATTTTATTTGTGTACATTTTTAGTAATCTAACCTAACCTCAAAATTTTAAATTGGTACCGTGCAACTTTTTTGGCCCTTTTAAAAGAGGATTTTTTTTCTGAATGCAATGATGTATTACATGATATGGAAACTTCTTCAAAATTTTGAAAAACTGAGCTTATTCTTTTTACAGGCAGAAATCACTAGTGCCATGATCACAATAATTTTGTTTTTTATTTATTACGCTATTTCTGAAATTATGTTTCGAAACAAAAAGCACGTTTATCATCATACGTGCCTTCAAGTAGTGTCAGTGTATTCCTTATGTTTGACGTGTAAGTTCTATGTTCTTGTAGCACTTGATATACGCACAAAATACATCATATTTTCAAAATTTTCCATTATAAGTTGAAGTAATAACACTCACACTACTGACAGGCACGTATGATGATAAGCCTGCTTTTTGTTTCAAACATAATTTCACAGATAACGTGATAAACAGAAAACAAAGTTATTGTGATCATAGCACTAGTGATTTCTGCCTGTAAAAAGAATAAGCTCAGTTTTTCAAAAATTTAAAAAAGTTTCCATATCATGTAATACATCATTGCATTCAGAAAAAAATCCTCTCTTAAAAGGGCCATAAAAATTGCACGGTACCAATTTAAAATTTTGAGGTTAGGTTAGATTACTAAAAATGTACACAAATAAAATTGGTTTTGTTAAGTACCAATAAAAGTATTTAAATTACCATGCAAACTAGTTTAAATCGCATCTCAATATCTTAAGTAACAAAAAAGTTACGGCATATAAAAGAAATGAGGAGATTTTGTTTTTTTTAATTTTAGACAAGTGGGCCATGACAAGTAAAATTTGAAGATTGATTCTTAATGAGCTCTCAAACCTGCACCTTTTTGCTAATTTAACCATCTCTCTATCTCTTCAAATACATAAGTTACCCATGTTGTTCCTACGAAATCCGGGCACCCTGTATAGTCTAATACGCTTAAAATTAGTTTATTTACGACAGTGTGTGAAATTGACTTTTAGTTGGCAGTTTTAAGTTCGGAAAACAACTATTTAATAACATGTTTTCATTAGTTTACGTCATCAGTAGCAACGTGTTTAATGTGATTTCATTAGTCACTCGAAAACTTGGGAATTAGACATTTATATATGACACGGTTTTCTCCATATGTCTCCATATTGGGCAGTTTCGAGACATGGAGAAAACTTGAAAAGGCCTTTATCCAACAGTGGATAGACCAAGGCTGATGATGTATATGACACGGTAGCAGCAATAGCAAAGTGACGTTTGTGTTTTTCGTGTGAATGTACCTCGACGCCAAGCTTGCTTCTTATTGGTTCTTTAGTTGCTTTTCCTTCAATTTTAAATTTAGTTCACATATTTTCGGCAGTTTTTGTGTGCTTGGTGCTACTGTAGAGCTTACATCCATCTTATTTTCTTTGGCCCTCTTTGATGAAGTTTCTCTTGAATCACTTATTATCATAGTACTTCCTGCTTAACATAGCTCTCGACGCGAAAACACATTCTGCGTGATTTCTGAGAGTTGGAAAGCAATTTAATCCATTCCGTAAGCTTTAGAAGTTATATTGTCGTATTTCTGTCTTTAGAAAGTGACAAGTTCCGCAGAAAGTTCAGCGCCTGAATGTTTCCAGCATATTAAATGTGATTTTACAACCACTAATGGCATACCGAAAACGAAACCAATGAATTTCAACATTTTTAAAACAAATGGCCACATTAGAATATATATAACTAGCAAGATACCCGTTCTTCGTACGGACTACAAATGTTTTTTCTTCTAAATCCTAAACGAATTCTAGAATGCTCCCCTCCTCTCTCACTAAATACGCTAAACTAACAAACGCTGCAAAATAATATTGTAGGTAAAAAAGAAACAATATTCTTCCAAAAGAAGTTCTCCATAACCCTTTTATGCTTCACGTATCCCCTGGAAATGTGTATGTAATTGTCGTTCTCCTTATATAGATTGATAAAACTATAGGTTTAAACAATGAGAATAACAATAAAAAATGTACTTATTAAATGTTGTATTCATAAATTGTAGCAACATACCAGTTTCCACCACTTAGAGGTGGAATTTCGGAAATCCTTCTATTTTATTCTAAACTGGACACACGGAAAAAAATCAACAACTTTAACCTTTTTTTTAACTTCTTTTTACTTTTACCCTTTTTTTACTCCTTTCACAAAGAAATTTAGAATAAAAACTTTAAACCACTTTTTAAAGATTTAAACACATGCCCAAATATCATGATAATCAGGAAATACGAAAGGTTCTATAATTTACCCCTAAAACCAAATTCTCACCTTTAGGAGTTGATCTGTGCACAATCCTGAATTACGTTTTTAGGAACTTGTACATTACTTGTTACATTATAGGGCCTAATGAAATATTGAGAAATTCGTATATGCCAAAAAGAATGTCCTAACTTAATAAACATAGGAGATATGAAGGGTTCTTTAATTCACTCCCAATCCAGATTTGCACCTTTAGGGGTTGATTAGGGGAAAATTCTAAAATACGTTTCTAGGTATTTGCATTGATAAGCTTTGCAAGTAAACACCAAGTCGCTATCCCATCGGGTCTAAGAGATATTGAGAAACTCGTGAAAACACATTTTCCCCTTTCCACCCTCGTAGGGGTGAAATTTAAAAAAAATTCTTTCAACCCATTTAATTTTGAAATGGAACTTACAGTGAAAAAAATTAATAATTTTACCCTCCTACCCCTTTTCAGTTTTTCCTCTATTTACCCCTTTAGGGTTAAAATTTTCAAATTCCCTTAAACTCCTTTCTAATCATTTTAAAAATACATCTATATGCCAAAAAAAATGTTCTAACTCAATAAACATAGGAGATACGAAGGGTTCTTTAATTTACCCCTAAAACAGATTTGCTCGTTTAGGGGTTTATTAGGGCAAAATTCTAAAATACGTTTCTAGGTATTTGCATTGATAATATTTGCAAGTAAACACCAAGTCGCTATCTCGTCGGGTCTAAGAGATATTGAGGAACTCGTGAAAACACATTTACCCCTTTTCACCCTCGTAGGGGTGGAATTTAAAAAAAATCCTTTAAACCCATTTAATTGTGAAATGGAACTTACAGCGAAAAAAATTGATAATTTTACCCTCCTACCCCTTTTCAGTTTTTCCTCTTTTTACTCCTTTAGGGTAAAATTTATAAATTCCCTTAAACCCTTTCTAAATATTTTAAAATTACATCTATATGCCAAAAAAGAATGTTCTAACTCAATAAACATAGAAGATACGAAGGGTTCTTTAATTCACCCCCAATCCAGATTTGCACCTTTAGGGGTTGATTAAGGCAAAATCCTGAAATACGTTTCTAGGTATTTGCATTGGTAATCTTTGCAAGTAAACACCAAATCGATATTTTATCGGGTGTAAGAGATATTGAGGAATTCGTGAAAACACATTTTACCCCTTTTCACCCCCTTAGGGATCGAATTTCAAAAAATACCTTTTTAGCACTACCTTACGTAAGAAATTGAACCTTGCACCTAAATCTCAAGTTTCTAGTACCAGTGGTTTCGGCTCTGCGTTGATTAGTCAGGGTTATGACTTTCCTTTATATATGTAATATAGATAGAAGATAAAATTGATGTTAGTTTCATAAAACTGCATTTTTTTCCATTAACGTCATTTATTCCAAAATTTAAAAAAATCGCTTTTAACCCATTTCATTGTGAAATGGAACTCACAGCAAATAAAATATAATAATTCTAAGCCCCTTACCCCTTTTCAGTTTTTCCTCCTTTTACCCCTTTAGGGTTAAAATTTTTAAATTCCCTTAAACCCCTTTCTAAATATTTTAAAAATACATCTATATGCCAAAAAAGAATGTTCTAACTCAATAAACATAGGATATACGAAGGGTTCTTTAATTCATCCCCAATCCAGATTTGCACCTTTAGGGGTTGATTAAGGCAAAATCCTGAAATACGTTTCTAGGTATTTGCATTGGTAATCTTTGCAAGTAAACACCAAATCGATATCTTATCGGGTGTAAGAGATATTGAGGAATTCGTGAAAACACATTTTACCCCTTTTCACCCCCTTAGGGGTCGAATTTCAAAAAATTTCCTTCTTAGCACTACCTTACGTAAGAAATTGAACCTTGCACCTAAATCTCAAGTTTCTAGTACAAGTGGTTTCGGCTCTGCGTTGATTAGTCAGGGTTATGACTTTCCTTTATATATGTATAGAAGATAAAATTGATGTTAGTCTAATAAAACTGCCTTTTTTTTTCGATTAACGTCATTTATTCCAAAATTTTAAAAAATCGCTTTTAACTCATTTCATTGTGAAATAAAATATAATAATTTTAAGCCCCCTACCCCTTTTCAGGTTTTCCTCCTTTTACCCCTTTAGGGTTAAAATTTTTAAATTCCCTTAAACCTCTTTCTAAATATTTTAAAAATACATCTATATGCCAAAAAAAAATGTTCTAACTCAATAAACATAGGAGATACGAAGGGTTCTTTAATTCACTCCCAATCCAGATTTGCACCTTTAGGGGTTGATTAGGGGAAAATTCTAAAATACGTTTCTAGGTATTTGCATTGATAAGCTTTGCAAGTAAACACCAAGTCGCTATCCCATCGGGTCTAAGAGATATTGAGAAACTCGTGAAAACGCATTTTCCCCTTTCCACCCTCGTAGGGGTGAAATTTAAAACAAAATTCTTTCAACCCATTTAATTTCGAAATGGAACTTACAGTGAAAAAAATTAATAATTTTACCCTCCTACCCCTTTTCAGTTTTTCCTCTATTTACCCCTTTAGGGTTAAAATTTTCAAATTCCCTTAAACTCCTTTCTAAACATTTTAAAAATACATCTATATGCCAAAAAAAAATTTTCTAACTCAATAAACATAGGAGATACGAAGGGTTCTTTAATTTACCCCTAATCCAGATTTGCTCGTTTAGGGGTTTATTAGAGCAAAATTCTAAAATACGTTTTTTGTATTCGCTCCCCAAACTGGTTACTTTGGAAACTGTCTAGGATCCTCAAAATGGCCATTTAGAGGCCTTGTACTTAAAGTCGTCATGGCAACATTTTAGAGGACTCAAACATTAGTTGCCATGACGACTTTAAGTACAAGGCCTCTAAATGGCCATTTTGAGGATCCTAGACAGTTTCCAAAGTAACCAGGCCTCCTAATATAATGCCGCGTTAATGGTAATTGAAACTTCATATTATAATGTTTGGAGAGCTAATACAAAAAAACGTTGTATGCAACACGTCCTCAAATGGCTTTATAGGACTCATCTTCATATTACGGACTCGGCTGCGCTTCGCTCCGCCTCGTCCGGAAACATTACGACTCGTCCCCTAAAGCCTTGGTTTGAGGACTAGTTACATAAAGTACTATTCTAGGTATTTGCATTGATAATATTTGCAAGTAAACACCAAGTCGCTATCTCGTCGGGTCTAAGAGATATTGAGGAACTCGTGAAAACACATTTACCCCTTTTCACCCTCGTAGGGGTGGAATTTAAAAAAAATCCTTTGAACCCATTTAATTGTGAAATGGAACTTACAGCGAAAAAAATTGATAATTTTACCCTCCTACCCCTTTTCAGTTTTTCCTCTTTTTACTCCTTTAGGGTTAAAATTTTTAAATTCCCTTAAACCCCTTTCTAAATATTTTAAAAATACATCTATATGCCAAAAAAGAATGTTCTAACTCAATAAACATAGGAGATACGAAGGGTTCTTTAATTCACCCCCAATCCAGATTTGCACCTTTAGGGGTTGATTAAGGCAAAATCCTGAAATACGTTTCTAGGTATTTGCATTGGTAATCTTTGCAAGTAAACACCAAATCGATATCTTATCGGGTGTATTGAGGAATTCGTGAAAACACATTTTACCCCTTTTCACCCCCTTAGGGATCGAATTTCAAAAAATACCTTCTTAGCACTACCTTACGTAAGAAATTGAACCTTGCACCTAAATCTCAAGTTTCTAGTACCAGTGGTTTCGGCTCTGCGTTGATTAGTCAGGGTTATGACTTTCCTTTATATATGTATAGATTACTTTATATAAACTGAATTATGATATAGTATTTGTTGTTTAACAGTATTCATCGCGAAAACACACTCAACGTGATTTATGAGTATTAGGAAGCAATTTAATCCATTGCGTGAGCTTATATTAGAGAGTTTTAGTTCTTACAAAATAACTTATTCCGCAGAAAGTTCAGCGCCTGAACGTTTCCATCGCATTAAATGTAATTTTACAACCACTAATGGCATACTGAAAGCGATTCAAATGAATTGTACAATTGCAATCATTTAAAGGTGCACGGTTTTCGTTGCTGAGGCAATTTCTTAATTTTTTCCATACATTGTAACTGGCTATTGTCAGTGGCATTCCTTTTTTTCAAATCATTTAAAAATAAAGCGATGACAATGACATTTAAAAAAGTTTGTAACGCCTAGAATTAAAAGGCAAAGTTACAAAAAAATAATTGCGTGTACTTTTGGATGATCGTAATGGTACTACTTTTAAAAGAAATGGCAACATTTAAAATTAATTTTTACTTTGAATAAACTGTATTCTATTATAGTACTTCTTGATTAACATAGTTTTTGAGGCAAAAACTAGCGTACATAAATCAAACAAGTAGAGACACTCATGTCTAATGTTGTAACCTGTCTAGAGTGCCTGGTACGGTGACTTAGGGGGTATTTCTAAGCTTGACTACCAGATGGCAGAACAAAGTTCTACCAATCAGAGCCAGTTACTGGCTCTGCTACCAATCATGATGTGGTAAAGTAGTGGCGCCATATGTTAGTACTGTAACGTTTCGCCCAGCGCGAACGCGATTTTGAAATTAAAAATTAACTCGCGCGTTCTCCCATGGAGTAAATCACGTTAAGAACCGGAGCGCTGCATCGTTAGACCGCGCGGAAGCCGATAAGCGACGTCGCCGCGGGCAGACGCAGTGATTCCTCCGCGCACCTAAAGGAAGGATCCCTTACTCCAACGAACCGGTTTGAGTCGCTGATTACGCTAGCCCGGGCTATATAAAGCAGATCCGTCAGTCATTTTAAGACAGAATTTTCCTATATTTTTTCCGAACCTTTTCCTAATCCAATTCTGCTCAGGACCCTTAGGCTCTTCGAGGAGAATTTCTGCCACCTAGACTCTCTTGCTCGGGGGGCCCTTAAGCTCATCAGCTAGAGATCCGACCATATAACCCGTATCTAGACCCTCTTGCTCGGGAGGCCCTTAGGCTCATCCGCTAGAGATCCGACCAGATAACCGATACCTAGACCGTCTTGCTCGGGAGCCCGCAGGCTCATCAGATAGACACCTAGAAATAATTCCTCCAGGTTCCGTTCACTCAGTAGACACTTTAGATCCATGCAGCTAATTCTCACAAGTCAAAACGCCTAATTAGCCGGCTCTAAAACCACTAAGTACGACCTGGACGACGTAGCACGAGAGCGGTTTAAAGTTCGCACCAGAAAATCCAGCCTGTATATAGCCGCAATGAAAGTCGGTATCCCAACGAGTCGACATTAATAACTTCGCATATCCAATCCTCGGGCCACTTTACGACGCCCGCTAGCTGCGCGCCGCGGCCCAAATTTACTTTTCACGGCAATCACCGCCTGCAAGGCCCGAGCTTAATTCAATTACAATTTCGCTCACCTAGACGTGTGAAGTCATCACCGAAAGTAATCCAGATAAACTCGGCGGCTGGCCGTAATCCTGCCACATTCAATATACCTGCAGACCGCGATAACACTATCAGCTCCAGGTATGCACGTTATTTAATATAATATTGCCCGTTTAAAAGTTTAAAGTCGAATTTAATGTTTACGTACCGCCATTAGGCGGATTTCGCTAACTGTAATTTCTGCATTTAGACCCGCCCAAACTACCGACGAGACATTAGAACTATTCCATGCCTAGGCTGGTACAAAAGTAACTGACACGGCCCGAATCCAGACTACCGAGACGCACCGATAGAAGAATCCAGTTTTATTTCAAGCATTGTTAAATTTTGTTATTTCTTGTGATTTTGAATACAATTTAATTTGATGTATAACTAGCTAAACATATTATATGGTTAGAAAACTTATTCTGTGTACTTTTTGGGGTTACGAACTTGAGTGTATTAATGATACCTTGGTATTCTGAGTTACCCGGTGCCAGTAACTGCCTGGCAATTGTAGTCAACATATTAATCAATCTTAAATTAAATTGAAATAGCCAGAACCGGCTACAGTACTATCGGAAAGTTCAAGGTTATTCAAATCGGTATTTTGACATCAAAGGAACGGAAAGTGTGTCTCTACTTGTTTTATTTATGTACGCTGCGAAAACACACACCTCGTGATTGCTGAGTGTTAGGAGTTCCATGAGCTTCAGAAGTTAGATTGTCTCGTTTTTGTTTTTACAAAATGACTAATTCCGCAGAAAGTTTAGCACCCGACCGTTTCCAGCATAATAAATGTGATTTTACGACTACTAATGGCATACTGAAAGCGAAACAAACTAATTCTATTTTTAAAATGAATTTCAATATTTGTAATTTATTTTTACGTTGAATAAGCTGTATTCCATTATAGTACTTACATATTTTTTTAGGCGAAAACACACTGCGTGATTTCTGAGTGTTAAGAGTTCCATGAGCTTCAGTAGTTAGTGTCGCGAGTAGTGTAGTTAGGCGGGTTCTGGCGCACCTTGCATGTATCCCAAACGAATTGGATGGCATGTTCATCCGAAGCGTGACTCTGTCATGTCTTTCAAAGTCAAGAAGAGGTGGTGAGGGCATGTCTTTCCGGATGACAAAGAGGTGGTGAGGGGTAAGCAGATGGCCGGAAGTAGAGTCGGCGAGGGTGGAACAGGGGGCGCGATTTTCTGGAAATTTTCACCAGATGTGAGGGGGGTCATTGTCTGGGAATGTAGTTGTGAGAAAAGACCTGTTCAGACTTGTTAAAACGGGAATTTGCACCGGATGTGAGGGTGAGTAATTTTCTGAGAATTTGCACCGGATGCGAGCCAGATGTGATTGTCTGGGAATTTGTGCGGAATGTGGTTAATGAGGGGGGTCAATGACCTCTATTATCAGTGTCTGGGAATTTGCAACGAAGAATAAATATACCACTGGCCAGACTGTATTATGATTTTGATGATATTTCGAATACATTAGTTAAATCTGATAAATTTGACTTAACAGTTTTCGGATTTAAATGTGGTCTTATCTATCAAATAATAAAACTAATTAATCGTCTGTGATTCACTTAAGGTATGCTACACATTTTCATACGATTTTTTGATAATTCTATTTCCATTTAATTGATTTTTACGTCCATGACTGTTGAATTATCAAATAATTCCTTTCTAAATTGAAAAGAAAAACCTAATTTATTAGCTGGTAGGTAATAAATTAGAAACAAAGGAATTTGATTTTGTTTATGACAAGAGAGTTATTCTAGAAAACTTTGATACAATACTGTTTGGATATTGATCCTTTTCTTTGTTAAATATTAATATATCTGTTATTTTTGAATCATAAATTGGTACTTACTTAGTTTATTTGCCAAACAATTATATATAAAATTTTCTATTGAACCATAAGTCATAACATTTTCAAAACAAAAAATTCTTATACAATTATTTGTCAACATAAGAAAGTACCCTGTGCTCACTGAATGTTACGCCTATGGTGTCGTAGTATAATATTGTGTCGTTAGAGGCGCTACAGTTATATTATACATAGAGTTACTAGATAGAGAGAGTAACGCGATTGGTATCGCCAATGTATTTGGCTCATAAATGGCGGTTTGTAACTTTAGCCACTCCCAAAGACGTGATTTTTCAACTTCCTGATTTTGCGCCGTCAAGTGATTGGCTAAATTTTGACATTTGACGTCGGAGACTTGTCACTTCACTTTTCAGTTATGCTAATTTGTTAACCTTCGGTCTTCGTTATCTTTCGACTGTTTCAGTTACCACAAGGTGAAAAGATTGAACAAAAAAGGAGTAAATGGTTGGCATTTATAAACGGAACTAATTTATCTTCAGGAGCTCGTATTTGTGAAGTAAGTCGATATATACCCACATATATTAGCAGATGACAACAGATTTGCAATTAATCTGAATCGTTAATTAATTGTTCTTCAATAACAGGCACATTTTGAAACAACCCAATTTGAATCCGACAGACAGGATGGAAGAAACCTTTTAAAATGGAAAGCGTGGTTATGCACATTCAAATGTCCCGCCAATTTGTGGACCAACAATGGCCGACTTTCGCGACTTTCTCTCAATCTAGTAACTCTAATTATACATTATTTTACTTTTTATACAGGGTCTCTAACTATACACATATAATTAATATATATAGGGCATTCAGTAAACACAAAAACATTTAAATTTTTTTGAAGTTGGCAGGTGCATATAATTTTTGTACTAGGGATTCCTTATTTTGTTTTGCAAAGGTTTCCACACCTGTATACAGGCAGATTTGAATTTAAAAATGACAATTAATATTTCTCATTGTCAGTGTCAAAGTAAATATTTTTCAAGAAATTCTCAGCTAAAGTCTAATAAAATGTACATAATAAAAATCCCTATTAGTAAACGTTACATCAATAGTATCCAACACAGTATTTGTATAATACCCTTAAAAGTTGTTAATTACCACATTTATGAGAGATGGTAAGTAAATGTCACGCGCTTAACCTATTTGTTTTAGTAACTTTTTGTGAGTACATTCCTAGACAAGGATGCATTTTGAGTAGTACACTCATGAAATTTTGAAAATCAAAGGCCACTTTGTGTTTTTATGTTTACTGAACAGACTATATATGACTATACAGCTGTTGTCAATTCAACCGCAAGGTTCTTTCCTCGAAGATTTGACAATCAGTTACTTTGACTCTTTTTGTGGATGTGTTGGTAAGTTTTCTAATATTAATATTTATCATTTACAACTTAAAATTTATTTGTGTAAACGTGCAGTTTAGGTCACCCAGATGTAAACAAACCGATCGGCACCACTCGGGTCAGAATATGCAGGGTTGCCAGACTGAATGCATGCGCGTTTTCACGTGCTACGTTATTACGTTACCAGACATAATTTTTCCACGTGTTCGGTTGTTTTTCAATGAACTTTAGTAGTTTTGGTAATCCTGCTGTTATTCAATTTTCTTTATTTATCTTTGATGGCAGTACGCTACGAAATTATTTGCAGTAATAACTAATAACCCCTAATATAATTGAAATAAAATTACATCTGTTAGAAAAGGAAGATACAGGGGTGTGTAGGGTAGAAATAAAATCTACTATATTTGCAACTAAACCTTCAATCAGTGCTAAGTTTATTAATGAATATAAAAAAGTGCAAGACATGTAACTACAAAAATTAAATTAAATTGTTTAAAGAAAGCGAGCCTCGACACCGCAAGGTAAATGAGGTTACAGATAATACAATAAGAAAGCGTAGATGTATTTACAAAAAATAAATTGAATTTTTAATAAAACAATGGCTACATGTTTACCAAAATTAAATTAAATTGTTTATAAAAAAGCGTATGTAGATGTATTTACAAAAAATAAACTGAATTGAAATGAAATACAGTACTTTCGTAAAGTAACGGATAAATTCGTTAAAAACTCAAGGAATAACTTTTGAAAAAAATGTTCTCATCAGCCGATTTTTCTTTTTATTTGAGCATTTTTTGAAATAAACTGCATACATACAGGGTGTCCCACGTATGAGGTGTGACGTTATCGATGATTTTTTGAAATGGCAATCCCCATTTTTCATTACGGAATTTGAAAGAACGCATATTTTTACTTACGCTAAGCTGATCTTTGAGTATAGGTCCGATGATCAAACATTAAGAAAAAATTAAAAATTGCAAATTACTAAAGTTAATTGCAATGGTAATTTCAAAAACAACTAAATTAAATGTTCAAATTGTGCACCGTTGTCTGTCTGACAGTAACTAAGACGACCGTCATGTTTTTTATCGATTGCTGTCATTGATAAAAGCCTAAAGCATGCTTCTTAAAATCAAATTTAGTATTTTGCAAATTTAATATTTTTTTAAATTTTTGGTCATGTGAACTATACGCAAAAATTACCTTAGCGTAAGTAAAAAGATGCGTTCTTTCAAATTCCGTAATGAAAAAACGGGGTTGCCATTTCAAAAAATTATCGATAACCTCATATCTCATACGTGGGACACCCTGTATGTATGCAGTTTATTTCAAAAAATGCTCAAATAGAAATAAAAATCGACGGGTCTGAGCGTTTTTTCCAAAAGTTGTTCCTTGAATTTTTAACGAATTTATTCGCTACTTTACGAAAGCACTGTATTTCATTTCAATTCAGTTTTTTTTGTTTTTTTTTAATACATCTACATACGCTTTTTTATAAACAATTTAATTTAATTTTGGTAAACATGTTTTATTAACAATTCAATTTATTTTTTGTAAATAGATCTACCTTTTTTACTTGCTTTTACAATAAAGGAAGTATTGGATTCACCCCAAAAATTCGAATTGAGTTTCAACAAATCTTCACGTTTAGAGTCCCCTGAACCCAAAAAAACATTTTTTTTTCATTGGTCTGTCTGTGTGTGTGTGTGCCTGTGTGTCTGCCTGTGAACAGAATATCTCAAAAACGAAAGAGGTATGGCGTTGACACTTCATATATAAGTTTTGTATACTATGTAGATACGACAGCAAGCTCTTGAAGAAAATCGCATAACCGAAAGTAGGTGTTTACTCTTGTGATTTTTTCAGTTTTTTCGAATTTTCAAAAACTGCTGTAACGAATTTTTTCAAACTTCGCATTTTCTTACATTTTTAATGTGTATTGATATGAGATAGATGATTTTTCAGTTGAATACTTCTAAAATGGGTTTCTTTTGTTTTTTAAATATTTTTATTATTAACTCCCATTTTAAATAGAACACCCTGTATATAATTACATTTTTTAATTCAGCTTAAAATTCTAGAGAAAATTCGTCTCTTCAACTCTACGCTCTATTTTGTACCGTTTTTGTAGAATTGTAATTTTTTAAAAATGTTGACAAATGCTTAACATTTAAAATAAAATTTTTGGCTAATTATAAGAGCACTGTAAAAGGAAGTTGTGTCCGTGTATTACACCAGATTTTTTTATAAACATTTTACTTTAATTTTGGTAAACATGTATGCACTGTTTTATTAACAATTTAATTAATTTTTTGTAAATACATCTACGTTTGTTTATAAACAATTTAATTTAATTTTTGTAGTTACATGTCTATCACTTTTTTATATTCAATAATAAACTTAGCACCGATTGAAGGTTTAGTTACAAATACAGTAGATTTTATTTCCACCCTACACACCCCTGTATCTTCTTTTTCCAACAGATGTATTTTATTTCAATTATATTAGGGGTTATTAGTTATTACTGCAATTTTAAATAATTTCGTAGCGTACTGCCATCAAGATAAATGCAGAAAATTGAATAACAACAGGATTACCAAAACTACTAAAACTTCATTGAAAAACAAAGGAACACGCGGTAAAATTATGTTTGGTAACGTATTACTTTACCAGATTTTCGGAAAATCACGAAATACGTGTTTGCTTATTTGTTTTTAGGAGTACTCCTACGAAGTTTCAAGTCGAAATGTCTATTTAATATTATTTTTCCATACAAAATTGGAACCCCCATTTTACCCCTTTAGGGGTTGAATTTTGAAATATCCTTCCTTATTCCTTGTATACATCATAAAGGGAACCTCTGTGTAAAATTTCAGCTTTCTAGGTCCAAGGGTTTGGGCTGGGCGTTGATGAGTCAGTCAGTCAGGACTTTTAGAAATATATATAAGATTACGTAGCATGTGAAAACGCGCATGCATTCAGTCTGGCAACACTGCATATTCTGACCCGAGTGGTGCCGATTGTTTTGTGGTGCCGATCGGTCTGTTTACATTTGGGCGACCTAAACTGCATGTTTACCTTTATTTGTTTCTGACGGTAGGTATGGCGGAAGCCAATGTAAACTACATTCCTTGTGTTGATTATAATCAGGACACAATAGCCAGAGCACGTCAAATATTCGAAGAAAAATGTTTACCGGAATTGTTTGTGGCCAACGTGGCAGCGGATAAATGTTCTGGCAAGACGCCCTGTCGATGGATGGTGGCTTATAAGTTTAGAGATGTACATCGTCAGTATGAAGGGGGACATTATGCCAAACAACTGGTTAGAAGACTGGATGCCGCTAAACCTCAAGGTACAAATCTAATGAAACCAGCAATAAGTCTTCGCATGACTGCTAATGATGGTCCATGTTATGTTATAAATTATGGCGTTCTTTGTGAGTGCGAATATTATGAAATTCCTTATTTTGGTAACGATGACGACAGTCCATTCCACATTTGTGAATTTTTTTCAGAATAAGTATTTGGACATAGAGAAATCGGTAAAAAAAACTTCAAGATGAACTGCTTTTATTATCACAATATGATTCAAACAAAAACTTTGTATTTGTTGTAAAGTTAACTTTTTATAAAAGTAAAAAATTCAGACTCAATACTTTTGATAAAATATTAACCACCTTCTATAAGTTTTTACTTGAAAATTGTAAAGATTGTTTATAAATAATTAATCAAACAGAAACGGAAACATTCTCTAGAAAATTATATTTAAATTTAATTGCAGGGTAAACAATGATATTTTACGTGTAAGTATTAATAAGATAGAGTCAATTATAATTTATTGTACTTAGTTTATAACTTTTGAACATTATATATTTTTAGTAAAATTTTTCAAATTTCTGTCTTGTACTTTTAAACTATTTGGTTGATTTTATATTAAAGTTTACCATATACTTGACTTGTTGTCTTCTAATTTCATCTCCTCAATACTATTAAATAACATCGAAAAGGAATGACTTAATTGCTAATGAAGCAACTTTGGGATATAGAGCTTGGGGACACTGAGTGTTCTGGATTTAGTTAGTTATTTTTTAATACAAACAGAACGAAATACAGAGCTGCCGAAATACCTTGAAATTCACTAAGCGAAGGCAAATTTTAACTTTTTTAATATGCTTTAAAAAGCAGGGCAGTTTTCACAATTTTTTAATATTTTTTGTGAATTCACTTCGCATGCTATACGCACTAGTCCACTTTGTGGACGCTCATAGACCTTGTCCGAATTTGTTTTGGCCGAAATCCTATTCATATGTGTGCTGAAGTGGCCCAATACCAAATTTTCCAATTCACATAGGGGACAAGCGGCTAATAGTGGACGGGGGTAATAGTGGATTACGCTTATAAAAAATTCTAATTTCCCGCGCCGCCGGCGCAAAGTAGTGCAACAGTCACTGTAGCGTTTGGCCTGCCGAATGCCAGTTCGATTTTGCCGGCAAGAATTCTTTTTAAGGTCCACAACACCAGTTTAACATGTTACTGCTTTTGAATTTAGGGTCTAAGTTGGCGCTTTTTCTCAACGGTTATAACGAGATACGAACTTATTTTAGAGACGATGCGATGGAATTATTTTGCCAAGATTAGGAATGTTGAGGTTATGTTTTGAATAAAATTCGTTTACATTTACTAAGCCGTGTTCACACAGAATCGTGTCCACTATTACCTCGAGAAAAGTCAAGTATATGTGAAATAGTAGACACACTGCAACAATTTGTGTTTGTAATAGTGCACATAGGTATGTGTAGGTAGGTACTTGACTTGCTTTAATTTCAGAAATGCCAAGAACGTACAAATCTAAGAACAAAAGGGTTACTTACAACCCAAATATTTTACGAATAGCATTGCAAGAGGTGAGAAGAGGCAGCACTCTTCGAGATGTATTCGAAAGATATGACATTCCCAAGTCAACTCTTGGTAAATATAAAAACGTGGAAAACTTGCAATCTTTAGAAATAGGAGCTGGTCGAAAAACCATTTTGTCTACAATAAAAGAAGGCGTCCTAGCGAAATACCTGTATGAGTCTGGAAAGTATGGATTTGGACTGACAAAAAGCGAACTGCTGACTTTCGCTGGGGAATATTGTAAGGGCAATAATATTGCTTGGAGAGGGGATTCTGTACCGGGAAGGGAATGGTATGAAGGGTTTATGAGACGACACCCCGAGTTATCAATAAGAAAGGGAGAGAGCATGAGCGCCTTGCGGTTGAGAGGCTCCGACCCGTACACCATAAGAAATTGGTACGAAAAGCTTGATACATAAAGACGATTATCCAGGGACTACCTATACAGCTTCAAAAAAGGGGTGGATGGAAGGAGAGATTTTCTTCAAATGGTTCAGAGACGTTTTTTTAATATTTGTGAAGACGCTACAGGAAAGAAACGGCCGTAGAGTGGTTTTGTTATACGATGGAGCCGCTGTGCATACGAGCTACGCTTTGTCCAAAATGGCAGTCGAAAGTGGTGTTATATTAATAAAATTTCCACCAAATGTTACTCACCACATCCAGCCTCTTGACAAGTGTGTTTTTAAGCCTATAAAAGTTGCCTGGAACAACAATATGCTACGTTTCAATAGAGATTTTCCGAACGAAGATTTCTTTAAATTTCTCAAATTGATATGGGAGAATTCTTTTAAACCAGAATATTTAATTTCGGGTTTCAGATCGACGGGAATATTCCCGGTAGATTTTTCTAGATTTCCCCAACAAGCCTACGATGTACGAAAATTAGAACGATTCAATCGAGGAGACAAAGAAAACAATCACACATTACAGTCACTGGCTTCAGAGGAAACAGCAGGACCTAGTATGGAAAGAACGAACAATCCAACAAATGGAATGGAGGCCTTTATTCGTCGAAAACTGTCGGAGAGTGTCACCAAAAGAGCTGAGGGTGCAGCTCCCAGGAAGAAGCTCTCCAAAGAGGTTGGAGATATACTGACATCTAAACAAGCTCTGACTATTCTTAAAGAAAGGGAAGATGCAGCAAAGAATAAAGCTGTAAAAGGTATAAAGCTGAAGCCGTCCACTGCGACAAGAAAAGTCAATAGACACAAAGTGCAGAAGAGAAAGTATTCATCATCTTCGTCTTCAGAATCAGCTCAAGAAATGATTCTAGAAAGTGAGTTTGAACAAGAAGAATTTGATAGTTCTGAAGATGAGGTGGTTGCTCGAAAGATTTCAGATAATCCCAAAAATGATGACAACAACGACATAAATGACGATAAGGAACTAAATGTTGACAGTTCTGAGATCTTGTTGAATATGCCAGTAGGAAGCTATGTAGTGACCGAGTTTATCTATAATTCTAACACGAAAAAAGAGACGAAGAAAAGATTTGTTGGGAAAGTATTAGCTGTCGATAATGGCTTCTATCAGGTATCTTGCATGCGGATTTATAAGGAAAAACAAAATGTCTTCGTATTTCCTGTGGAACCTGACATTAACAATGATGTGAACCAAAAACAAATTGTTACTGTGCTGTCAGAGCCAAAGGTTAATAGAGGCCGACACACTGTTGCCCAGCTCTGTGAATGAACATTTTGTGCCTTAACATTAAACCTTAAAATGCCCCACATGAAACGGGTTTGTCCATTTATCTCATTCTGTAACAATGTATTTTTGAGTTTATTGTATCTTTATTTGCATTATTTTTAAGAATTTATGTTTCTTATGTTCCTTTTCTAAATAAATCACATTCTTTTTTATCAATGCATTTGAATTTCGAGGCGAATTTGGTTCGATTCAAACTTCACCCTTTTAGAACTTCGTTAAATATAATTATTTTCAAATGAAATCAGAAGCATTTCAATTATGGCAGATTGCTTTATGTCCACAATTATTCTCACTTTGAATCGTCACTTAGTTTAAGAGGTACAGGGCCCGTCTACAATAACCCCCTGGGGGTAATACTGGACAATAAAATATTAAAAACATACAATTTTTTAAAATTAACATTTACAAATATACGTATTTTTTACTCACCATTGTAAACAGTATAAGGAATAGTATCTACACACAAAATTTCATGTACTGGAAGCCAACAGTTTTCCAAAAAATCAAATTGTACACAATTACCCCCCCCCCCCCCCTTTGTCCATTAATACCCTCGTCTCCCCTAATTCATCTTCATCTATTTTTGACATAGTTGTATATGCTATTCTTTTATTGTTGCTATAACAGGGTAAAATCGCATATAATTCTAATTTATTAATAAATACAGTTTTGACATCAGTTTTCTTTCAAAATCGTTATCTACATGAGTTTGTATAGCATGCTTTCTGCCTTATAAAACAGGACACAATCCTTGAAATACCTGCTTTTTAAATATAACCTTCAGTTAGTGAAACTGCATCATTTAGAGAGGTTCAAAATGATTCGGAAGAAAATAAACATCTCGATTAAGACTCAAATAAGCCTGCACGAATAAGTTTTTGGAGGCGTCGTGTAATAGTAAAAGAATTGGATGATCTTCATCAAGCTGATTTAGTAGAAATGATACCATACTCTAAAGTAAATAAAGGTTATCGATATATTTTTAGTAATTATAGATGTATTTTCAAAATATGTTTGGCTAGAGCCTGTAAAAACAAAAACCTCTAAGGAAGTTGCTAGCACAACTGAAAAAATAGTTGCAGACAGATCAAGGTAAAAAGTTTATCAATAAAGATTTACAAATACTAATGAATAAATTGAAAATTGACCATTTTTCAACATTTAGCACAAAAAGAGCGTGTGTAATGAAAGAGTAAATCGTACACTTAAATATATTATGTGGAACATGTTGAGTTTGCAAGGTTCTTACAAATGGCTTTCTCGATTATGCCAAGTCAGTCACACCTACAATCACAGAAAACATAGTACAATTGTTAAAAGACTTGTTAATGTGAATAAGAGTAATGAGCAGAAAATTCTCAATCAAGCTTATAATCACATAAAAATGACTGATTTAAGTAATGTCAAATTTAAGGTTGGCGATCCTGTACGAATTAGCAAATATCGAACAATATTCAATAAGGGATATACGCCCAACTGGACTAATGAAATTCACTATCAATCAAGTTAAATTAACTAATCCTATTACCTATCTACTAAAAGATGCTTCGAATCGGCCTATTCGAGGATGTTTCTACGATCTTGAGCTTCAAAAAGTTAAATATCCAGACATACATCTCGTTGAACGTGTAATAAAACGAAAACCTGACAATGTATTTGCAAAATAGCTTGAATTTTCAAATTTGAACAATAGCTGGATTGATGCTAAAAATATTGTCTAAATTACCACATGCTGTGAGGACTCATCACTTAATTTTAGAAACATGTCATCAGTGCTATATAAACCCGACATGCTGCAGCATTTCTATCATTCTCTTGTACGCGCTCTGTACCTCGCCAAAACATGGCAGATTTCTATCAGAAACTTCACAAATTAAATGAGGTTAAAGAGTGGAGAAATGTGCGAGATTTGCAGGTCGACGAAAAATACCTAATAATAAATTTGTATCGGTGTTCGACTAAATACGGCAATAAAGTGGCAGTAGAATTGGATAACCTCCAATTTATTCTACCAGCACGCTACGATTGTCTAACAGTGCAGACCTGCAACGATTAGGAGGACGTCGCTACTACATCATCTCGGACGGCAAGTGTGGAAACAGCACGAAACTTGCTTTCGAAGAGATTGTAACACTCCAAACAGAGATGACAACAGCACCTCTAGCACAATAATTGACTGATGCATAATATATTTGTTAGTATAGCTAATCAATTTTACTACAAGCTAATAATTTTATAGATGTACGTTTTAGACAAATAAATACAATTATATTTACAATTGTTGTTTAATTACACGGTTGTGCTCAAATAACAATTATATTTACAATTGTTGTTTTATTACATTGTTGTCCTCATAAAACCGTTACAGGAACATGTCAGGTTCGCCGAGAGATCTAAGGCGCCAGTGGTATATTTATTCCTCGTTGCAAATTTCCAGACACTGATAATGGAGGTTATTGACCCCCCTCATTAACCACATTTCGCACAAATTCCCAGACAATCACATCTGGCTCGCATCCGGTCCAAATTCTCAGAAAATTACTCACCCTCACATCCGGTGCAAATCCCCGTTTTAACAAGTCTGAACAGGTCTTTTCTCACAACTACATTCCCAGACAATGACCCCCCTCACATCTGGTGAAAATTCCCAGAAAATCGCGCCCCCTGTTCCACCCCCGCCGACTCTACTTCCGGTCATCTGCTTACTCCTCACCACCTCTTTGTCATCCGGAAAGACATGCCCTCACCACCTCTTCGTGACTTTGAAAGACATGACAGAGTCACGCTTCGGATGAACATGCCATCCAATTCGTTTGGGATACATGCAAGGTGCGCCAGAACCCGCCTACCTACACTACTCGCGACACTAACTACTGAAGCTCATGGAACTCCTAACATTCAGAAATCACGCAGTGTGTTTTCGCCTAAAAAAATATGTAAGTACTATAATGGAATACAGCTTATTCAACGTAAAAATAAATTACAAATATTGAAATTCATTTTAAAAATAGAATTAGTTTGTTTCGCTTTCAGTATGCCATTAGTAGTCGTAAAATCACATTTATTATGCTGGAAACGGTCGGGTGCTAAACTTTCTGCGGAATTAGTCATTTTGTAAAAACAAAAACGAGACAATCTAACTTCTGAAGCTCATGGAACTCCTAACACTCAGCAATCACGAGGTGTGTGTTTTCGCAGCGTACATAAATAAAACAAGTAGAGACACACTTTCCGTTCCTTTGATGTCAAAATACCGATTTGAATAACCTTGAACTTTCCGATAGTACTGTAGCCGGTTCTGGCTATTTCAATTTAATTTAAGATTGATTAATATGTTGACTACAATTGCCAGGCAGTTACTGGCACCGGGTAACTCAGAATACCAAGGTATCATTAATACACTCAAGTTCGTAACCCCAAAAAGTACACAGAATAAGTTTTATAAGCATATAATATGTTTAGCTAGTTATACATCAAATTAAATTGTATTCAAAATCACAAGAAATAACAAAATTTAACAATGCTTGAAATAAAACTGGATTCTTCTATCGGTAAGGTAGGCTGATTTACTGCAAGAGGAGAAGAGAAGCCAGCAGATTCAGAGGGAGTTGGTTGGCTTTGGCCACTTAGTAACCTGGTAACTTGTTCTCGCAGCTCCAGCATGTCACCTTGACATCCCGTTATCTTTCTCTCCGTTTCTTCCTGAATATCTCTGATTTCCTCTGCCAACTCGTTATGGCTCGCTTTCAGTTCCTCCTTAAGTTCATCCTTGAGATCTTCTTGAGTGACTTTCAATTTTCCTCAAATTTTTCTTTAAGATCCTCTTGCACGGCTTTCAGCTCTTCCTTAAGTACTTCCTGTGCCTTTTCTGCCTGCTTTTGGCCGGTTTTCAGCTCCTCCTTAAGTACTTCATTGAGGTCTTCTTGTGCTTTTTCTTGCGCGGCTTTCGATTCTGCTGCGCTTTTTCTTGCGCGGCTTTCAATTCTTCTTGCGCTTTTTCTGCCTTATCCTGGCCCACTTGGACCAGCTGGAAAAGTTGGCTTAATTGGGCTTCCATTTTTCCGCTCTGGAATCTTGTCACAGTCATCCAACATACACACTTCAATTTATTTATCTGACCGTCATTTTATCGGCACTTGTTAATCAATTTATTTAATGTATGTCCGCAATTTTTTTATAGCCTCTGGTACAAAACGGTACAAAACCCTACACCTGACACCACTGTTACGTTTTTACGTTCGGGCTATTAAAAATTACGACGCTTCTTGTATTAAACATTTATTAACAATGATTAATTACGATTATTTACAAACACACGAATTATCAAGGCAGAACACAAGTTACTTAAACTAACGAACTATTTCTAACAACGATACATTTATTTTTATATTGCACTTAACAGTAATGATTTATATGGTTATATTCATTTCTTTAGAGTTATATACACGGGTTTATTTATATTACGCGCTTCGAGTCTGATGAGAACTGGATGAGAACTGCCCGCTATTCAACCTCGCGAGTATTTATATCTCACGAAGGAGTCATTCTAGAACAATCGAGGCTTTACTCGCTTTTCCGGCAAATGCATGCCGTATTCGCTTGTGTTGACCTCGAGCGCGTTTTCAAAAGCGTGAATCACCCGTTGCACCTGGCTCAAAGGTCGTTCTGGATGGATCCGGAAGGGTGTGAGTCATATGTCCACAGCGACTCGGCCCAAGTTCATTACAATATAATACAGCATATCTAATGACTAAAATATATTTTAGATGTTGGTGTTAGTTACTAAAATTCCGGAATTCGTATGTTGTAAAAATACAATTAATATGCTGAAAACCCTCAGGTACTATACCTTCTGCGTATTTAGTAACATTGTGAGGTCTCAAATCAAAGCAATATAACTTCTAAAGCTCACGGAATGGATCATAGTGCTTCCTAGCCCTCTGGATTCACTCAGAGTGTGTTTTTACGATGGAGACTAGGTACCTTAAGCAACAATTGCTATAATAAAATATAGCTTATACAGACAGATCAATAAAAAACCAATTAGGGCAGGCTGTGATATGTGTTATACGTTTGGCAGCACTGAAGTGTATTATCAGTCTATGTCAAATTCGAGATTTGCAGGTTAAGTTTTACGTCAGTCAGTATTTTACATTTTGCTCATTCGTTTTCAAAATACTGGAGCTCGTATGCTTGTCCTTCAGTATGCCTTGAATGGTTGTAAAAACACAAAAAATATGATTAACGCTCAGGCGCTATACTTTCTACGTATTTTGTATTTTTGTAAGGTATAAGATCAAGACAATATAACTTCTACAGCTCGCGGAATGGATTACAGTGCTTTCTAACACTCAGATATCACTCAGAGTGTGCTTCCACGATGGAGGCGATGGTAAGCAACAATTGCAAAGTATAATAAAGCTTATCTAATGTAGAAATAAATTTTAAATATTGCAATTGGTTTTAAAAATTCTAGAGATCGTATGTTTGTCATTCAGTATGTCGTGATTGGTTGTAAAAACACAACTAATACGCTGAAAATGCTCAAGTACTATAGTTTCTGCCTATTTAGTAACTTTGTAAGGTCTCAGATCAAGACAATATAACTTCTAAAGCTCGTGTAATGAATTATAGTGCGTCCTACCCCTCAGAAATCAGTCAGAGTGTGCTTCCACGATAGAGACAATGGTAAAAAACAATTGCTATAATATAATACAGCTTAGCTAATATAAAAATGAAATTTAAATACTGCAAAATATTGCAATTGGTTTTAAATATACTAGAGATCGTATGTCTGTCCTTCAGTATGTCGTGATTGGTTGTAAAAACACAACTAATACGCTGAAAATGTTCAAGTACTATACAGTCTGCGTATTTAGTAACTTTCTAAGGTCTCAGATCAAGACAATATAACTTCTAAAGCTCGTGTAATGAATTATAGTGCGTCTTAACCCTCAGAAATCAGTCAGAGTGTGCTTCCACGATAGAGACGATGGTAAGCAACAACTGCTATAATACTCGTATAATACAGCTTAGCTAATATAAAAATGAAATTTAAATATTGCAAAATATTGCAATTGGTTTTAAATATACTAGAGATCGTATGTCTGTCCTTCAGTATGTCGTGATTGGTTGTAAAAACACAACTAATACGCTGAAAATGCTCATGTGCTATACTTTCTGCGTATTTAGTAACTTTGTAAGGTCTCAAATCAAGACAATATAACTTCTAAAGCTCGTGTAATGAATTATAGTGCGTCCTAACCCTCAGAAATCAGTCAGAGTGTGCTTCCACGATAGAGACGATGGTAAGCAACAATTGCTATAATATAATACAGCTTAGCTAATATAAAAATTAAATTTAAATATTGCAAAATATTGCAATTGGTTTTAAATATACTAGAGATCGTATGTCTGTCCTTCAGTATGTCCTGATTGGTTGTAAAAACACAACTAATACGCTGAAAATGCTCAAGTGCTATACTTTCTGCGTATTTAGTAACTTTGTAAGGTCTCAGATCAAGACAATATAACTTCTACAGCTCGCGGAATGGATTACAGTGCTTTCTAACACTCAGATATCACTCAGAGTGTGCTTCCACGATGGAGGCGATGGTAAGCAACAATTGCTATAATATAATAAAGCTTATCTAATGTAGAAATAAATTTTAAATATTGCAATTGGATTTAAAAATTCTAGAGATCGTATGTTTGTCCTTCAGTATGTCGTGATTGGTTGTAAAAACACAACTAATACGCTGAAAATGCTCAAGTACTATACTTTCTGCCTATTTAGTAACTTTGTAAGGTCTCAGATCAAGACAATATAACTTCTAAAGAGCGCGGAATGGATTATAGTGCTTCCTAACACTTAGAACTCACTCAGACTGTGCTTCCACGATGGAGACGATAGTAAGCAACAATTGCTATACTATAAGACAGCTTATCTAATGTACAAATGGATTTTAAATATTGCAATTGGTATTAAAAATACTAGAGATCGTATGTTTGTCCTTCAGTATGTCGTGATTGGTTGTAAAAACACAACTAATATTCTCAAAACACTCAAGTGCTATACTTTCTGCGTATTTAGTAACTTTATAAGGTCTCAAATCAAGACAATATAACTTCTAAAGCTCGTCTAATGAATAATAGTGCGTCCTAACCCTCAGAAATCAGTCAGAGTGTGCTTCCACGATAGAGACGATGGTAAGCAACAATTGCTATAATATAATACAGCTTAGCTAATATAAAAATTAAATTTAATTATTGCAAAATATTGCAATTGGTTTTAAATATACTAGAGATCGTATGTCTGTCCTTCAGTATGTCCTGATTGGTTGTAAAAACACAACTAATACGCTGAAAATGCTCAAGCGCTATACTTTCTGAGTATTTAGTAACTTTGTAAGGTCTCAGATCAAGACAATATAACTTCTAAAGCTCGTGTAATGAATTATAGTGCGTCCTACCCCTCAGAAATCAGTCAGAGTGTGCTTCCACGATAGAGACAATGGTAAAAAACAATTGCTATAATATAATACAGCTTAGCTAATATAAAAATGAAATTTAAATACTGCAAAATATTGCAATTGGTTTTAAATATACTAGAGATCGTATGTCTGTGTTTCAGTATGTCGTGATTGGTTGTAAAAACACAACTAATACGCTGAAAATGCTCAAGTACTATACTTTCTGCGTATTTAGTATCTTTGTAAGGTCTCAAATCAAGACAATATAACTTCTAAAGCTCGTGTAATGAATTATAGTGCGTCCTAACCCTCAGAAATCAGTCAGAGTGTGCTTCCACGATAGAGACGATGGTAAGCAACAATTGCTATAATACAATACAGCTTAACTAATATAAAAATGAAATTTAAATATTGCAAAATATTGCAATTGGTTTTAAATATACTAGAGATCGTATGTCTGTGTTTCAGTATGTCGTGATTGGTTGTAAAAACACAACTAATACGCTGAAAATGCTCAAGTACTATAGTTTCTGCCTATTTAGTAACTTTGTAAGGTCTCAGATCAAGACAATATAACTTCTAAAGCTCGTGTAATGAATTATAGTGCGTCCTACCCCTCAGAAATCAGTCAGAGTGTGCTTCCACGATAGAGACAATGGTAAAAAACAATTGCTATAATATAATACAGCTTAACTAATATAAAAATGAAATTTAAATATTGCAAAATATTGCAATTGGTTTTAAATATACTAGAGATCGTATGTCTGTGTTTCAGTATGTCGTGATTGGTTGTAAAAACACAACTAATACGCTGAAAATGCTCAAGTACTACAGTTTCTGCCTATTTAGTAACTTTGTAAGGTCTCAGATCAAGACAATATAACTTCTAAAGCTCGTGTAATGAATTATAGTGCGTCCTACCCCTCAGAAATCAGTCAGAGTGTGCTTCCACGATAGAGACAATGGTAAAAAACAATTGCTATAATATAATACAGCTTAGCTAATATAAAAATGAAATTTAAATACTGCAAAATATTGCAATTGGTTTTAAATATACTAGAGATCGTATGTCTGTGTTTCAGTATGTCGTGATTGGTTGTAAAAACACAACTAATACGCTGAAAATGCTCAAGTACTATACTTTCTGCGTATTTAGTATCTTTGTAAGGTCTCAAATCAAGACAATATAAGTTCTAAAGCTCGTCTAATGAATAATAGTGCGTCCTAACCCTCAGAAATCAGTCAGAGTGTGCTTCCACGATAGAGACGATGGTAAGCAACAATTGCTATAATATAATACAGCTTAGCTAATATAAAAATTAAATTTAATTATTGCAAAATATTGCAATTGGTTTTAAATATACTAGAGATCGTATGTCTGTCCTTCAGTATGTCCTGATTGGTTGTAAAAACACAACTAATACGCTGAAAATGCTCAAGCGCTATACTTTCTGAGTATTTAGTAACTTTGTAAGGTCTCAGATCAAGACAATATAACTTCTAAAGCTCGTGTAATGAATTATAGTGCGTCCTACCCCTCAGAAATCAGTCAGAGTGTGCTTCCACGATAGAGACAATGGTAAAAAACAATTGCTATAATATAATACAGCTTAGCTAATATAAAAATGAAATTTAAATATTGCAAAATATTGCAATTGGTTTTAAATATACTAGAGATCGTATGTCTGTGTTTCAGTATGTCGTGATTGGTTGTAAAAACACAACTAATACGCTGAAAATGCTCAAGTACTATAGTTTCTGCCTATTTAGTAACTTTGTAAGGTCTCAGATCAAGACAATATAACTTCTAAAGCTCGTGTAATGAATTATAGTGCGTCCTACCCCTCAGAAATCAGTCAGAGTGTGCTTCCACGATAGAGACAATGGTAAAAAACAATTGCTATAATATAATACAGCTTAACTAATATAAAAATGAAATTTAAATATTGCAAAATATTGCAATTGGTTTTAAATATACTAGAGATCGTATGTCTGTGTTTCAGTATGTCGTGATTGGTTGTAAAAACACAACTAATACGCTGAAAATGCTCAAGTACTATAGTTTCTGCCTATTTAGTAACTTTGTAAGGTCTCAGATCAAGACAATATAACTTCTAAAGCTCGTGTAATGAATTATAGTGCGTCCTACCCCTCAGAAATCAGTCAGAGTGTGCTTCCACGATAGAGACAATGGTAAAAAACAATTGCTATAATATAATACAGCTTAGCTAATATAAAAATGAAATTTAAATACTGCAAAATATTGCAATTGGTTTTAAATATACTAGAGATCGTATGTCTGTGTTTCAGTATGTCGTGATTGGTTGTAAAAACACAACTAATACGCTGAAAATGCTCAAGTACTATACTTTCTGCGTATTTAGTATCTTTGTAAGGTCTCAAATCAAGACAATATAACTTCTAAAGCTCGTCTAATGAATAATAGTGCGTCCTAACCCTCAGAAATCAGTCAGAGTGTGCTTCCACGATAGAGACGATGGTAAGCAACAATTGCTATAATATAATACAGCTTAGCTAATATAAAAATTAAATTTAATTATTGCAAAATATTGCAATTGGTTTTAAATATACTAGAGATCGTATGTCTGTCCTTCAGTATGTCCTGATTGGTTGTAAAAACACAACTAATACGCTGAAAATGCTCAAGCGCTATACTTTCTGAGTATTTAGTAACTTTGTAAGGTCTCAGATCAAGACAATATAACTTCTAAAGCTCGTGTAATGAATTATAGTGCGTCCTACCCCTCAGAAATCAGTCAGAGTGTGCTTCCACGATAGAGACAATGGTAAAAAACAATTGCTATAATATAATACAGCTTAGCTAATATAAAAATGAAATTTAAATACTGCAAAATATTGCAATTGGTTTTAAATATACTAGAGATCGTATGTCTGTGTTTCAGTATGTCGTGATTGGTTGTAAAAACACAACTAATACGCTGAAAATGCTCAAGTACTATACTTTCTGCGTATTTAGTATCTTTGTAAGGTCTCAAATCAAGACAATATAACTTCTAAAGCTCGTGTAATGAATTATAGTGCGTCCTAACCCTCAGAAATCAGTCAGAGTGTGCTTCCACGATAGAGACGATGGTAAGCAACAATTGCTATAATACAATACAGCTTAACTAATATAAAAATGAAATTTAAATATTGCAAAATATTGCAATTGGTTTTAAATATACTAGAGATCGTATGTCTGTGTTTCAGTATGTCGTGATTGGTTGTAAAAACACAACTAATACGCTGAAAATGCTCAAGTACTATAGTTTCTGCCTATTTAGTAACTTTGTAAGGTCTCAGATCAAGACAATATAACTTCTAAAGCTCGTGTAATGAATTATAGTGCGTCCTACCCCTCAGAAATCAGTCAGAGTGTGCTTCCACGATAGAGACAATGGTAAAAAACAATTGCTATAATATAATACAGCTTAGCTAATATAAAAATGAAATTTAAATACTGCAAAATATTGCAATTGGTTTTAAATATACTAGAGATCGTATGTCTGTGTTTCAGTATGTCGTGATTGGTTGTAAAAACACAACTAATACGCTGAAAATGCTCAAGTACTATACTTTCTGCGTATTTAGTATCTTTGTAAGGTCTCAAATCAAGACAATATAACTTCTAAAGCTCGTGTAATGAATTATAGTGCGTCCTAACCCTCAGAAATCAGTCAGAGTGTGCTTCCACGATAGAGACGATGGTAAGCAACAATTGCTATAATACAATACAGCTTAACTAATATAAAAATGAAATTTAAATATTGCAAAATATTGCAATTGGTTTTAAATATACTAGAGATCGTATGTCTGTGTTTCAGTATGTCGTGATTGGTTGTAAAAACACAACTAATACGCTGAAAATGCTCAAGTACAATAGTTTCTGCCTATTTAGTAACTTTGTAAGGTCTCAGATCAAGACAATATAACTTCTAAAGCTCGTGTAATGAATTATAGTGCGTCCTAACCCTCGGAAATCAGTCAGAGTGTGCTTCCACGATAGAGACAATGGTAAAAAACAATTGCTATAATATAATACAGCTTAGCTAATATAAAAATGAAATTTAAATATTGCAAAATATTGCAATTGGTTTTAAATATACTAGAGATCGTATGTCTATGTTTCAGTATGTCGTGATTGGTTGTAAAAACACAACTAATACGCTGAAAATGCTCAAGTACTATACTTTCTGCCTATTTAGTAACTTTGTAAGGTCTCAGATCAAGACAATATAACTTCTAAAGCTCGTGTAATGAATTATAGTGCGTCCTAACCCTCAGAAATCAGTCAGAGTGTGCTTCCACGATAGAGACGATGGTAAGCAACAATTGCTATAATATAATACAGCTTAGCTAATATAAAAATGAAATTTAAATATTGCAAAATATTGCAATTGGTTTTAAATATACTAGAGATCGTATGTTTGTCCTTCAGTATGTCGCGATTGCTTGTAAAAACACAACTAAACACCCAAGTGCTATACTTTCTGCGTATTTAGTATCTTTGCAAGGACTCAATTCAAGACAATATGACTTCTAAAGCTCGCGGAATAGATTATGGAGCTTTTTAACCCTCAGCAATCACTCAGAGTGTGCTTCCACGATGGAGACGAAGGTAAGCAACAATTGTTATAATATAATACAGCTTATCTAATGTAGAAATAAATTTTACTAATATTGCAATTGGTTTTAAAAATACTAGAGATTGTATGTTTGTTTTTCAGTATGTCGTGATTGGTTGTAAAAACACAACTAATACGCTGAAAATGCTCAAGTGCTCTACTGTTTGCGTATTTAGTACCTTTGTAAGGTCTCACATAAAGACATTATAACTTCTACAGCTCGCGGAATGGATTACAGTGCTTTCTAACACTCCGATATCACTCAGAGTGTGCTTCCGCGATGGAGGCGATGGTAAGCAACAATTGCAATAATATAATAAAACTTATTTAATGTAGAAATAAATTTTAAATATTGCAATTGGTTTCAAAAATTCTAGAGATATATATTTGTCCTTCAGTATGTCGTGATTGGTTGTAAAAACACAACTAAAACGTTCAAAACACATAAGTGTTATACACTTTGCTTATTTAGTAACCTTGTAAGGTCTCAAATCAAGACAATAGAACTTCTAAATCACGCGAAACGGATTGCAGTGCTTTCTAGTACTCAGAAACCACTCAGAGTGTGCTTCCACGATGGAGACGAAGGTAAGCAACAATTGCTATAATATAATATAGCTTATCAAATGTAGAAATAAATTTTAAGTTTTGCAATTGGTTTTAAAAATACTAGAGGTCGAATGTTTTTCCTTCAGTATGTCGTGATTGGTTGTAAAAACACAACCAATACGCTCAAAACACTCAAGTGCTATACGTTCTGCGTATTTAGTAACTTTGTAAGGTCTCCGATCAAGACAATATAAATTCTAAACCGCACGGAATGGTTTATAGTGCTTCCTAACACTTAGAAATAGCTCAGAGTGTGCTTCCACGATGGAGACGATAGTAAGCAACAAGTGCTATATTATAATACAGCTTATCTAACGAACAAATGGATTTTAGATATTGCAATTGGTTTTAAAAATACTAGACATCGTATGTTTTTTTTCAGAATATTGTGATTGGTAGTAAAAACACAACTAGTACGCTCAAAACACTCAAATGCTATAATTTCAGCGTATTTAGTAACTTTGTAAGGTTTTAGATCAAGACAATATAACTTCTAAAGCCCGCGGAATGGCTTATAGTGCTTCTTAACACTTAGAAATAGCTCAGAGTGTGCTTCCACGTTGGAGACGATAGTAAGCGATAACTGCTATAATAGAATACAGCTTAACTAATTTACAAATAAATTTTAAATATTGCAATTGGTTTTAAAAATTCTAGAGGTATATGTTTGTCCTTCAGTATGTCGTGATTGGTTGTAAAAACACAACTAATACTCTGAAAATGCTCAAGTACTATATTTTCTGC
Organism: Agriotes lineatus; assembly: GCA_940337035.1. Taxonomy (NCBI): domain Eukaryota; kingdom Metazoa; phylum Arthropoda; class Insecta; order Coleoptera; family Elateridae; genus Agriotes; species Agriotes lineatus. The sequence continues at coordinate 155,509,950 of OW679194.1, forward strand.
GTATTTAGTAACTTTGTAAGGTCTCAGATCAAGACAATATAACTTCTAAAGATCGCGGAATGAATTATGGTGCTTCCTAACACTTAGAACTCACTCAGCGTGTGCTTCCACGATGGAGACGATGGTAAGCAACAACTGTTATAATATAATACAGCTTATCTAATGTACAAATGAATTTTAAATATTGCAATTGGTTTTAAAAATACTAGAGATCCTATGTGTGTCCTTCAGTATGTCGTGAATGGTTGTAAAAACACAACTAATGCGCTCAAATCACTCAAATCCTACACTTTCTGCGTATTTAGTAACTTTGTAAGGTCTCAGATCAAGACAACATAACTTCTAAAGCGCGCGGAATGGTTTATAGTGCTTCCTAACACTTAGTAATAGCTCAGAGTGTGCTTCCACGATGGGGACGATAGTAAGCAACAATTTCTATAATATAATACAGCTTATCTAATGTACTAAAGGATTTTAAATATTGCAATTGGTTTTAAAAATACTAGAGATCCTATGTTTGTCCTTCACTATGTCCTGATTGGTTGTAAAAACACAACTAAAATGTTCAAAACACATAAGTGTTATACACTTTGCTTATTTAGTAACCTTGTAAGGTCTCAAATCAAGACAATATAACTTCTAAAGCTCGCGAAACGGATTACAGTGCTTTCTAATACTCAGAAATCACTCAGAGTGTGCTTCCACGATGGAGACAAACGTAAGCAACAATTGCTATAATATAATATACCTTATCAAATGTAGAAATAAATTTTAAGTTTTGCAATTGGTTTTAAAAATACTAGAGGTCGAATGTTTTTCCTTCAGTATGTCGTGATTGGTTGTAAAAACACAACCAATACGCTCAAAACACTCAAGTGCTATACTTTCAGCGTATTTAGTACCTTTGTAAGGTCGTAGATCAAGACAATATAACTTCTAAAGCCCGCGGAATGGTTTATAGTGCTTCTTAACACTTAGAAATAGCTCAGAGTGTGCTTCCACGATGGAGACGATAGTAAGCAATAACTGCTATAATATAATACAGCTTATCTAATGTACAAATAAATTTTAATAATTGCATTTGGTTTTAAAAATACTAAAGATCGTTTGTTTGTCCTTCAGTATGTCGTGATTGGTTGTAAAAACACAACTAAAATGTTCAAAACACATAAGTGTTATACACTTTGCTTATTTAGTAACCTTGTAAGGTCTCAAATCAAGACAATATAACTTCTAAAGCTCGCGAAACGGATTACAGTGCTTTCTAATACTCAGAAATCACTCAGAGTGTGCTTCCACGATGGAGACGATAGTAAGCGATAACTGCTATAATATAATACAGCTTATCTAATGTACAAATAAATTGTAATAATTGCATTTGGTTTTAAAAATACTAGAGATCGTACGTTTGTCCTTCAGTATGTCGTGATTAGTTGTAAAAACACAAATAATACGCTCAAAACACTCAAGTGCTTTACTTTCTGCGTATTTAGTAATTTTATAAGGATTCAAATCAAGACAATATAACTTCTAAAGCTCGTGGAATAGATTATAGTGCTTTCTAGCCCTTAGAAATCGGTTAGAGGGTGCTTCCACGTTGGAGACGATAGTCAGCAACAATTGCTATAATATAATACACCTTATCTAATGTACAAATGAATTTTTAATATTGCAATTGGCTTTAATAATACTAGAGATCGTATGTCTATCCTTCAGTATGTCGTGATTTTTTTTTTTTAACAATTCAATTTTGAGTATATTGATTCTCAGTACATACATATCAAGAACATCAAGACATCAAAAATTCAGTGTTACAAAAAAAAAACTTACAGTGCTCTATAAATTAACTATAAATTAAATTGCGATTAACATTTGCAGGTAAGCGATTTGAAAGTATGTACGTCTTTATAATTAATAACCAGCAGTTTTATATAAGCAGAGCTTGTGCATAAAACTGCCGGCTATCCAGCTCGATTAAGTAGTGAAAAATTATATTCTATTGATTTCGAGTTTTTGTATAGGTATAGTTTACATGCGTAATGTTGGATAGATGTATGTGATATTAAATAATGTTTGTTAAAGAAGACTGTAAAATGGTTCTAAATCCGTTATCGACAAATACTTTTTTAAATGTTTAGTAAAAGACTTAATATTGGGCCTACTCTGCAACCACCTAGGCAAAAGATTAAAGAAGCGTTTAGCCAGATAAAATTCTGATCTTGTCTTGGAAGCTTTTGAAGTATGTAGTTTCTGACTTACATTAGCTCTGGTTGAATAATTGTGTTTGACTAAATTACTTTGCTTTTCCAAGTATGCTCTGCATACGGTGGTTTTTATGAACAGCTGTCTGACTGTGAGAACACCAGCTTCTTGGTATAATTGCGAGGTCGGGTAAAGAAACGGCTTATTTAAAATTATCCTCAGGGTTGCGTTATGTGTGACATTTAGTGGCTGTAACGTATTTTTATATAGCCCACCCCACCCACATAAACCGTATTGTAAAATTGACTGAACTAAAGCATAATATACTTGTTTAAGTTGTTTAAGGTTCATAAAAGTTCTTAAGTGTTTAAATATAAACAATAATTTTCTAATTTTAGTTACTACTGTTGTTATATGTGCACCCCACTTCAGGCAGCTGTCCATAGTTATCCCTAAATATTTTACTTGATTGACAACATTTATATCAAAGTCATTGATACCTTCCTTATTTTTAATGGCGATTTTATGAAAATTAGGCAAACTACTTTTGTAAGATGTAAAGGCAACTATCTTTGTTTTTTCATAATGAAGTGTTAATAAATTTGATTTTAACCACGCCGATATTTTTTGCATACTATTACTTATTTTTAGTTTTACTTGATTCCAGTCACAGCTTTTTACATGCAGTACTGTATCATCAGCATATGAGATTATAGTGCCATCAGTTTTAAGATCTAATAGATCGTTAATATAAATCAGAAACAGCACAGGGCCTAAAACGGTTCCCTGTGGTACACCGTATTCAATAGTATTTGTATCACTTAATGTCTTGCCTATTTTTACTTGCTGAATTCTGTCACCTAAGTAGCTGCAAAATAAATCCAACGGTAATCCTCTAATTCCAAGTCCGTTTAATTTTTCAATTAGCAGTAGGTGGCTAACCGTATCGAACGCCTTTGCCAAGTCAAGGAACACCGCAGCAGAACACTCTGAAGAATCTATGGAGTTATATATTTCATTGGTAAGTAAACGGATGGCATTTTCAGTACCCAAACCCTCCCGAAATCCAAACTGTTTAGTTGATAATAAGTTATTTCGTTCTAGATAATTTACCAGTCTGTGTTTAAAGACTTTTTCTACAATTTTAGCTAGATGTGTTATTAACGAAATCGGTCTATAATTACTGACTACTTGTTTATTTCCTGACTTAAAAATAGGTATTACGATAGCTTTTTTAAATTGACTTGGGAATACTCCGTTTGTAAAACTTAAGTTAATAATATGTGCTAGGGCAGGTGCTATGAAATGACTTATCAATTTTATATGTTCCACCCTGATATTGTCGTACCCAGTAGCCTTTTTATCGTTAAGTTGATTAATATGTTTTAATATTTCTTCTTTAGTTGTTGGGAAAAGAAACATAGATTTATTGCAAGTTTTATTGTTTATTACATTATTGTTTCCTTTAGAAGAGTCTTTTGTAAACTTTTCAGCCATTCGCTTACCCACCCTACAATAATGATTATTAAATGTATCAGCAATATCTTTAGGATCTGTGTTACTTAACACAGTTCCGTCCGGCAGTAGCAAGCTCGGTATTTCTGAATGCTTTTCCTGTTTGGTAGAGATGTTAATAATTTTCCACATGTGTTTTGCACTAGAGGATGCATAATTAAGTAAATTTATGAAGTAATTAGCTTTCACTGTTTTAATAACGCTTTGCAGAATATTTTTATACCTAAGATAGTATTCGCGAAGATTAATATTATTTACATCTTTGTTTAGTTTTTGTTTTAAACGATTTCTTTTGTTGATACATTTAATAATACTAAAAGTAATCCAATTTTTACGTTTTCTAGTTTTAGCGTTTAACTTTAATTGTTTTTGAAAAGTAGCTTTTTTGATAGCTTGGTTTAATATCTGAATAAGTATGTCTACAGCATGTTCCGGCTGAGTTGCATTCATCACTGGCAAAAACGTGCTTTCATCGAAAAAGCCCCGGTACCTGGAACTATCGAATTTTGTAATTTGTATAGAAGTCGGTCTCTTATTCATATCGTCTTTAACTGATAAACTTTGTAAACCAAATATTGTGGTGTAGTGGTCAGTTATGGTAGTACAATAAACAACAGCGTTAAAATGTATTGATGTATTAATACTTTTAAAAAATATATGATCGATACAGGATTTTGACCCTCCACACTCTCGTGTATATTCATTTATAAGACTTTTATAACCATTTTCATTTAATATATTTAAATATTCATGGACACTAACAGATTTTTTCAATATATCTATATTCAAATCTCCCAAAAATAGTTCGTTTGGCTCGTGACAAGATTTAAGAAAATTATTAAGATTTCCGTTAAAATTATTTACATTATTTTCATGAATTCTATATACCGCTGTAACTCCAAAACGTAAAGTATTTTTTAAGGCTACTATTCTTAACGTACATACTTCCAAATCCTCAATTTCGGTCATGGATATTATATTTATATCATTTTTGACAAAAATTACAATTCCATCATTTTGATTTAAATATTTTGTATTGTTAAAACTCATATATTTATTTACTTTAAAGTTATCGATATCTACATTTTTCCATGTTTCCGATAGCACAATAACATCTGGACAATTTTCACCAAAAGATTCTAATAATATACATAATTCATCAAAATTCTTACCTATGCTACGAATATTCATGCTTAAAACTGAAATAAAATTATTTTTCAAATAATTAACACACTCTTCGTTTGTATAAAAAATATTTGTTTTATAGTTATCAAAATTATCAATTATACTTTGTAATTCCCTATTATCCATAAGAAAACTAAAAAGCACTTAACTAACCTAAATTTCACTATCATTTTACAGCACCAATAGATAGATTGCAGATATGTTATTTAAGATCGTTTACGCTTAAAATTCTCGTGATGTTGGTATTATCACCTTTGCGAACAAAAAGTTTGCCATATTTAAACCAGACGTACTTGTAGTAACGCTCCTCTCCGTTTTTCTTTTCTTTGGCTTGCCATAATAATTTTTTGTAGTAAGGAGTCAGGTGCTCGTTGATATAAATCTGCTTTGGAGGGCGATCCGGTAAGATTTCTTTCGTAGTTAGTTTTAGTTTCTTTCCTTGGCTAAGAAAATTATCGCGGGTCATTCGACTTTTAAATTGCACGACAAAAGGCCGGTTCTTGTTATCTTTCGTGTTCAAACGATGGATTGCATCAATATCGGTTGGTGATATTTCTGCTCGCATACTTTTCCCTGTATTGATAACAATTTGTGTTAAGTTTTCATTAGGTAGTTCAGTTACGCCTTCAATAACGATATTTCTATTTCTGGCATACTGCTTGTCTTCTTCTAACACCACATTTTGTTTTTCAATTTCATATTCCAATTTTAAATATTTCGCTTGCAGCTCATTAAAGTTTTTCTTTAGCGCAGTGTGCTCTTGCGTAATATTTTTTAGTGTATTCGTGAATTCATCTAATTTATTACTGTAGTAAGTAACTGATTGCTCAAACGTATCTATTTTTCCAGCCAGTGTTTTTGTTTCTTCTTTTATTGTTTGTCTAATTACGTTTGTAATTTTTTCCATAAGTGCATCAGAAAGATCGACGCCTTTACCTTGATCCGCGTTTCTATCATTAACGGCAGCTTGCATTGATTTGTTTTCACATTGCGTGTTTGTATCAGTCCTTGTACGACATGCAGAACATCGCCAATTTGCTTTTTGTTCTGGAGTAAATTTTCTCCAAGCGGTTTCACGGACGCCTGCACAGGCATAATGTAGATTACAATTACAATTCTTACAGGTTACATAGTCTCCATCATGTGGTAGAGGATCTGCACAACAGCTGCATGCACTCATTTTAGTTAAGATTTTCAATTTTTCACTATATTTTATTATTTATTTCAGAGCCACTATGTCACGTCTTTACAACTCGAAAACTGTCGACATGTAGTATGTCGTGATTGGTTGTAAAAACACAACTAATACGCTTAAAACACTCAAGTGTTATACTTTCTGCGTATTTAGTAACTTTGTAAGGTCTCAAATCAAGATAATATAACTTCTAAAGCTTGCTAAATGGATTATAGTGCTTCCTAACACTTAGTCCTCACTCAGAGCATGCTTCCACGATGGAGACAATGATAAGCAACAATTCCTATAATATAATACAGCTTATCTAACGTACAAATGAATTTTAAATATTGCATTTGGTTTTAAAAATACTAGAGGTGGAATGTTTTTCTTTCAGTATGTCGTGATTGGTTGTAAAAACACAACCAATACACTTAAAACACTCAAGTGTTAAACTTTCTGCGTATTTAGTAACTTTGTAAGGACTCAAATCAAGACAATATAACATCTAAGGCTCGTGGAATAGATTATAGTAATTCCTATCCCTCAGAAATCAGTCAGAGTGTGCTTCCACAATGGACACGATGGTAAGCAACAATTGCTATAATATAATACAGCTTATCTAATGTACAAATAAATTTTAAATATTGCAATTGGCTTTAAAAATACTAGAGATCGTATGTCTATCCTTCAGCATGTCGTGATTGGTTGTAAAAACACAACTAATACGCTTAAAACACTCAAGTGTTATACTTTCTGCGTATTTAGTAACTTTGTAAGGTCTCAAATCAAGATAATATAAATTCTAGAGCTCGCAGAATGGATTATAGTGCTTTCTAACACACAGATATCAGAGTGTGCTTCCACGATGGAGATGATGGTAAGCTATAACTGCTATAATATAAACAGCTTATCTAATGTGCTAATGAATTTTAAATATTGCAATTGGTTTAAAAAATACTAGAGATCGTATGTCTATCCTTCAGTATGTCGTGATTGGTTGTAAAAACACAACTAATACGCTCAAAACACTTAAGTGCTATACTTTCTGCGTATTTAGTAACTTTGTAAGGACTCAAATCAAGACAATATAACTTCTAAAGCTCGTGGAATGGTTTGCAGCGCTTCCTAGCACTCAGAAATCAGTCAGAGTGTGCTTCCACGATGGAGACGACAGTAAGCAACAATTGCTATAATATAATACAGTTTATCTAATGTACAAATGTATTTTAAATATTGCAATTGGTTTTAAAAATACTAGAGTTCGTATGTCTATCCTGCAGTATGTCGTGATTGGTTGTAAAAACACAACTAATACGCTCAAAACACTCAAGTGTTATACTTTCTGCGTATTTAGTAACCTTGTAAGGTCTCAAATCAAGACAATATAACTTCTAAAGCTCGTGGAAAGGTTTACAGCGCTTCCTAGCACTCAGAAATCAGTCAGAGTGTGCTTCCACGATGGAGACGACAGTAAGCAACAATTGCTATAATATAATACAGTTTATCTAATGTACAAATGTATTTTAAATATTGCAATTGGTTTTAAAAATACTAGAGATCGTATGTCTATCCTGCAGTATGTCGTGATTGGTTGTACAAACACAACTAATACGCTCAAAACACTCAAGTGTTATACTTTCTGCGTATTTAGTAACTTTGTAAGGACTCAAATCAAGACAATATAACATCTAAGGCTCGTGGAATAGATTATAGTAATTTCTATCCCTCAGAAATCAGTCAGAGTGTGCTTCCACAATGGACACGATGGTAAGCAACAATTGCTATAATATAATACAGCTTATCTAATGTACAAATAAATTTTAAATATTGCAATTGGCTTTAAAAATACTAGAGATCGTATGTCTATCCTTCAGTATGTCGTGATTGGTTGTAAAAACACAACTAATACGCTTAAAACACTCAAGTGTTATACTTTCTGCGTATTTAGTAACTTTGTAAGGTCTCAAATCAAGATAATATAAATTCTAGAGCTCGCAGAATGGATTATAGTGCTTTCTAACACACAGATATCAGAGTGTGCTTCCACGATGGAGATGATGGTAAGCTATAACTGCTATAATATAAACAGCTTATCTAATGTGCTAATGAATTTTAAATATTGCAATTGGTTTAAAAAATACTAGAGATCGTATGTCTATCCTTCAGTATGTCGTGATTGGTTGTAAAAACACAACTAATACGCTCAAAACACTTAAGTGCTATACTTTCTGCGTATTTAGTAACTTTGTAAGGACTCAAATCAAGACAATATAACTTCTAAAGCTCGTGGAATGGTTTGCAGCGCTTCCTAGCACTCAGAAATCAGTCAGAGTGTGCTTCCACGATGGAGACGACAGTAAGCAACAATTGCTATAATATAATACAGTTTATCTAATGTACAAATGTATTTTAAATATTGCAATTGGTTTTAAAAATACTAGAGTTCGTATGTCTATCCTGCAGTATGTCGTGATTGGTTGTAAAAACACAACTAATACGCTCAAAACACTCAAGTGTTATACTTTCTGCGTATTTAGTAACTTTGTAAGGACTCAAATCAAGACAATATAACATTTAAGGCTCGTGGAATAGATTATAGTAATTCCTATCCCTCAGAAATCAGTCAGAGTGTGCTTCCACAATGGACACGATGGTAAGCAACAATTGCTATAATATAATACAGCTTATCTAATGTACAAATAAATTTTAAATATTGCAATTGGCTTTAAAAATACTAGAGATCGTATGTCTATCCTTCAGTATGTCGTGATTGGTTGTAAAAACACAACTAATACGCTTAAAACACTCAAGTGTTATACTTTCTGCGTATTTAGTAACTTTGTAAGGTCTCAAATCAAGATAATATAAATTCTAGAGCTCGCAGAATGGATTATAGTGCTTTCTAACACACAGATATCAGAGTGTGCTTCCACGATGGAGATGATGGTAAGCTATAACTGCTATAATATAAACAGCTTATCTAATGTGCTAATGAATTTTAAATATTGCAATTGGTTTAAAAAATACTAGAGATCGTATGTCTATCCTTCAGTATGTCGTTATTGGTTGTAAAAACACAACTAATACGCTCAAAACACTTAAGTGCTATACTTTCTGCGTATTTAGTAACTTTGTAAGGACTCAAATCAAGACAATATAACTTCTAAAGCTCGTGGAATGGTTTGCAGCGCTTCCTAGCACTCAGAAATCAGTCAGAGTGTGCTTCCACGATGGAGACGACAGTAAGCAACAATTGCTATAATATAATACAGTTTATCTAATGTACAAATGTATTTTAAATATTGCAATTGGTTTTAAAAATACTAGAGTTCGTATGTCTATCCTGCAGTATGTCGTGATTGGTTGTAAAAACACAACTAATACGCTCAAAACACTCAAGTGTTATACTTTCTGCGTATTTAGTAACCTTGTAAGGTCTCAAATCAAGACAATATAACTTCTAAAGCTCGTGGAAAGGTTTACAGCGCTTCCTAGCACTCAGAAATCAGTCAGAGTGTGCTTCCACGATGGAGACGACAGTAAGCAACAATTTTATAATATAATACAGTTTATCTAATGTACAAATGTATTTTAAATATTGCAATTGGTTTTAAAAATACTAGAGATCGTATGTCTATCCTGCAGTATGTCGTGATTGGTTGTACAAACACAACTAATACGCTCAAAACACTCAAGTGTTATACTTTCTGCGTATTTAGTAACTTTGTAAGGACTCAAATCAAGACAATATAACATCTAAGGCTCGTGGAATAGATTATAGTAATTCCTATCCCTCAGAAATCAGTCAGAGTGTGCTTCCACAATGGACACGATGGTAAGCAACAATTGCTATAATATAATACAGCTTATCTAATGTACAAATAAATTTTAAATATTGCAATTGGCTTTAAAAATACTAGAGATCGTATGTCTATCCTGCAGTATGTCGTGATTGGTTGTAAAAACACAACTAATACGCTTAAAACACTCAAGTGTTATACTTTCTGCGTATTTAGTAACTTTGTAAGGTCTCAAATCAAGATAATATAAATTCTAGAGCTCGCAGAATGGATTATAGTGCTTTCTAACACACAGATATCAGAGTGTGCTTCCACGATGGAGATGATGGTAAGCTATAACTGCTATAATATAAACAGCTTATCTAATGTGCTAATGAATTTTAACCCTTTCCAGCCCAACTTTTTTTGTTACGGTGAAAAAAATTTCTGTTATGTAATTCTGATTTAGGGGGGCTTCTTTAACACGTGTGTGCAACAATTTTAATTTATTTTGTTTTTTTCTATTTTTTTCAGACATGATGCCATTTGGCATCAGTGGGAAGGGATGGGTGTCAAAACCATTAATATTTTGAACTAATTTATTATGTGAATTATGAACATTACCGTACAGTTATTCTTAATGTTTAACATGGAAATCGTAAAAACAATCATTATTTTTATTAAAACACAAAAAAATTTCACATTTTCTGCATTTTACACGGGAATAAGCTTTGATGCAGAGCTTACAACGCTGTTTATTGTCGGAATGTTGGGGCCAATGAGCTATTCCATCAAACCTGACATCATTTACAGGTCTTGGTCCTGTAACGCATCTCTTTCTGAAGGGTTGTGGAGAATTTTCCCTGGAAGTTTCCCGTGATGGTCGACCTCGTTTTTTTTCTAAGCTTTTTCCAGCCTTCAGCAAAGCATGTGACACCTCGGTTCTAAACTGCAGCAAGGTTTTGTGCTTTTCGTTTTGTATGCTGCAGTGTCGTCGATAGAGTAACCAAGCGTTCACCACGCTGACATCAATTAGGTGAAAAATAATTCTTAGGTAAAAGCGTTTTGCACGAATTTTTATGCGGTACAGTTCTACTAGCATATCATGGAGATCAACGCCTCCCATAAAAGTATTGTACTCTTTTATTATGGCGGGCCGTTGAACTTCGATATATTGCTTCGTTTTAACACACCAACGTTTTACGGTATCAAGAGGATGTTGTCCTTTATAAGTTGATACCGTATGTACACATTTACTATCATTCCATTTTATAACAGTTACGTTTTTGGTGGTTTCTGTGCGAACATCAAAAGACCCTCTTCCTTTTTTTTCAAGTTCTTTATCTGGCAACAGCGTACAACCAGGCAAACGAGCAATACGTACTGTACCTGTGGCTAAATATCCATTATCTTTCAGATTTACTAACAAATTGTAGGAGGTAAACCAATTATCCGTGAATAATTTAAAGTTTTGATTTGGGGGCAAATTTTTGATGAGCCTTAGAACTATGTCTCCACTGATTCCCAAAGCAGTTTCTTTCTTGACTGTCCCTTTACCGATATAAACTTCAAAATCGTACAATATACCGCTAGCTCCAGCACGAGCAAACACTTTTATGCCCCACCTGTGTGGCTTATTTTTTATGTACTGTTTCAAACTAGAATGCCCTTTGAAAGGAATAATAATTTCATCTACACTATTGTATTCCTCTGGTTCAACTTTTTTCATATTTTGTTGCACAGCATCGATAAAAGGCCTAACCTTAAAAAGTTTATCATAATTTGGATCATCGCGAGCCAACATATTTGTATTATCATTTACATGTACTGCAGCTCTAAGGTTATCAAAACGGTTTCTAGACATTACATCTGCGATTGGCTTGAATCTCGTTTCTTCTGCCCAATACATCCTATAAGAAGGCATTCTAATGATTCCACTGAGTATGTGGATTCCTAGAAATTGTTCTATTTCGTATTTGTTCGTATTTATCGAAGTGCCTTTTTTTTGAACAGAGTATAGGTTTGTTTGATGAGATAAATTTTCTAAAATATCATCAGTCACAAACATTTTAAAATATTCAAGGGGGGAAGGATATTCTAAAGGAGGATCAGAAAATTGGCCAGAATATGTAATATCAACCTCATCAATATCTTTAATTTCCCAATTAAGTTTTCTATTTTTATCATTAGGTGTTTTTTTTTATTGCTCGCAATAAGTAAATTTTCTTCATCAGGAACGTAGTTGTCTTCATATTCCACTCTATCGACAATGTCCTCTGCTTCCACTCGATCGGTGATGTCCTCCACAAGCGATGAGGATGTTCCTGGAAAAGGCAGCATTTCCTCCAGTTCTTCACGATATTCTGAATTTAGTACTTCCTGCTCCCATTCTTCATCCGATAGTTCTACTTCTATGTCAGAATTCTCTAATAGTTCTATAACTTCTTGATCTGTTAACTTCTCAATCCTTATGTTTTCTTTTCTTCTAGATAACGACATCTAAACTAAATAAAATTATCATTATTGTAGACCTTTCAAGTTACTGGCCAAGTAATATGCTTTTAGAGATTTTGAGGTCACTAATTCCCATTGATGCCAAATGGAATCATTGGTATTTTATCTAAATATCTCTTGATATAAATTGATAAAGATCTATGTAAATTGTTTATAATGTAATTATGATCTTTGTTTACCTCTGTATATTTTTGTTTTGCTTCTGAAAATACTCTGAACACAGTTTTACTACAACACAAAATTACTTCATCCACCAATGCAACTAATGACGCTTATGATGTTTGGTGATTCATTCTAAAACGTCAAATTAAAATAATTTCAATATTGTACATATACTGCCCTCTTGTGATAACATCTGTAAACACATTTTTAGAAAGTTCTATATTAACTACATTATAGCTACCTGTAAATGTAATTTTCAAGGTGATGTTGCCAAATGGAATCATTGGGCTGGAAAGGGTTAAATATTGCAATTGGTTTAAAAAATACTAGAGATCGTATGTCTATCCTTCAGTATGTCGTGATTGGTTGTAAAAACACAACTAATACGCTCAAAACACTTAAGTGCTATACTTTCTGCGTATTTAGTAACTTTGTAAGGACTCAAATCAAGACAATATAACTTCTAAAGCTCGTGGAATGGTTTGCAGCGCTTCCTAGCACTCAGAAATCAGTCAGAGTGTGCTTCCACGATGGAGACGACAGTAAGCAACAATTGCTATAATATAATACAGTTTATCTAATGTACAAATGTATTTTACATATTGCAATTGGTTTTAAAAATACTAGAGTTCGTATGTCTATCCTGCAGTATGTCGTGATTGGTTGTAAAAACACAACTAATACGCTCAAAACACTCAAGTGTTATACTTTCTGCGTATTTAGTAACTTTGTAAGGACTCAAATCAAGACAATATAACATCTAAGGCTCGTGGAATAGATTATAGTAATTCCTATCCCTCAGAAATCAGTCAGAGTGTGCTTCCACAATGGACACGATGGTAAGCAACAATTGCTATAATATAATACAGTTTATCTAATGTACAAATGTATTTTACATATTGCAATTGGTTTTAAAAATACTAGAGTTCGTATGTCTATCCTGCAGTATGTCGTGATTGGTTGTAAAAACACAACTAATACGCTCAAAACACTCAAGTGTTATACTTTCTGCGTATTTAGTAACCTTGTAAGGTCTCAAATCAAGACAATATAACTTCTAAAGCTCGTGGAAAGGTTTACAGCGCTTCCTAGCACTCAGAAATCAGTCAGAGTGTGCTTCCACGATGGAGACGACAGTAAGCAACAATTGCTATAATATAATACAGTTTATCTAATGTACAAATGTATTTTAAATATTGCAATTGGTTTTAAAAATACTAGAGATCGTATGTCTATCCTGCAGTATGTCGTGATTGGTTGTACAAACACAACTAATACGCTCTTAACACTCAAGTGTTATACTTTCTGCGTATTTAGTAACCTTGTAAGGTCTCAAATCAAGACAATATAACTTCTAAAGCTCGTGTAATGAATTGTAGTGCTTCCTAACCCTCAGAAATCAGACAAAGTATGCTTCCACGATGGAGACGATGGTAAGTTGGTAAGCAACAATTGCTATAATATAATACAGCTTATCTAATGTACAAATGAATTTTAAATATTGCATGTACAGTGTGTCCCAAAAATGGAGAAAAAGTTTATCTTACATTTCACAAAAAAAAAATTCTTGATGAAAAGCTCTGCATGACTAAAACTTTGGCTGGAATACAGGGAAAATCAAAATTATGATTTGGAGCGAAAGTAAAATACGTTCAAACTGTAGTGGAGAGCAAAATGTTATTGAAATTGTTATTAAGTAGCAAAAAATTACTAGATTAGTGATTTTCCCAGATAGAAATTATAAGATTATTTCAATAAATACGTCAGCAATTGTTAGATTAATGCGCAGTACGAAACATCGTAAGATCCCGTTCATAGTAAGTGCTTGATTTTGTGTTACTCGCCCTTATTAAACACGTTCTGGATAGAGTGCTTTGGAATATCTAATAACTGTCAACAAATGTCAAATGCTACTTAATAACAATTTCAATGAACATTTTGCTCTCCACTACAGTTTCAACGCATTTTACTCTCATTCCACATCATAATTTTGATTTTCCCTGTATTTCAGCCAATGTTTTAAAAATTTTGTACTTGTTTATGGATTTACAAGTCATGCAGAGCTTTTTATCAAGAATTTCTTTTTGTGAAATGTAAAATAATTTTTTCTCCAATTGTATAAATCTTTTTGGGACACACTGTATATATATATATATATATATATAAATGCGAGTGGGATTACGCCGTCCGGCGTTTCTCCCATCGTTGCTTCCACCTACGCCTGTCTTGCCAATCGCCTTCCCGTAAATCTCTACTCTCCATAGCCTGTCTGATCCCATCGTTCCAGGATACTCTAGGTCTTCGTCTTCTTCTTCTTTGTGAAGGGTTCCAGTGCCATATCCTGTGAGGCTATCTTTCCGCATCCATTCTTTTCATATGGGCGTACCAGTTCAATCGTTTACCTTTAATAGTATCCATGACATCTATATTAATTCCCATTTTATTTTTAATTTCCTCATTTTTAACTCGGTCCATTTTCGTCAACCCACAGCTACGTCTCCAGAATTCCATCTCCATCGCTTTTAACTTCTTTCTGTTTTTCTCATTTATTTCCTACACTTCTGCGCTATAAATCGCAATACTTTCTACTATTGTTTTGTATAGTTTTCTTTTAACATTTTTGCTAGTACTTTTGCTCCATATTATCGGGTGTAACTGCCGAATTGCTACTTTTCCTTTCCCTAACCTGTGTTTAATTTCGTCGTTGCTTCCATCTTTACTTGATATTAAAGCGCTTAAATACTTATAGCTTTGACAATGCTTTACTACAGTTCCATCCTTCATCACCAAATCTCGACCTATTCCTCCTACAACCATATATTCAGTCTTCTTAAAGTTGATTTGTAGGCCCCACTTCCTATACTCCTTGTCAAGCTTTCTTAGCATGTACGAGGCGTCATCCTCATCTTCAGCGAATATGACCTGGTCGTCAGCAAAAAGTAAGAAGAAAAGCATGTCGTTATTTATATTTATCCCCATATTTCCACACTTCCTTCGCCATTATCTAAGAACTGCATTCAAGTAGATTTTAAATAGTGTGGGAGCTATGCAGCATCCTTGTCGAAGCCCCTTGCTGACCTCAAATTCGCAAGTTAACGCCTTCCCAACCTTAACAGAGTTGGTATTCTGTGTATAAAGGTACTTTGCAGCTTGTATGTATGTATGTTTTATGATTTGCTTTTTCATTGCTTGCCAAAGCTTTGAGAGTGGAACGCTATCGTAGGCTTTATATAAGTCGATATACACAAGATGG
Source organism: Agriotes lineatus (assembly GCA_940337035.1). Classification (NCBI taxonomy): domain Eukaryota; kingdom Metazoa; phylum Arthropoda; class Insecta; order Coleoptera; family Elateridae; genus Agriotes; species Agriotes lineatus. Next base: position 155,525,737 of record OW679194.1, read on the forward strand.
GTTTCAAGATTATGTGCTAGTCGTTTGTCTGTCAATTGTCTTATGCTGAAAATGTTATCGACACAAGATCTATCTACTCGAAAACCACTTTGCTCGTCTAGTTCTTTTCATTTCTTTTTCTAGCCTATTTTTTAAGATCTTTCCAAAAATTCGACCAATTGAGCTTAAGATAATTAGTGCAGTCGTCTTTATTTCCTTACTTTGTACACATTGGTAATAATTTCCTTCCTGAAATCAGTTGGGATGTCATTCCAGAACAAACATCGATTGTAAAGCTTTGCAAGTAGCTCGAACAAAATGGTTGGCCCAGCCTTGATTAATTCTGCATTCGCCCCTCCTGGTCCAGGCGCTTTGCCATTCTTGAGTTTATTAGTTATATCTCTGATTTCGTCTGATGTCATCTCTTCTTTACTGTCTTCGCTGGAATTTAAATCGGTATAATTATCTTTGAATTTTATTCTATTTTCTCAGAGTAATGTTTCGTAATATTGCTTCTATTTGTTCTCGTCATTAGTTCTAAGATTTCTTATTAGTTTCCACGCTGTCCTTGATCTAGTACTACCAATGTGTCTGTTGATTTCTTCACATTTTTTGTCCCATGTTTCGTTTTTTAATTTTATTATGTATTTCTTAACTTCTCTGCTTAGTCTTGAGTAATGTTGTCGGTCTTCAGTGACATGAGTTGTTAACCATTTTTCGTATTCTTTTTTTTTCTCACTCACTTTCTTTGCTACGTCATCATTCCACCAATACTCTTTTTTTCTTCTTTGGTTTGCTTCCTTTGTACCAAGACTTTCAAAAGCGGCTTCGTGTATTGCCTTAACTATAGATGTATATAACGCTTCTGATGTGGTTTCGTCTAATTCATTAATTTTTTTAACGAGTCGAAGTCTGTATAAAAATAGGACTGACGAGTCTTGAAGCAAATCAATTTGGTACCTGGGAAGGAGAGTGTCCTTATGAATTTCTGTCTCTTTTTCTTTTTCTTTTCCTGCATGCACCTTACAAAATGGAAAATACATCTTAGCCCTGAGTAGGTAGTGATCAGAGCCACATTCTGCTTCTCTGTATACTCGAGTTTCTTCTACTTTGATGGCGTTATTTTGTTTTCCTATTATGTAATCGATTATGGATTTTAACTTTCTTGTTGGTTGTATCCAGGTGAACTTGTGTATTTCATTGTGTTTGAAGAATCCATTCCATATTTTTAGGTTATACTGCTCACAGAATTCTATAAGTCTTTCTCCGTTATTGTTAACGACCTCCTCTCCAAAGTTACCTACTATACTACTCTTTTGTTACCTGCCTACTCTTCCATTGAAGTCACTAATCAAAAATACCTCTTTCCGGTTACTCACTCTGTCCAGAATTGTTGTCAAGTTATCGTAGAAGTCTGTCTTCTCCGCGTCTGTTGCCCCATCAGTGGGAGAGTAGGCGGCTATAATGACGATATCATACCCCTTGATCTTCATTTCAACTTGTAGGAGATGCTAGTTTATACAGTCCCATTTCTTTATGCTAGATTTTAGTTTCTTGTTTATTGTGATGGACACGCCTTTCTCCGCTCTACACGCAGCTGTATATGTGGATGTAATTGTGCAGTTCTTCTATTCCTCTTCCTTTCTTTTTTGTTTCTGACAGGACAATTATATCTAACTTTGATCGTTCTATTTCTTTGAACACTTCAGATTGTTTTGTAGCAAGACCTTGTACATTCCAAGTAGTGTACCTAGGCGGGTTCTGGCTCACATTTGACCTTGAACTTTTTTCAAGGTCACGGGCCTAGCCGAGGTCAAGGTCACGGGCGGGGGCGGGGTCATTGGCCTAGTCGGGGTCATTGACCTCGGCCACTTCCGAGAATTTTTTGAGCTAAAAGTGTAGTTTTTGAAAATTTTCCCACGCTCGAGGGGATGCCTAGGCCAAGGGGGCACTTCCGGGAATTTTTTTGGGTTAAAAGTGTAGTTTTTGAAATTTTCCCACGCTCGAGCGTCTGGGAATCAGACATGTCTATTCTTGCAGGATGTTGTTATCAGTAAATCAGAAGCTATTGTTACGCTTATCAAAATTTTCTCAGGCTCGACGGGATGTGAGTCATCGTCTGAGTACGCAGACATGTCTATTCTTGCAGAATGTTATCAGTAGAACAATGGCATCCCTTGTTTTAAAATCAGCACGAAATTCGAGAACAATGAAGCCATTGTTGTCTGGAGATTAAAATGTGCAAAGCTGGTAAAAAATAAACCGAATTAATTGTGGTCTAATAGTATATATCGAATTATTTCCAGCTAAAAAGATGCAATATAAAAATCCAAACCATTTTAAATATCTTGTTAGGTTTTTGTTTTATTACGCGTTCGACGAGATGTATGTCTGGATATTTAACTTGAATAGGCCGATTGGAAGCATCTTTTAGTAGATAGATAATGTGTTCGATCCCACTGGAGGACTGTTTAAGCGGTAGACAGTATTTAACAAAGTGTTGGGGTGTTAGAGACATTGTTTGTAAGCAAAGTAAATATTACGTGTTTTTTCCTGTACTTTATTAAATACACAGTCTCGAGCCGATAGTTATTTATTTCGCTTGGATTTATGTACAGCATCCCTCACTTTAGCAGGAAGCAAGTTCCTAAAGAAATATTATTATGCTGTAGAGATTTACAGGTTACAGTTCGGAGTTAAAAATGTTGGATATTAGCAACAGTACCATTTAATTGCATATTGTTTTCTTTTACCAAATTTTAGATTCGATAGGTTCGAAAGCACTGCTAACAGACAGACAGAAAACTTGTAAACCGGGCCTTGTCAAATATCGAACAGCAATATATATTAGTAAAAAATACCCTTCAGTTAGCAGGTTTGATGTAGTTTTAGCCAATCTTATACACATTCCAGCACTAAAAAATGGTAGGAAGCTAACACACACATAAGTACGGTGGGTCTTAGACAGCTGAATTTTATAATACAAAACAGGAGCGATAAAAGAACCGTCAGCATTTTTCAGTTTATCCGATTCGGCAACTTCCGCATATCGCAAAACAGACACCTTCTTTGTTCCTGTGTTGGCATCTTGGCTTTAAGAATGTTATGGTTTATTTACATCTTGTGTTAGCGCCCTTGGTTTTAAGAACGTTATGTAAATGAATATTTTATAGAATTTGGAAAACTAAAGAATATATTAGCAGATAATACAACTTATTTTAAAAACGCGAGGTTTATAAATACAATACAGCAAACCATAAAAGTTGGTTTTTGTTGTATAAGCAAGCCAATCCGGTAGAGAGATATTTAAGAGGGGTGATAAAATACTTAAAGAAAATATTAGCAGATAATACATTTGAAAAATCTGCACGACTAATACTCAAGATTATTACAATTAGAGACTGCAGACAAAAGGTAAGATATCAAAATTTTTTAAAATAAAGCCCTGAGAATAAGAAATAAATAAAACCAAATAAAAGCTATTAGGCCACAACAATACTCTAATTAATAAGGATGCTATACACGATATCCAACGGCGTGGGACAGTTCATTTTTACCGCATAAAAAACTTATTGCTTAGAGATCAGGTTCAGATACCTGTTTAATGGAAACATTTTCTTGAATTTCTAA
>OW679194.1:155531845-155544467 GCA_940337035.1 Agriotes lineatus
TATCATTTGATAAGAAACTGTTGACGTTTGAACTAGTTTGAATCTGTCAGTCTCTCTAACTGGCTGTTTACCTGTCTAGCTGTTTACCTGTCTAGCTGTCTACCTGTCTACCAGTCTACCAGTCTACCAGTCTACCAGTCTGGCTGTCTACCGCTTACATACTTGTGACAATAATGAAAACGAAAGTAGCAAAGCAACTTATTAAAACTAAAAATATTATAAGACAGAAAGTTCGAGCTCTTAAGGAGGGTAAGTTGGTGCAACAACAGCTCCTTGGTAAATTTTTTAAACCTGTTACCGAACAAATACAAAGTGTTGCAGAAGAAATCAATACAAAAGAGAATCCTCCATCACAATTTAAGCCTTTCAAATTGAAAAAGAAAGAGAAAGTTAAATACAATTATGACGATGATAAATATAATCTTAAAAGAAAAACTAAATACGATTATGACGCGGATGATGACGATGATGAATATATCAATATATCAAATCCTCCAATTAAATACGATTATGACGCGGATGATGACGATGATGAATATATCAATATATCAAATCCTCCAAAACTAGAATTATTTACACCAAAACCGGCTGATGAAGTATTGTGTGAATCCTCCGAAGATGAACCTAATACAACTATAGCAAACAAATTTCAGCCGCAAGCTATAAGTTCTTTCTTAGAACAGTATGACGAACTTCCTAGGAAATATGTAAGCACTTATCTTATAGAAAGACCAAATCTAGGGAGGTATGGAATTAAATATGATTTTGATAAAAACCAATTTTATTTTGGTGGAGATGAGTTAGATATAAAGGGATCAGATATAATTGTTAAAAATGTGCACTATGAAGGTACGCCTGGTTTGTACGAATTACTATTTAAAAACGATCCTCAAATAACTCCAACGCTGACAGATAGAGCAAATTATATTGATATCATAAACAGAACAAATGCAGCGCATAGAAATTTTGATAAAAATGATCAGAAGGTAGGTTTCAACCAAGCGAAATACAAGAAATTTATAAAATCTAACCTGTCATCATCACCCACGCCATCATCGATATCGTTAAGGACTAGAAAGCTTACTGGTAAAGGTATGCAGCAAATGTATAAACAAGTTAGCAATAAACCGTTGGATTATGTTTACTGGGATGATCCGAACGAATTAGTTGATCGATTAAAGTTACTGTATGCCTCTCAAGCATCTGGTCATACAAATCATATAAATGAAATTGTTAGTATAATAGAAGAGTTAAAAGAGGCAGGAATAATTGAATAAATCCAGTTCGGAAACAGCACGAAGAGATCCTCCAGACAGAGATGACAACAACACCTCTACCACAATAATTAACTAGTGTATAACATACATTTGTAATAATTTTATACATGTACATTAGACAAATAAAATACAATTATATTTACAATTGTCGTTTTATTACACCGTCGTGCCCATAAAACCGTTACAGGAACAGCTGTTTACCTGTCTAGCTGTCTGTCTGTCTGTCTGTCTGTCTGTCTGTCTGTTTCTCTGTCTGTCTGTCTGTCTGTCTGTCTGTCTGTCTGTCTGTCTGTCTGTCTGTCCACCTGCCTGTCTGCCTGTCTGTCTGTTTGTCTGCATGCCTGTCTGTCTGCCTGCCTGTTGGTTTGCCTGTCTGTCTGTCTACCAAATTTATAGACACTGATAATGGAGGTCATTAACTACATCTGGTGTAAATTTCTCAGACAAAGACCCCATACATTTTAGCAACCTTGTACACTCCCAGATTTTCCCGCCAAAAACCTGATCATAATTTAAAATTCACCGTCAAAATAATGCGCAGAATTTGAATTTACCGCCAAAACCTACGCAGAATTTGAATTTCCCGCGAAACCTGTGCAGAATTTGAATTTACCGCCAAACCCTCGCACCCCCGCGCAGACCTGCTCAGAAACCCCAGACATCCGGTTCATTTTTAGCAACCTTGCACATTCCCAGACGCTCACATCCACAAGTCTTGACAGGTCTGTGGCGACACACAAATATAGCCTCTATTAACACCTGCAACAAAGGAGATGATAGGATAACTGAAAGATGCTGGGTGGCTACAAAAATATGATCAACAGACGACTATTTCATCGCTTCGTTTTGTATTATAAAATTCTGCTATTTAAAACTACCAGTTTAGGATTGGCTTGCGGATGTCTTATATTGCAAAAACCAACTTTTATGCCTTGCTGTATTATTTACTTGATTCAAGAATCTGGCTTGTAGGAGCTTTAGTTTTTTCGTGGAAACTTGGCACAGTCAACCTAACGACTTAAATATTTTTACGTTAAGACCCAAATTTTAGATTCGATTAGAAATTCAAGAAAATGTTTCCATTAAACAGGTATCTGAACCTGATTTCTAAGCAATAAGTTTTTTATGCGGTAAAAATGAACTGTCCCACGCCGTTGGATATCGTGTATAGCATCCTTATTAATTAGAGTATTGTTGTGGCCTAATAGCTTTTATTTGGTTTTATTTAGTTCTTATTCTCAGGGCTTTATTTTAAAAAATTTTGGTATCTTACCTTTTGTCTGCAGTCTCTAATTGTAATAATCTTGAGTATTAGTCGTGCAGATTTTTCAAATGTATTATCTGCTAATATTTTCTTTAAGTATTTTATCACCCCTCTTAAATATCTCTCTACCGGATTGGCTTGCTTATACAACAAAAACCAACTTTTATGGTTTGCTGTATTGTATTTATAAACCTCGCGTTTTTAAAATAAGTTGTATTATCTGCTAATATATTCTTTAGTTTTCCAAATTCTATAAAATATTCATTTACATAACGTTCTTAAAACCAAGGGCGCTAACACAAGATGTAAATAAACCATAACATTCTTAAAGCCAAGATGCCAACACAGGAACAAAGAAGGTGTCTGTTTTGCGATATGCGGAAGTTGCCGAATCGGATAAACTGAAAAATGCTGACGGTTCTTTTATCGCTCCTGTTTTGTATTATAAAATTCAGCTGTCTAAGACCCACCGTACTTATGTGTGTGTTAGCTTCCTACCATTTTTTAGTGCTGGAATGTGTATAAGATTGGCTAAAACTACATCAAACCTGCTAACTGAAGGGTATTTTTTACTAATATATATTGCTGTTCGATATTTGACAAGGCCCGGTTTACAAGTTTTCTGTCTGTCTGTTAGCAGTGCTTTCGAACCTATCGAATCTAAAATTTGGTAAAAGAAAACAATATGCAATTAAATGGTACTGTTGCTAATATCCAAAATTTTTAACTCCGAACTGTAACCTGTAAATCTCTACAGCATAATAATATTTCTTTAGGAACTTGCTTCCTGCTAAAGTGAGGGATGCTGTACATAAATCCAAGCGAAATAAATAACTATCGGCTCGAGACTGTGTATTTAATAAAGTACAGGAAAAAACACGTAATATTTACTTTGCACATTTCCGGGCTTCAGCTTAGGAGTTTTAGCGGATTTTTCTTTAAAAGAAATTTTCCGGGGAACGGGTTGCTGGCCCATCGCCCCAACCCAACCAGGAGGACCAGGTGATCTGAGTTTAGGGTTTCCTTCCCTTAGACTGATTGCTATCCAAAACTGTAAAGGTGCAGTCTATCATATAATAATACTGCAATATTGCAATTGGTTATAAAAATACTAAAGATCGGATGTTTTTCTTTCAGTATGTCGTGATTGGTTTTAAAAACACTAATACGCTTTAAACGCTCACGTGCTACATACTTTCAGAATATTTAGTAACTTTGTAAGGTCTTAAATCAAGAAATATAACTTCTAAAGCTCGCGGAATGGATTATAGTGATTCCTAACACTCACAAATCACCCAGAGTGTGCTTCCACGATGGAGACGATAGTAAGCAGCAATTGCTATAATATAATACAGTTTATCTAATGTACAAATGAATTTTAAATATTGCAATTGATTTTAAAAATACTAGATATCGCATGTTTGTCCTTCAGTATGTCGTAATTGGTTGTAAAAACACAACTAATACCCTCAAAACACTCAAGTGCTATATACTTTCTGCGTATTTAGTAACTTTGTAAGGTCTCTAAAGGTCTGGACACACATTCCCGGACCGTGTCAGGGCCGGAGCCCGGCCGGGTGACGGTCGTCACCTGGTTAATGAATTCCACAGTGAAATTAAATGCATCTGTTCACACATCACCGTGCCATGTCCGGGCGCCGTCACCGGACCGGGCCCGGGCCGGGTGATAATAGTTTTGCTTACTTTTTGACGGTGACGGTCCGGTCTCGGTGGTAGATTAGCTGATCTGCGTGTACTTAGTGGGTGTATTTTGATGGCAGCATTTCAAAACTTTATAATTCATTGTTTATATACGGCGTGAATATAGACATAGAACGACTGATAGAGAAGCTTCGAAAGTTTACGGTACTCTATGAGCTCTATAACCAAGCAAATGAAAAGTACAGAAATGCAGAGTACAAGGACAGAGTGTGGAAGAAAATTGAGACAATATTCCCGTATATTTTTAACCTGTCACGTCAAAGATTTCGAAGCAGACTGACAAAACTTCCGAGTCCCACTGTCCGGAACACGGCCGTCACACGGACATGTGTGGTTTCTAGATGAACGGCCCGAGACATAACCGGGTGACGGCCGTGCTCCGGTCCTGACACGGTCCGGGAATGTGTGTCCCGACCTTAATCAAGATGATATAACTCCGAAAGCTCACGGAATGTATTAAATTTCTTCGCAGCACTCATAAATTACCCAAAGTGTGGTCTCACGATGGAGATGATCTTAAGCAACAATTGCTATAATGTAATACAGATTATCTAACGTAAAAATGTATTTTAGATTTCGCCATTCATTTTAGAAATACTGGAGATCGTATGTTTGTCTTCAGTATGTCGTGATTGGTTGTAAAAACACAACTAATACGCTGAAAACTCACGGTGCTATATTTTCTATGTATTTAGCAAATTTTTATGGTCGCAAATCAAAACAATATAACTTCTAAACCGCGCGGAATGTATTAAATTTCTTCCAAGCACTCATAAATTACCCAAAGTGTGGTCTCAAGATGGAGACGATCTTAAGCAACAATTGCTATAATGTAATACAGCCTATCTAACTTAAAAATGTATTTTAAATTTTGCCATGCGTTTTAAAAATACTTAAGATCGTAGTTATGTTTGTCCTTCAGTATGTCGTGATTGGTTGTATAAACACAATTAATACGCTGAAAACCCTCAGATGCTATACTTTTTGCGTATTTAGTAATTTTGTAAGATCTGAAATCAAGACAATGTAACTTCTAAAGCTCACGGAATGGATTATACTAATTCCCAGCCGTCAATAAACAACCAGCGTGTGTTTTCAAGGTGCAGACTATGTAATAAAAAGATGCTATAATGTAATGCAGCTTATCTAATGTAAAAATGGATTTTAAATGTTGCCGTTCGTTTTAAAAATACTGGAATTCGTATGTTTGTCCTTTAGTATGTCGTGATTGTTTGTAAAAATACAATTAGTACGCTGCAAACGCTCAGGTGCTATGCTTTCTGCGTTTTTACTAATTTTAAAAGTTCTCAAATCCAGACAATATGACTTCTAAAACTCACGGAATGGATTTAATTGATTCCTAGCGCTCAGAAATTGTCGTCGTATATTTGTATCTAGTAGTATTTAGATAGCCATGTGCTAGTTTTAAAAAAGCAAATTGAAATTAATAAATAATTATTATGAACCAATATTGTATAATGAAGCTATTTGTTGTCAATTGTTATGGGAAAAATTAACTCGACACTTACTGCAGACATATTTTTCGCTTCTTACAAAATAATTATTAGTAAGCTGAAATGTTACATCCTGCACCAAGCATATCTTTGCTTCTGCACTAAACTAGCTGTTATCCAATTAGTCATAGGAGTTCATAAATTATACTTATATTGCTCCAGAACTGCCTTATTGCCATTTCCTTAACGTGAAACTTGATAAGGCCCTATCCTATTTTTAACATTCTGGCCATTTAATATCCAGCAACTGAATTACCAAAAATAATTCAATTGCCACGAGTAATTTCAATTATCACAAGAAATTCAAATACCTACAAAGCAATTTAAATACTTTAGAGTAATTCAATTACACAAAAGTAATTGAGCAATTGAATGTCGTAATTAATTACTTTCAGAAAGTAATTATGAGTACTAGTAGTGTACCTAGGGGCGTTCTAGCGCACTTTTGACCTTAAACTTTTTCAAGGCCACGGTTTGGAGGTCAAGGTCACGGGCCTAGCAGAGGGCAGGTGTTTGGCCTCGGCCACTTCCGGTTCCGACGATGAATTTTTGGGGCTAAAAATGTAATTTTGAAATTTTACAAGATTCTCACGATAATTTTTGGGGTTATAATCTAATTTTGCAAGATTCATTGTTATCTGGGGGAATCTTTACTGATGTAGTTAATGGCCTCCATTATCAGATAAACCGGATGTTATATTGTCTAGAGCTTCAGACTTGTCCAGACTTGAAAATGTGCAAGGCTGGTAAAAATTAAACAATGAAGTCATTGTTTGAAAATCTGCACAACTGCTAAATCGAATGGATTCTTTGTTTGGAAATTTTTTCTGATGCATTTAATGACCACCATTATCAGTTGCGGCGATGAATAAATAGACCGGCTCGGCTGTCTGCAAGAGTTAGTATTACAACTACAGGCGCGGGAACATGTCTGCGACAGACAGCGTTACCGAATTAAGTTTGAATTCAATAAAAACAATCAGAAACGCGATAGGGATTGTAAAATATAATGATGAGGCTGAGACATTGCTTAAACATGTAAATAAAACGATTTTAATTGTTAGTCGATTTATCCGTAGACATACTTTTAAAAATGAAAATCCATTCAGGCTAGAGGCAAATTTAAGTTTATTAAAGGGACAACGGCAATTATTATTAAGAAATTTAAAAGCTAATTTAGCAAAGAAGGGTGCGAGTGTAGGGAGTGGTCAGCAGCAGCAAAAGAACAAGCTAGTATGGCAAGATGTAGAATCGTGTTTTAATAGTAGAATAAGAACAGGTATATGACAGTAAATTTAGGCTACAAGAAACCTCAAGAATTTCTTTCAAAAGCACACAGAAGTTTCTCAATAAAAGTAAAACAAATTATTAAAAATAACTTAATGCTTAAAGCTAATGTAATATTTAGTGCATATTTTATAAAACCTAGTAGTGGCGAAATAGATTTAAAAACGTTTGCTACTAAAAATGAAAAAATTGATTTTGGTACTAATTTAAAACAGTGGTATGCGACTAATGTGGAGAATAAGCTGTTGACGAAATTAGAAGATTTTCAAGAACGTGATTCAGGTTGGAGTTTGCTTGAGATATTACATTTAAAAGTAAATTTAAATCATTACACGCCATTAACAATAGGTAGAGTGTCAGGGAAGATAGACGGTCGGCCTTACCTTTTGGCGAAAGTTATACTAGTTATTTTGCCGGCTGGTAACTATCGGCCTAATTGGGCTAGCTCGCCGCGAGGGTCGCAGGGTTCCAGCTATGCTGAAAAAGAATACAAAAAAAAAGGAGTGGGCGCCAGGTCCTAGACTCAGATCCAATTCCTTGTGCCGGACCTTACACAAGGTCGAGGATAAAAACCAGCAAGTCAAAAATAAACAAACCAACAACCAATGAATAGATCACAGCTTTATTTTAAATATATTGGTGCGTACTATAGTGCAAGGCTAACACAGGTATATATATAAATCACAGCAGGTAATATTTCTAGCAACACCAAAGAAAACACACAGTATGCGACATGCAATAATAAATATAAATACAAATATAAATATAAATATCGAGCAGATAGTAGCCCACGAGCAGCAATGACTATGACCTGTGAATGGGCTAACACATTAAAACATTGCGCGGTTAAGAACGGAGCGTAGCGAGTATTAAATTAAAAAAAGTAAATAAATAAATTAATTAATCCCTGTGAGGCAGGATATAGCAGGGCCAGGTTATGCAAGCGCACAGCTGATGCGAAACCCCGAATATCAGCTCAGTAAGATCCTAAAGTAATTAATCCAAAATTTCTAATGTCAAAACTGCGAGGGTTTATGGCCATATAGTCACAGAGCGGTTTTCTTTGTGGAAATACATCAGGTGCATAAATGAACGCTAAAGCAATCGCTTGAATAAACCTTCGGCAAACTTGTACCTACGTAAACTCGCGAATAAATTACAATAACGCGGAAAAATCGCGAACGTCGCAAACAGAGTTCCGACAAAATAATTAACGGGCTCACGCGACTCCTAAGTAAGGCAATCGGCTACCGAAATCGGTTCTCTAGTCACGATACGCTAAAAATGACGTCAGACCTCAGCGACCGACATGCAAATGGCGTCGACACAAACCCGAAGATATCGAGCAAACAGTAGGCAAAATGCGGTAAGTGCTGCCTTAAAACTGAACTACTAGCGCGGATGATCTAACATACAATTTGCAGGGGAGTTCTATGGGGCGCGGCGGCCTCCAGCGGCAGCGGAACCTCCTAAGCAAGGTCCTCGCGGGCCCCCCACGGAGACGCCGTGGTTCGAGGCCAATCCGAAACCGAAGGCTTCTACAGGATTGAGCCACAGGGCTGTCTTTACCAATTCGAGTGAGCTCGATTAAAAATTCAATAAAGGTCAGTAGCCTGCACAAAATGGGCGCTCAAAATTTGCAATAGCCCTATCACAATAACACATTAAAATTATACAAAAGCATGCACTAACATCTAACTCGACGAAGCATTACTGTGCCAAAAATATCCTACATGCCCTATCTGTTAATGAGACGAGATTCCAATAACTAACTATAAAATACACCAGGCGCAAATAGCTATATCAGTTTCTTGCCTGTAGTAAAAACATGTCAGCTCCTGACCTGTGGATTGCGGGGGCCGGAGACGGCAGAAGCAATGGGGTTCCGGCAGACACAGCGGGAGGCCCAGCGGACCTAGGAGGCGGTGATTGTATCACAGGTGAGTGCAGTGCTACCCCTCCAGCGTAGCTACCAGGGAATTTGTAGAGCTCCTTGACAATTCGATGGTTTCAGGGGCCCAAATCGACGGTATGGATGCCCGCAGAGTACAGCTGAACAAGGAGTGCTAAGCCTCTTCAGGGGGGAGTTCAACCTCTCGCAGGAAGCGTCCGAACTCTCCCAAGGTCGTAGCCGACAGAAAATGGCATCCCACAATAAATCCAAGTCCACAGTAAATCGAAATCCGCAGCAAATCGAATCCCACAGGGAATGGTGTCCGACAGTAAATGGCTATAACGCACAACGCCCAAATAAGTCCCAAATAAGAAGAAACTGGCCTTATCTTACCTCACGCTGGAATTGAGCCAGAAGAAAGGGCAGAAGCAATGCTGGCCTCAGACGAATCCGCAGTTGCGAAGGACGTACGTATAACCAAATCAAATACGAACGTCTTAAGGGCACATGTGCTTTTTCAGATCCTTCGAAAAATCAAAACGGAGCGGAGCTATACTAATTAGCTCAAAAATTTAAGCACACGGCCGAGGCACTAGCAGCCTGCACCAAGTTTAAAATGGGAAAGACCTCAAAAATCCACCAGCTACCAGTTATCAAAACTTTCCAAAATTTTTGGGCCAGAAGATGCGAAAAAAACAGCCTGAAAAATTTGACTGCAAGAAGTGATATCCTTTATCTAGCAACAAATAGAATAGTGCAGAAGAATTTGTAACAGGGGTTGCCTAAGCGCCATATACAAATATCTGTAGGAATATGACCTAAATAAATGTAGTTTGTAAAATATGGGTAATTATTCGAGGAGTTGCTTGCCAAACTGCTTGATAATTATAGAAAAATAATTAAAAATAAGATACAGCTAAATATACCTAGTTTAAAGCATGCAAAAATTGACAAAAGCCAACCATAAATATTCAAGTTCAAAATTCAGCTAGCCAAAGTTCAATACTACGGGGGACACTCCAAAAGTATCGTAACAAGAGATATTGAGTTACCTCAAGATATTAAAAATAAAAAGCCTGTGATTAACGTAGAAAATGATGATGAATATTATTTTTTGTGGTCGGTAGTGTCAGCATTACACCCTGCAAATAAGAGTTCTGATAGAATATCTTCATATCCACATTTCAGTAAATTTTTATAGTACTCGGGACTAGAATTTCCAATGAAATTGAAAGATATATCAAAATTTGAAACAGTGAATGATTTACGTATAAATGTATATAATTACGCTAGAACGAAAAAACAAATTTGGTAAGAATGCATTACTGAGCATATATATTAGTAAAAATACTGAAATTAATAAAAATGCTATACATTTAGTAATGATATCCAACGGTGTGGGGCAGTTTTATTTCTGTTAGATTGGTTACAACTCAAATGCATAAGAAACTCTCTCAAACTTTAGTATGCGATACTTGTTTAACTTATTTTGTAACTAAACAATCATATTTAAGGAGTTCGACCGTGGACGTGATTGTGAACGGATCGTATCGCGGTGGGCCGCGATAATCGCGGGGTTATCGCCCAGTTTGCAAGTGCACGAAATTATATTTTCGTAGTTTACGCTAAACAGAAAACATTAACAATTTCATAACCGTAACTTATTCCTAAACTGGAATACCAATATCCTTTGCTTATTTAACCACTAACCCGTACTGCTCCATTCCAAACAACAGACCAAAATGTACGCTAATAAAACCAAAACCTCCCAAATCCAATTTCTTTCCAAAAATCAAGCAATAGTTATTACAGCAATTAACAACACCCCCCAACAAGATTATGTAACTGCAATTGGAGACATTGTCAAACCACAAAATATAAGGTATGTGTCTAGAATGTCGAATAATAGAATATGCATTTTCTTAGCAAGCAAGGAACATGTGGAAAATTTGTTATCTACACACAGTACAATTGAGGTAAATGGAAACGAAACGGCAATACGCAGGCTAATATCACCATCAAAACGCATTATAATTTCAAATGCGTGCCCGTCAATTCCTCATCAAGTTATAGAATCGGCGTTAAAGGTACATGGACTGAAACTTGTATCTCAAATAAGCTTTCTACGAGCAGGTCTTGTAAATCCAGAATATGCACATGTGCTAAGTTTCCGAAGACAAGTATACGTTGCTGACGAAGAATCCGTAAATATACCTACCACACTGCTCATTAACCATGAAAATACAGACTACAGGATTTTTATTACTACAGATGGACTTGCCTGCCACATATGCAAACAGAATGGCCATCTAGCAGCTGCGTGCCCTCATAGTGCAACAATACGCAACCAGCTCATCGGCTCAGATAATGCACTGTCTGTTAACGAAGTGCATCAACGCCAACCTGAACCTAGCAATGAGAAGAATACCACAGCAGAAAAAAACATTTCTTCCCAATCTTCAGTTATAACCACCACACCTGAAGATCCTCAAGAAAAAATAGCTCAACCTAAAGTAGATAGTCCTTCCCAAGGTTCATCCACCGCCATTGCGCTATTTAAAACCCCCAACTCAGTCAAAGTCACCAGAAAATTAAAGCGAAAAAAAAACTGAATCTGAAGAAAGCTCGGAACTGTCTGATACAAACACTGAAGACGCAAAAACACTAAAAATAAAAGACATAATTGATAGCTCTCCAGAAAAATTTGCTCTATCATATGAACAATTTATTAGTTTCACTGAAAATGCTCTTGGATCACCATCCCCTATGAATATTGCTAAAGACTATACCACTGACATTAAAGATCTTATTAAAATGATCAAACTACTATATCCTTCTGCCGACAAGCACTTAAAGAACAGACTTACAAGAATTAAAAAGAAACTTTTAGCTGAATGGATTGAAACAACCGGCGATGACAATTACTTAGAAGACTTTGAATCCAATGAATCTTCTGCGATGGAATATTAACAGCTCTCTACAACAACAAAATGTACAGTTAATGAGTATAAAGTTATCTCCCTTTATTACATGTGCACAAGAAATAAACAAACTACGTATATCGTATCAAAATTCCGATACCAATATAACCCATTGGTTGACTTAATGTTCAATATTGTTCAGTGGAATGTCAACGGGTTTTATACCCGAATAGAAAATATTAAATTACTGCTAGCTAACTATAACCCTGACATTATGAGTCTACAAGGGACAAACTTTAAAGGAACTCATACTGCAAAATTAAAAGGATATCGTGCGCACGCTAAAAATCGAATACATTCTAACGTAGCTAGTGGTGGAGTTGCCATATATATAAAAGACTCGTATGCTAGCGAGGAGGTCATTTTAAACACTAATCTCGAAGCTATTTCTATAACAATCCGGTTTCCTAAGAAGATCACTGTGTGTAGTATGTACATACCTAACAGTCAAGACCTCAATACAAATGAAATTGAAAATCTCATTCAACAACTTCCAACGCCCTTTCTTATTTTAGGCGACTTTAACAGTCATAACACGTTATGGGGATCACGAAGTACTAATATAAGAGGTAGACGCATGGAACAAATATTAGATAATCCTAATATTACTCTATTAAACACTGGCGCAGCAACACACTTTGTATCATCCAATGGAACCTACAGCACTATAGATTTATCTATTA